>OX243825.1:28322121-28436550 GCA_945859605.1 Lumbricus rubellus
CCTTTTCGATTTCAAACATTTCATCGCAAATTCCGCAGCCATAAGGTCTCAACGTAAAATGGCTAAAATCACATGACAGATCGTCAGAAAGTTGCTTTTCATCAGAAACTCGAGTTAAACTCTGTAATGATGAAGATTTTTGTTTGCCTGTAGCTTCTGCTGGGGTCAAGTCTTTCTCATCAAGAGAGTTTCCATATTCGGTCAATCTATCATCTGACTTAATTCTTGCACGCTGACATTCCTTTGTGGAAACAATATTTTGACCTGATATGCATTTGCATGAGTTATCTTCTTTAGTGTGGCCAATTTTTACATAGGAAAAATTATTTTCTGGAATTTTTTATCGCACACCCTCCCTATTTGTGTGAATGGATGTAAATAGCATCCAGTAAAATTTTTAAGCCAATCGAATAGGAGGAAGTGGTCTCCCACAGCCCATTTACAAACGACATTTAAACATAATTATTATAAATACATGCGATTTTCGGCAAATTTTCTAGTTTTCCAAGCTTTTTAACTCTCAACCACCCTCTAAGTCTGCTCTAGAGACGGAATTAAGGAATCATTCTTGTCAAGTATCTTACTTTATGCTATGTAGTTGATTGATACCATCATATGGCTAATGTGGCTATAAATTCAGAATATAAATTTTAATTTAGTTATGCATTTTGTATTTTCTTTCAATATATCTTAATATTTATTTATATTTTATCTTGAAGCACCTCTTTGTTTGTAGAATTGTGTGTTTTGGTTTAATAATAGACAAATGTCCTATGACATTTATTATTATTGTTATTATAATTATGATTGTTATTATTACATAAATTTCTTATGCGCAAGGTCACACCAAAATGTGAATCGGAGGCAAGGAAGCTGTTAGTTTATCTGTGGTTCAATCGTTCAGTTGTGTCTCCTTTTCTTGCAATGCTGGTGTAGCCTAGTGGGCTGAATAGAATCTCCCTTTAAACACTTCAGAAGTCAATTTAATCATAGGATATACAGAATGATTGAGTTAATTCTTAGTATTATATTTGGCTGGAGTGTATTGTTGCAGTTTGCACCTGGAAACTTCAGAAAAATCGATTCTTCCTAGGTCAAACTGAAAGGGAAGTTGATTCCTTCTGGAGGCAAATGGCTTGTAGAGTGGATTCTTCCTAGGGCAAATTGAATAGAAGGGTCGCCACTTCTTGAGACAAATTGAATGTGTGAGCTTTAGTTGTGGAGTATCTTCTCTGTAAGACCAATTAACTGATACAACAAACTGGTGACACTATAAAATAATTTAAATGTTTTATTTTGCTAGTGAGTTGGTCCCATAGATAATCAACCCCCCCCCCATTCAATTTGCCCTAGGAAGCATCAACCATTCAGGTTAATTGGTCCTTGGAAGAAAATACTCCCAATTCAATTTGTCCTAGGAAGAACAAAGTCCACCCGTCATTTGGTCTCATCTAAACACTCTCATGAAACACTTCTGTAATGTTTAATGACTGGGTAGAGTGTCTTTGTCCTAGTATCAATTAACTCTGCAGCCATTATATAATTATACTGAGATAAATACAGAGTCTTCTTGTCCTGGTGCAGCCACCATGTTTGATACTTTCAACATCTCAAAATAACCGAATTGTGCTGTTTGATTAACTGACGAAATTTGTCTAAGCACATAAGGGGAAACATGGCTTGCATTTCACTGTGCTGCCATTGTTAGCAGTAACCTGTGATGACATTTTGAAGATGTTCAACCATGTGAGAACTATGGAGAGTTGACCATGATGGCTCTTACACCATTGGGCGAAGTCTTGAAGATGCAGACGCAAAATGTTTAGTTCCAGATGCTTACCACCACTCTCACTGGATGGCAAAAGACATAAACTGCTTAAAATATCAGATTCCATCATCAATACCAACTGAGCAAGCATGAGTTGGACTATTTGAGGCATATCTGTGTGTGTTTTCACCACAATCTATGCAGGCTTCTGCATTGCTGCATCTCTAATGACAGATGCTCTTGACAATGACTTGTAGATGTTGCAGTTGATCGAAGACTTGAGACAAGTTGACGATAAAATCACAGAAGTTGCAGAAAGAAAGTGATGTTCCAATAATTATTGTGGTGCCTAAGCATAGACCATGCTCCATTGTCTTTATTCAGTGATGACATTTCTGATGAAGACAAGCAGGATATTGTCAGTGTCCTGCAGAGGGAACGAAATATAGATGTTCTCCATCTTGGTCCAACAAAATTTCCTCATTTCAAGAATCTCTCCATGGCCCACTTTGTCACCAATCAATCAACTGCTCAAGTCCCTTCATGTACCACACAATGCCCTCTTTACACCAATTAGTATGTGGTCAGAGAACGATGAATACACTGCAGCTTAAAAAATTGTTTTTGTGCTGAAAGTTGCTACTGACTGCCTAGAACATGCAGTCACATTGCATTGGCTACTGACTTCAGAGAAGTCCTCAATAAGAATGGCAATCAGTGCCAGCTCCTCTACTCTAGCACGTTGCTTGACACCACGATAGATTCGACTGAAGAATGCAAACTAGAGATGCCCAATTTGTTGATAAGTTGAACTCGCAACTTTTTTGGGTCACAAACCTGACGACATTGCTTGACTACCAAGTTCGACGGCAAGCATGGTAAACAAGTCGAAAACATGGTTTTTCCAAGTTTTTTTATTCTAAAAAGACTTGTCACTCTAAGTTTTATTTTACAGAAAGCTGTTTAAGCACAGAGCTTGGTTTAAATTTGAAAAGTATCTGTTGGATACGAAAATTTGTATGAATCTTAAGAGAAAGCAGAAATTTTTGCTGAATATGCTCCCATGCATTTCTTAGAGGGCTCTGGGAGAGCACTTCCTCTAATTATATTGACCTAAAAAAATTTACTGAGTGGTCTCTATGTCAAATCACACAAATCCTGAGGGTGTGCGATTAAAAATATTGCAAAAAAAAATTTCAGGCCACCCTAGGCCGTACGGCCGCATGCGGCCGTGAAAGGAATTATTGGCGGCCGTGGACCCAAATCCAACTATAACATACTGGCGGCCGTTTGTAGATAAATTCATAAATATTTTATTCAATTGTTTTAAAACTAAGGACCTAGGTTATTTGAAGCAATGAGTTGCATTTGTGTGTTTTTTAGTGTATGTAGATATTAGCCTATGATTATAATATTCTGACTTGAAGCACCCGTTGTCCGTCGCATGTGCATGCATCTTAGAGGTATCAGCAGCTGCGCCTGTAGCCTATCCTTCAGATGTAGATCAAAGAGCTAGGGCCGTCAGAGTACTAATATCCCATAGCCTGCCCAGCTCCGGACAGTCAATCATTGTATACAAATTATGGACCAAGATTACTCCACTAATGAGTGGACAGATCTTGATACTGTACGAACCGGGCTGACCGTCAGCTGGCCGATGCTGGCGGGAGAGGGTGTGACCAATGAAACTTACACCACAGATAATTTTCAAGAATATCAGGTTACAATGTAGGCTACAACTGTATCTGTGTAGGGCAGAATGGAAAACAGGTGGCGTAGAAAGCTGCATGGGGCTCAGACCAAGATCATGCGTTTGTCTGACTTCATGAATAGGTCACCCACTCACTGCGATTAGAAGAGAAGCAATATTAGATTTTTCTGTATTCTATCTGTAAAGTGTAGGCTAAACTTAGTGTAAATCACAAATTGTCAGCTGTTGATTACGATGTCTCAAGAGAAATCGAATATTGGAAGAGGAGAAAAAGACCTTCAAATTGCGAGAAATGGGAAACTGATTTTTCGTAGTGGAGACAGCTATAGTAAGCAATCGATTAAATGACTCATCTGCAGTGAAGTAGGCCTAATAAAAATCCTAAAAGCGGACAACGCAAGCAGTATATTTTCGCCGAAAATTATTATTGTAGGTCTCAGTATATTTATTGAAGTCTTAAACCACAGTGAATCTTAGCACTGAAAATTTACATGAATTTTGTATAGATGACGGCTTAAAATGCCACCACTGCAATGTAGAAATTAAAAAATTCAAACCCCCCTCTTGGTGTAACGCGCAACGGAGATCATCTGCCGGACGCTCCTTGGTCCTTACCCAGAAAGGTCGATTCCCTGCCCCCCACCCCCAGAAGAGGAATTGATTAAACACTGGCGGCCGTGGTAAGAATGTAAACTTTTGATGCGGCCGACACTGGCGAAAAGGTTGCGCACCCCTGCTGTAGACCTATTAACAATCAGTGAAATTTGTTGGCGATGGTATGCATGTGCGAGTACTTGTTATAGCACCGACTACAGCACGGACACTTAATCATTGATGGTGGTAATACAATGTTGGAGGATTGGAACCAAGATAGTGCAGCTCAAATGATTCAGATGCAATTCATTATAAATAACATTTTTCGCGTATTTATTGGTCTGTAGGTAGACAAGAAGGAACTTACTGGAAGAACGACTTTGCCTGTGCCAGGATATACGGACAAGATTGAATTTGGTGTTCTCATCTTCTTTGCATATCGCGTCGAAGATTCAAGTATGTGCTCATTATAAATGTAATTTGTTAACTTGTTTTAAATCTATTTTTTGTTTTTCTCTGCTCTTGCTGTGTGTGTCAGGGTGAGCTTGAGGGACTGCTCTCCCTGTCAATGGCTTGGGTGAGCATTAGAAGTTATTAATTATTATTATTATTGATCAATTACAATTGAGCAATTACTCTTAGAAAACTACTATTGTTGGTTGTCAAACACAAACCTGATGATAACACCGGTATCATTATTAAAGCACAATTTTTCAGATACAGTTCAAGTCTTTAGCACCCATGGCTAACTCTTGGAAATTATCTTTAAGGTCTTAGAACTTGTTTATTGCTGTGGGTAACACTAAACAGGCTTTATATTAATATATCCAATCCATAGGGCGTTTTTGGGTATGTAGACAGACTAAGACAATGTTTTTGGTGCAAAAAGTACATATGATTCTGGGTTTATGGATCATGTTTCTGCACACTTTTTTCATATTGTATTGTATCTAATCATTGTTTCTTTTGGATATATGAAAGAGTTTTCTCGATTATTTAGATGTAAATTTGCTTTTCTGATATCAGCGGAGGAGATTGTTGTTGCGACAACGCGTGTGGAGACGATGTTGGGAGATACGGCGATCGCAGTTCATCCAAACGACGAACGCTTTAAGCATCTGCATGGCAAAAACGTCATTCATCCTTTTGTTGACCGAAAATTGCCAATCATCTGCGATGAAATGGTTGACATGAACTTCGGAACCGGTATGATGTTCTCTCTTAAAGTCTCTTTATGTCTTGTAGTTTGTCTCTTATATTGTTTAATAGTTTGTTTCTTTGCATGATATAGAAAGTTGTCTCTTGTATCTTGCTTGATGCGTATAAACGCATTGTATTATGGCATAGTATCAGTTATTAATTTTAATAATTCTAATTAGTTTGCTGGTAATTATTTAAGAAAATTTTGAATCATGAAATTATTTTGAGGCACCAATTCACGAAATCAGTGAAGTGCTCGATCTAAAATGCCTTAAAATTGGAACACCAGCCTCACTGTTATGCATTGCTTTTCTTGATATCGAAGCCAATCATATTACAATGACAATCCATAGCCATCCTTTGGAGCTGTAGGTCCATAATATAAGGAATTGATATTAATTAACTATGTGGACTTCTATAGCACACTTCAAGAATGCTACCCAGGAGCTCTGCTGGCCTAGCCATGGCAGAAGAAAAGAAGACTAGATAGATTTTTGAAACAAGTTTTGATTGGTTAGATGTGATATACAGCCATTATCATAATGCATTAGTCGCCAGCAATACCTTAGATCAGAAAAAGCCTTTAGAATTGGTGTTACCTAAATACTGCGCTCAAATAATAAAATATTTGATTTATTGTACATTTATTTGGAGTCGATTTTTAAACTGTACGTAGGTGCTGTGAAGATAACGCCAGCTCATGACCACAACGACTACGAATGTGGCAAGCGACACAGTCTCCCTCTGGTGACAATCATCGACGATAACGGCAATATGACGACAGCCTGTGGCAAACAGTTTGCAGTACGTTCTTAGTGCATACGTATACGTTCTTCTCTAGACTTCATTGTTTGCAAAATTACAGATGTTATTGAATGGTTTGTAGATGTTTGAGTGCATACATATATAAGCAGCACATTGACATAATGTACATTATTCATTCATTCATTCATTCGAATATTTGTATAATGTATATAATCTCTGAAAGGAAGCTACTTAGAAGCTATTACTATTATTTTATTTTTTTATTCTTTGCCCCTCGGTATACAGGTACCCTCAGGGACTTCACTACCACCTAATATAAAATCACATTAAGATCATATTATTATTATTTTTATTTATTATTATTATTATTATTATTAATTTCAACATTATCATTATTATCATCATCAATGTTATTATCATTATTATTGTTGATATTATTCTACTTGGATGCCTTTGGAAGGAGGGAAGTATAAAAAACAGCACATGGGAATGCATTAGTGTAGTGCTGAGCATGCAAATGCATAAAATAAGATGTGTGGTTTTTTGTTGTTGTTGTTGTTGACAGGGTATGAAGCGATTCGATGCAAGGAAAAGCGTTTTGGGGGAGCTGAAGAAGAAAGGTCTCTACCGTGATTCCAAGGACAATCCAATGGTTGTTCCCATCTGCAGGTTTGCATTTTCTCTTTCATTATTATTATTTATTATTGTTTGTTTGTATGTGCACTTGTTATAGCGCCCCTTCAAGCCCTCTTTACTCAGAGGTGCTTCCGAATGCAGAGCGGACACTGCATCGGAGTTTCACGCCAAAGCGCTGAGCAATTGTGAGTGACAGACTTGCCCAAGGTCCTTACGCGGCGAGGTGGACTAGAACCTTCCAGTTCCAAGGCAACGACGCCACCACTACACCACCGCACTCCACGTTGTTATTATTATTGTTATTAAATGCTGACCTCTCTCCTGCGAGATATAATTAATATTGTGACTAATATAATTAATGATAATTAATCTATGATCAATATAGAGATAATTAATATTATAACTCTCTGGATTACTGCCATGCTGATAAACTGTCTTATTAGGATTGCCTCGGGTAGGAGATTAGGATGACTTCAATCAATAATAAATCAATCAATTTATTGTAACCATCAGCAATCAATTATTATATAATTCACAGTAAAAGAATAGTGACAAGACCTTTTCAAGGCATCTCTAGGCACTGCTTTTTAATTTGGTGCAAATTAATTGCATTCTGTCCATCGTTTCTTGTCTAAATTTAGAACATGTCTATTTCAGCTTTGTAACCCTGACTTCTGTTTTTTTTGTCTGTTTATCATAATTATTTCAGCATGTCTTCTGAAATCCATTAGATTGTTTTATATCAGTTTTATATCCCTGAATAAACGAATGTTGATTGATTGATTGATTGTTTGAATGGTCGATTGATTGGTTGTTTGATTGATTGATTGCACTGCTGACATGGAGATTTGTTTCTGTTTCTAATTAGTCGGTCGAAGGACATCATTGAACCGTTGTTGAAACCTCAGTGGTATGTCAACTGTACGGATATGGCCAAGAAAGCAGTTGATGTAAGATAATGACAATGTAATTTCAATCATCCATTCTTTATTTCTTGTGGCAATTTCATATTTTAAAAAATTGTTCTGTACAGTTTCTTTGACATGAAGTGAAATACAGCACAGAAACAAATTTCAGAGAACCGTTTCAGTTTTTTTAGTCCAACATGGTAGCTAGTATGTTATGTACTTGTCTTATAATGCAAAGAGTGTGGTTTTGAGTCCCTGTGAGAGGAGGTTGCTGTCAGGAACTGATCCATATTGCCAGTGCGTAAGCATTTAAGAATGACGAATGATTCTCGATTCTTGTTTTTGATGTTGATCGTCTTTTTTGAATTTATCAGGCTGTGAGAAGCAAGGAGCTAAAGATCATTCCAGATATGTTCGAAAAGACGTGGTTTCAGTGGCTTGATAATTGCAGGTGAGATTAATTGCATATTTAGTCTTCCATTGTTTTCATTTGCTGCGTGCAGTGTGTTTGCGGGCGGTTCAACATACTTTATTATGTTTACCATTTTATTTTACCTTTCTTTTAAATTGCTTTACCTTCATACAAATGCCATCGTCTTCAATCACATCTTTGTGTGGCTTCGTCACATTACCTGAGATCTCGTGTAATTTGTCTTTTGTAGAGACTGGTGTATATCTCGTCAGCTGTGGTGGGGACATCGCATTCCTGCTTACTTTGTCACCATCAACGATACAGGCGCAGTTCCTGGAGATGTGAGTGATTGCGATTGCTAAATTTTAATAATACATCCGCCCATAGATATATGATTATTTTTCAGATATATTAGTGACTTAACTCAAGGGCGGATACAGAAACTTTAGACGGGGGGGGGGGGGGCAAAAATTTCTTGACACCTTGGCTCTGGAGAAAAAAAATCGCATCTGCCAAAAACGTTTATGACTTTTTTTTAGTCATCCGGCCAAATTTTTGGGAAAATCATGCAATTTCATCCGCCAAAAAGTTGATGACCTTTTTTTTTAGTCATCCCGCCAAATTTTCGAGTAAATCATACCATTTCAGCAGCCACTGAAAGGGGGGGGGCACGATACATGAGCATTTCTAAATGAGGGGGCCATGGCCGGATTGGCCCCCCTGGGTCCGCCCTTGACTTAACTTAACCATTGCTTGTGATTGCCGCTTGAATGTGTAATTCCTGTTTGATTTTAGGAGATGGATAACAATTACTGGGTGAGCGGACGGACAGAGAAAGAAGCGAGAGAAAAGGCGGCCAAGAGATTCAACGTTTCGATCGATAAGATCTCTCTGAAGCAAGGTAGATCTGTCAATTTCACTTAATAATACCTCCATTACGCCTATTATTTATTATGTACTCAGTTATTGTAGCACGTTATGTAGCATGCTCGTTGGAGGCACTCTTGACCAAAAGAAATTTTGTTAGAAGTGCTTTTGACATTGAGATCAAATTGAAAGGCTTTCATTTTGTAGGGTACCAGATAATCCTTTCTGCATGTTGAATTAGACACGAAACTAGTATTTATGCAGGAACCTTGTTCATTTTCAGCTCAGGTTGATGTAAATGTATATTTTGTTACCGTGTATTTCACATACTGCCTTGTGGCATTTGACTAATTGGCAAAATGTTTATATCTATCAAGCTTTTTTCCTCATTCAGAGCCACTCGAATACACTTGCTCAGTTTATACAGACTGTTGTTTTGAATGTTGTTTAGATGAAGATGTGTTGGACACTTGGTTTTCGTCCGGACTTTTCCCGTTCTCTGTCCTTGGCTGGCCCGATCAGGTTTGTCATTTTCATCTGTTTTAATGTACTGTTTTTGCTTACATGGATGAACTGAAAGAAAGCAATTGAGAGAAGGACAGATGGATAGGCGCCTCACAAATGGAAGGAGTGTTACTTGTATATATGTAGCATTATAGCTGCATTATATTCTTATTAGTGCGATTAAAACTGCTTTTTTATTGATTGCAATGTTTGATACATGTGCCAATTTTAAATGACTTTAAATGATTTTACTCAAATGTTGCAGTCTGAAGCGCTGAACTTCTTCTATCCTGGTTCTCTGCTTGAGACGGGTCACGACATTCTCTTCTTCTGGGTCGCACGAATGGTCATGCTTGGTTTCGAACTTCTCGGCAAATTACCATTCTCTGAGGTTTGTTCACTGCTATTAATATCGCATGATTATTATACGCGAAAGAAAAATCAGTCCCATCATCTTCATGCCTAACTAAAGATATCATTTTCATTATCATTTCTTTATGTATCCATGTGCGGTGTGTCATCTGGTTTCTTTCAGTAAATGAATATAATATACACTCGACTACCTTAGAATTATTTTAAGAGAAATGGAATTAAGAATTATTATTTTTGCTAAACAGTTGTTAAATTCATGATAAAAAAATCACGATTTTGAAGAGAAGCCCGGTTGAAATTTGAATGACCAGAAACTACAGTAAATACACAGATAACAGCTTGATTCACGTTTACATATTATTCATTTCCTCATCATACTCTCCACGCTTGTTTGCTTGACGTGGACATTGCATTAAAACTGGATATTTTTGCAGGTCTATCTGCATGCGATGATCCGTGACAAGTACGGTCGTAAGATGAGCAAATCTCTTGGAAACGTCATTGATCCACTGGATGTCATCAACGGAATTCAACTCGAGGTACGATGAATTAATTATACAGCAGACAATCACCGTTAATAGTAATTATGTTGTGATATAGTACTATGAATTCTAATATAACATGGTCAAGGTGCAGTCTTATTTAGGTTTAGTTTGCTTTTCAGTTTCAGGTTTAGTTTCAGTTTCATACTTTTCAGTTCGGTCTAAGTTTCAGTTTTTAGAACTTTTCTGGTTTAGTTTCAGTAAATTGAAATAGAACGTTACAGTTAACTTAGATTCAGTTTTTGTTAACTTAAGCACTACTGTTGACACTGATTAAGATAAATTTCATTCCACTGTCGTAAATGACTTCATTTTAATACCATATCAGACTCAGTAATGTGTGGTCATTAATGAAATTGATTGAATGTATTGAAATTCTGCTGAAAGCACAAATTTGAAGTTGTCAAGACAAACGTAATGGACTCTAAGCCAAAATGGTTCTGCAGCACAAGTCGATTTTCATTCTGAATATCAAACTTTTGTTTTCGTTTATTCAATGGTTAACAACTGATAACCTATTTGATTGTTAGTCGTTCATTCATTCATTCATTCCGAAAACTTATATAGCACCCCTTCAAGAAATCTACTCATAGAGGCGCATATGTTTGTTGTTTACTTTCTTTCTTTCTGTTGGGTCAACTGACAAATTATACTATAAAAAATCTGTGATCTGTTCAGGATCTGCTCAAGCAGTTGTACGATGGCAATCTGGAAGCAAAGGAAGTAGAGAAGGCGAAACAAGGCCAGGTCAGTGGCTGCACCTGAGTTAGTTGTAGGTCATTTGTCGTGGAATGCAAAATATTTTTCTGCAGTGATACTCATAAATTTTTTACTTTGATTACCTTTCTACTAGTTTCTAGAACAGTTGTCACTTGTATTCTGACAAGATTTTGATAAAACAAGCGAAAGCACATGCATACAATACATGCAGAATTCTTGTAATATTGGCCAGTTGCTTGTTTGTCTTGTAATACATCAGATGCAAAATGTGCTCTTGTGATAATGTCCTTCAGCAATTGAGGACAGTAATGTGGACAATTAAATAGTTAATTCAGGTGTGAAAATGGTGAAGCTGCACAATTATACTGAACTCAGAACTTCCAATCTATATCAGCCTCAAGGGATTCATCTTACTGGCCACCCAAAATCTTTCATGATATAGACAGGTGTGTTTGATCAGTTTGAATGTTGACTTCTATGTTTGGATGCTTCTTCATCTGTTTTATCTGATAAAGAATTTTCAGATTACATTTGGAGAAATATTTTGGATTTTGTAGAAAGCTGACTTCCCTCAGGGCATTCCCGAATGTGGTACCGACGCTTTGCGATTTGCGCTCTGTGCTTATACAGCCCAAGGTAGGCAACCTAATTTACCATCATACATGCAGAGACATCATCTAATGTCATATCATCATCTTGTATCCATTGACAACAAAGCTGCACTGGTTTCACTTTTAGAACATGCTCATTGTTAGAAGGTACTTTTCAATGCCATTTCTTCTCAGGCCTTATTTTGTCCAATCTTGCCAGAACTTGCATTCCTTAATGTAGGTAGTTTGCAAGCGTTGTATTGATTTATTGTTCATCTTTGCAGGTCGTGACATCAACCTGGACGTTCTGCGTGTCCAAGGATATCGATTCTTCTGCAACAAACTCTGGAATGCGACAAAGTTCACGCTCATGAATCTGGGCGACAGTTTTAAGCCAGCACCAGACATGCAGGTAACGTCATCGTGTCATGTGATTACAAAATACACTGCTCGCATATATGCGATTATTGTTGTTATTACCATTACTTTTATTATTTTATTATCGTTAAAAATTAATGTTGTTGCCACATTGGACAGCTACCAAGAAAACAGGTAGCAGATAATATAATTGTTAGACATAGGACATTATTGCTCTCACTTCATAATATTCGAGTGTGTATGTGCACTTGTTATAGCGCCCCTTCAAGCCCTACTCAGAGGCGCTCCCGAACGCAGAGTGGACACTGCATCGGATTTTCACGCCGAAGCGCTGAGCAATTGTGAGTGAAGGACTTGCCCAAGGTGGATTCGAACCTTCTGACTCCAAAGCAACGACGCCAGCATTACACCACCGCGTTCCAGTGCGGGTTTCATGAGTCATAAATTTCGTTAACGAGTGTATGAAACGCAGACCTACTCTGTTGTTTTGTAGTTGACTGGAAAAGAGACGCGTTTGGATAAATGGATTCTCAGTCGTCTTTCCGATGCAGTTGAGACGTGTGGACGCGCTTTTGTGTCGTACGACTTTCCGCTGGCAACGACCGCTTGCTACAACTTCTGGCTGTATGAACTCTGTGACATCTACTTGGTAAGATTAATCTTTTACCCGTTTGCCCCAGAATATCCGCTGAAAACACAGGTTTAATGGGAAAAATGGACGGTTAAAGGGTTAAAGATTCAGATTAACGAATTGTGTGATGATTTAGGGAGGCACTTGATTGTGTTTTGGTAAATTTGCTGTTGAAGATTCAAATCTCTGCCATTGAAGTAGATATTTGGTTCAATATTTCTGCTCAATATTAACCTCAGATTTTTGCAACTGAGAGGGATGTGGGTTGATGTCACAGATTATTGTGTCCATTACTTGAATGGGTCTTCTCTAGCGGTTAGCTGTCTGTCAATTGAGAAGTTGGGGGTTCAGTTCCCTGCGTTGGGAGAAATTTCTTTCAGATTTTGTTGCCCCTAGCTTACTTAGCTACACAATGAGTAACACTGACTCCACATTCAGCTGAAAGTTAAGACATTGACGGAAAGCACTGACCGACCACTACACCATGCTAGACAGATAAAGTTTCTAATGCTGTACCCAAGATTGCCTGTTGGGGTTATATTAAGAGACTGCTCTCTCCTAGAACTATTCCATGAATGAAATAACATCTCGAACACTCTTTTTAAAGGAGTCGGGACCTGCATGGTAGGTTAGCTAAGCAACTCTGAACATTTACATATTTGTGTTGACAGTAGACAGTGTGTGCATAAAACATCCTAGAAAAGTAGCTTGCAGCCGACAATGAAATTGTTGTGACTACAATTGCAATATTATTATTGTGATAAAGACAAAGCATTTTGTCATCGTTGATTATTTCGTAGGAATGCATCAAACCAGTTCTTCACGGTTCAGATGAATCGTCAAAATCAACGGCGAAGACGATTCTCTACACTTGTTTCGACGTCGCACTTCGTCTCATCCATCCTTTCATGCCGTTCATCTCGGAGGAACTTTACCAGCGACTGCCAAGAAGGAAACCAGACGATCCTCCCAGCATCTGCGTCACACCTTATCCGGAATCTGCACAGGTACGAACAATGCCAATTATTATCGTTATCGTAATTATTGTAAATATTTTGTTCAAGGTAGAAACGATCTCCCCTTTGGCCTGTGTTCCGTTTCGTGAGATTTGCCTTGAACTCTTTTTTATAAACTACTCTAAACTTTCCCCCTTTGGTGAAGAGTGGATTGAAGGCATCTCTGAACAATTAATTATCTTGTATATATTCTTCAATGGATGGATTAGATGGATGGATGGATAAGACTAAAAAGTTTCTGAATTCAATTTGAGATTACCATATTCCCTGTATTTTTTTAATTGTGGCACTTGTTAATTATGATAGGGACTGCTCCACTAGTATTAAAATTTAAAACCATGATTTGTCCAGAGTCTGTTTTGCATACAGGAACCTACAGTTATTAGACTAAGGACCAGACATGCTATCTTGACTCATTATCACTAAAATAATTGGTATGTCTTTGATGTTTGTTGATTGCAGTTCGCATGGAGAGACCAGAATCTGGAGCAAGAAGTTGAGTTTGCGATGTCAGTTGTTCGAACTGTGAGGTCAATGAGGGCAGACTATCAGCTGACGAAAGAGAAAACAGATCGTAAGAACAGTTTTGCATATTATCATTATTACTACCGTAGTTCTTTGTTCTTTCAGAGTTCCAAGAGATGGCAGAGATTTGATCTGTCTAGCATTTCGACTGTTAGCTTTTTAGCTACTTTTGTGTAACTGAAATGTGGTTTGCACTAGGTAGGTCGATTGATAAAGAATATTCTATTCACCTCTGAGCAGGGACCTTATATAAATTCTGATTGATTGGTTGATATTTTGTTCACTCCAAGTCGTTGTTTGACTTATACTAAACTCAGTGGTGATCTATATCCATTTCATTTTACTCATCTCCTTAGTCACCCAAAATCTTAACTGATGTAGTTATTTCTGCTTGATAATTTTGAATGTTCTCTTTACTGGATCGCTGATTGTGTGACTTTCAGATTGAGAGTTATTGTGTAGATAATTGCCTTGGTGTGTAAGTTATTTGCTCATTGGGGGGAATGATTGAACTAGAAATGATTGACTCGATAAATTGTCGAGTAAATAATTCACCAAATAAATGAGTAAATGATTGACTCACTTAATGAATTATTGAGTAAATTGTTGAATTAATTATTTAACAAATTTTCGCATTCATTAATATTGACTCAATAATTGAACAGCTGTTTAATTTATTTCAAATATTTACTCAGTAAATCATTTAGTGAATTAATCATGTACTCATTCATGGAGTGAATCGTTTACTCAATATTAAATTTAGTCAATCATTTATTGAATCATTTCTTGACTTTTATAGGCTTACATGTAATCTGTTATGGCAAATGATGGGTCTGTTTAGTTTACATCAAATGTTCGGACGATGAATCGGCGAACATTCTCAAGTCATCGTTGGATCTGATGAAGACAATGACGTCATCACAGACTGTTGAAGTCCTCTCCTCCGCATCTCAGCATCCTCCACTCGGTTGCGCCATCCAAACCATCTCAGCCAAATGTGAAGTCCACCTTCTGCTTAAGGTCAGAATGTTTTCTTTATAAATATTCACTTTTTACTTCTTTTTCACTGACTGGAGACTTGTAATGTAGTTCATTATTGTTTATTTGACATTGTTTATATGGCTGTTCTGAATATCATTTTTACTATTCGGCTGAATAAGAAAAATTGGTCACACTATTCAGCCGAATAAGAATAGTAACTACTGCAGCCTATCATTCATGTGCCATATATGTTACCAATCATTACGAAACCAGTCGCTTGGGACAGCATGTCATCATGTAGAAAATGACCAAAAACGATGGGAAACCTCAAACCGGTCGTAATTGACTTGAATGCAAAAACATGTTTTAAAATATATGTTTAACACAAATGACGTATAAAATGCTTGTTTACAAATATCTAAATGCATAAAAATTAATTTTTACTAAGAGCCCTGAATCTGCATCGAGATGGAAAGTCAGAATTTCAGTCAAAATTAGCTACTTTTTGTTGCGATATTAAATTGGGTTACAGGTCGAATTGAAAAGCGTGACTGGTCTCGTTTTGAACAAGGAAATCCCCTTTTCCTGTTCTATTAATAAAATATGACCGTCTTGTATTAAGTATGCACAGAGATTGGCCCAAAATAGATCGACCAACCAAGACAATTAACAAATAGCGCTAGAAGATCGACACGTGACTAAATCTTGAGCTGTGATTGGCTGAACGACTGACGGTCGCATGGTCTTCGCGTGCCATGAGGTTGGGAAACGAAATGAATCGTTTATTTTCTTCGCTTTTCGCTTAAATAACTTAATCTTCGAAATGGATAAGATTTCGTAAATTTTTAGAGTATATTTGTAATTGTCAAAGCTACGCGACGGCTAAATTGTATTTAAATCGGTCCAATAGAAATAGCCGCTTCATAGGAGAATGTCAATAATTATATCGCTAAACTTTGCACGTGATTTTCTCATCTAAAAGTTTGTGTACACCATCCGATTTAAAATTCTGTAACTCCGGTTATATGTGAGATACAGAAAAACCACACACTTTTTTGGGTAGAAAAATGAGGCATCTACGGGAAATTGCTAAAAAGGGAAAAAAACTTTAATTTGCACCTTCCGACTACTTTCGTAAAGATTGGTCACATATTGTTAATTACAACTATCTGTTTAGCAATTGACTTCTTTGGTTTTCTAAATCTATGCATTTGGAACACTCCTACTGTTACTTTGTTAAACTGGTGTAGCATTTTGATAAGGGCTCATCCATATAGTACATACACAAAAATCACATTTTAAGAATCTGCTTCCCCTTGTTGCACCTCATACATACCCATCCCCATGCATGCATACAACTAAGTGCTCAGAGGCGTAGCGACCGCCCTCCGTACCCTCCGACCGAAGGGGGCCCCCGGCAAGGAAGGGGCCCCTAAAAGTGCAAAGAAATGAATGAAATGACTAAAAATTAATAAAAAGGTCATCGAATTTTTGGACGGCGAATATGAAATTTTCCCGAGATTTTGGCCAAAAAAGGTCATCAACTTTATGGACGGCGAATATGAAATTTTCACGACATTTTGGCCGGATGACTAAAGAAAGGTCGTCAAAAATTACGGATATTATGCTCGGAGGGGGCTACGTTCGTTGTTGCTACGGCCCTGTAAGTGCTCCACAAAATGTATGTGATGCAATGGGGATGGGGTATGAAAACTGAATTTTTGTGTACGTAACATGTGGATGGCCCCTTACTGTGGGCCAGTGCATCGAAAGCAATATGGCATTATAAAATTATAATGCTGAAAATTATAATTATAGCTGAACAAACTAAGTAACTTACTGACTGAATTGTTTCAGGGCTTGATTGACATAACAAAGGAAGTTGGCAAGTTGGAGGAGAAGAAATCTAAACTAGATGGACAACTGAATAAGCTTCAGGAAGCGGCTGCAAAAGCCGACTACGAGACAAAGGTGCCAGAAAATGTTCGTCAGCAGAACAAAGAAAAGGTATTCCAATTGTTTTCTATTGGTGAAATTCATTTGCTCTGTTTTATGGTATGCACCTATTAGGATATCTGTACATATCATTTGGTGTGCCTATCTGCCCCTATTATGGCATGCCCCTATTAGGGTATCTGTATATCATTTGGTGTGCCTATCTGCCCCTATTATGGCATGCCCCTATTCAGGTATCTGTATATTTGGCTTATCTGCCTGTATGTTCATAACTGACAAAATCTTTCTTTGAAGTAAGCTTATCCGATGTTTAAATGTGTAGAGAGAATGGCATATGAGAAATTTCTATAGCTTGCATGACATGCAGGATTATCTGTATAGTTGAAGATGTCTATCAAATATAAATGTCTGATGCTAGCATATCATATATACAAATTATTAATAATGCATATAATAAAAAAATGTGTTGTATTTAATTTATACGAATTTTAATGACAAATGTACAGTGCACTCATTTATGTAGTGAATTGTTTACTCAATACTAAATTTAGTCAATCATTTATTGAATCATTTCTTGACTGATTGCATGACGTTACAGGGTTACGTGTAATCTGTTAATATTTAAAAATCCATTAAAGTATTATATTTGTATAATATCATAATAATCAGTAAATTGTTTGCTTTTGGATACAGGTTTCAGAAATCCAGAGTGAAATTGAGAAATTGTCTCAAGCTATTGAAAGACTTTTGAAACTGGAGTAAAGCAGAACTTTACAATTTTGCAATTACTGTTATTGCAGACCATGGAACTTACGCTAGTAAACATACTGTTCATGCGAAATTTGTCCAATTCAGTGTTATCGTGGTTCCTGTTTATCAGGGATTTTGTTGGACTTTACTGTTTCTTCTGCTTTTTGGTGCAGGCTGTATCTTAGATAATTTATTTGCAATAGATGGAAGGATAAATATTCGCACATTTTTAAATTCTAGGGGACAACATGCTGTGTCACTTTGATTGAGATGACTTGAAAGTATTTGTCGATCGATAGATTATCGTTTGTAAAAGTGCTGGAATGTTGTGATTGGAGGATCAAATTCTGGTCAAGACTGAAGATTATTTCAGGATGTCTGTTACATGAAGGAGCATCGTCTATAACTTTGTATTTAACGTCACGTGTATTGATTATTAATCAGATGATAGGAAATTATGTCATTTGTCCTCATATGCCGAGGAAAAGACCAATGGCACTTATCTTGTGTATTTTGAGGAGCCGATTACCATAAAATAAAAGAACTTTAGCAGGTCAGAAAATATAGGAATTTTATAGGAATTTTGTGCTGTCACTTCGATTTTAAGTGTGTACTCGAGAGTTAACTTAGTGCAAACACCATGAAAGCATTAAAGTTGACAATGATGTTTGTAAGTCAGAAAAAAATTGATTACAGGTTTTCTCAGAGTGTTCTGTGTTTGAGAAAAAATACATGTTCGCAAATTCAGTGTCGTTTTTTCAATATTTTCTGATCTTTTAGGTAATGCATGAATATAATATAGGTCCAATTACTTGTCATACATTCATAATAATTATACAGTGTTAAAGACATAACCGAGTCGAAGGAAATCACTTTTGGGTTGCCCGAGGGTCTGAATACGTGCATGGGCGCCTGCCCTCCTCCCCTGGAAAATAGATTTTCCTACATTTCAACTACTGCTTTTTTGCTTTTAAAAAATCTTCTTGCATTGAGAGCGCTAATGTTACTAAATAAATAGGTTATACACAAAGTGAAACTGAGAAATTAACGTTTGAAACCTAAAACACTGTTTTCTTAATTCTCTCCTTTGCATTTTTAAGCTGTGCTAAGTAAAATTCTCGCGGCCGTTGTGTTTCGCCCCCTCCTGCAAAAATTTCTGCAGGCGCCCATGATTACATGAAAGGCTGTGAACTGCCCTCATAAGAGCTTTCTTCTAGAGCTCTCTCCCATTCTAACAACAACAACAGGTTTGTTCTTTTGACTCAGATTGCACAAAATAAATCATACAAATTTGTACGCATAGTATTATTTGTACAATGTCTAACATCCATGATACACAGAATACTATGTGTGTTTTATTTCTATAATGTACCCTCTTAGAAACACATGAAAAACCACACAGTGCCTTTACCGAAACGGTTTTTGGAGTTCAGACCATAAAAGCAAAGAACGAAAGGTTACATGGTTGTGTGCTCACTGCTCATCAATAGATTATGCGTGATAACCTGGAACAGTAACACTGGCTGACTGATACACTTCATCATTTCTTGATTTTATATTGTTGCAAGGTCATCATGCACAGTTCATTAAGTACAGAAGAAATGAATTTTTATAGTGACATTAGGAACGCCAACTGCGGCTGCTTGTCATAAAAACACAAAAGCTATGGCATCTATGTAAGCATCGTGCTCACTTCAAGATCTTCAAGCACAGAAACACTAAACATTTATAATATACAGTCGACAAAGAATAGTAACATCGATTAATGGTCTCTGTGTTTTGTGATGCCCGTCCACCATAATTATATCAATCCAATGTTAACCGCAGTGTAATGAGAGTTGAGTGAAACTTTGCAATATTAATCAGCATCCAGTAATCATGGAACATAGCTCAACAGGCGCATCGTAAATAGTTCAGATAAAGTATCATTTCCACGAGCATTGACGTTGTGATGGGAGCAATGATCCATAAATTCCTTTTCGATTTCAAACATTTCATCGCAAATTCCGCACCCATAAGGTCTCAACGTAAAATGGCTAAAATCACATGACAGATCGTCAGAAAGTTGCTTTTCATCAGAAACTCGAGTTAAACTCTGTAATGATGAAGATTTTTGTTTGCCTGTAGCTTCTGCTGGGGTCAAGTCTTTCTCATCAAGAGAGTTTCCATATTCGGTCAATCTATCATCTGACTTAATTCTTGCACTCTGACATTCCTTTGTGGAAACAGGAACTTGACCTGATATGCATTTGCATGAGTTATCTTCTTTGCAACCAGTAATGTGTTGCTTCGGATTGCTATGACAGGAAATTACCGGTATGTTGCTGTTCACAATGCAAGGAGATGGCTTTTTCTCCAGTGTAGTTTTCTCTGTGTAGGTTAAGATCACCATTCTGAGAAAAAGGTATGTAACACAAAATGTACGGTCTTGTATAGTGGGTTAGTGTATGGTTGTTCAGACTATTCTTTTGTGTAAATGTTTTCTGGCATATATTGCATTTGCATAATGGTCTTGTATGTTGGGATAGTGTATGGTCATTCAGACTATTCTTTTGTGTAAATGTTTTTTGGCATATATTGCATTTGTATGGTTTTTCTCCCGTGTGTGTTCGTACATGGCATACCAGAGTACTGTTCCGTGCAAATGTCTTCTGGCATATAGTGCACTTGTGTGGTTTTTCTCCTGTGTGTGTCCGTACATGACATCTCATATCACGAGATTTAAATGTTTTATGGCATATATTGCACCTGTATGGTCTTTCTCCAGTGTGCGTTCGTGCATGGCAAACCAGAGCATGTTTCCGTGCAAATGTTTTCTGGCAAATATTGCACTTGTGTGGCTTTTTTCCATCGTGGGTTTGTTCATGTCTGCCCAGATTATACCAAGTTGCAAATGTCTTCTGGCAAATATTGCACTTGTGTGGTTTTTCTCCAGTGTGAATTCCTGAATGGTGATCTACAACATTCTCCTTTGAAAATGTTCCTGGACATGAATTGCCCCCAGAAGAATTTTTCTGAGCCTGCATCCTTGTATCGTATTTGATGTGATCAATGTCTGAAAATGTTTTTTGACATAAATTGTATTCCCAATTCTTCTACACAGTAACTGTTGTGACTTTATGATCACAATCTGCAAATATATTCTGAGAAAAATAGAAATTTTATGGCTGTTCTCTACTTTGATACTACCAGCTAACAATTCTTAGCACATCAATTTTGTGACTTGCAGCTATTCAAACATCGATGTCTGACGCATCCGTTCTTTGCCAACCATCGATGCAAAATTCACATTAAGTGTATATCCATGATCCATTCTATGATAATGTTGCACTGATATTCATGCATCATATTCTAAGATCTTCAATCGCTGACCATTGTGAATACATTCATGGTCCTGGTTGAGATTGTCTTTTAGGTTAGAAATGATACTGTTCACACTAAGACGAATTAACCCTTTTAGTGCATAGAGGGAATCCGTTTTCAATCATGTAAACTTAGGAAAGCCGATATGAAAATGTCCTTCCATCATTATCACCTTATTTACAGAGTTCAAAGAAATTGAGAAAATAGAGCGCTCTCTGCAACAAACAGATGATACCCAAACTGACTGGACTACATGTGACTTGTTTGGCCCACAGATGTTTAAAAATACTCATGAAGTGTCCAAAAGTGGACAAACTCTTAGTATAGCTGAATCAAAGATTCACTCTGGTCGACATACTTTTCAATTTTGTTCGTAAGTCTGAAAATAAATAAATTGAACAAAGATCATAATTACACAATAATTATAGTCATTGATCAACAGTATGATGCCTGCATGCTGTGTAGGAACATTAAACAGAGCTTCTCTATAAAAATGTCATTGATTGGTGGTTGGTCATTTTATATTGGCAGAATAAAAGTACAATGATAATAATAATTATATTTTATTTCCACATTGTAATTGTTGCATTTTAAGCTGTCATCTTATAATAAAATTGCTGGGCACTCCTCCGAAGTCTGGTCCCAATTTATTTCGCATGGCTTATCACATAGATATGCTTCTCCAATGCTTACTTACCCACCCTTTTATAGAATGACGCCATTATTGAGGCCATTTTGTTTACCAGTACATTTCTTGACAGATTTCGAAAGTTTCAATATACATCCAGCTTCTACTTCAGATCTAAAAATACCTTCGTCCAGCTTCTATTTCTCGCTTGTTATTTTCGTCAATCCAGCTTCTAATTCAGATATAAAATACCCTCATCCAGCTTCCATTACTTAAGCGTTTCTTCATCAATCCGGCTTCTATTTAAGCTCTAGAAATACCTTCATCCAGCTTTTAGTTCTCATGCGTTATCTTCGTCAATCCAACTTCTATTTCACTGTAAAAGAACCATCATCCAGATTGCTTTTCTCTTGCGTTTTTTCATCAATCCAACCTCCACTTCACCTGTAAAAACTTTCATTAAGGCTCCAGCTTCTATTTCTCAAGCGCTAATTCCGATTAAATTTCAGATGTAACCGGAGGTGAATTAATATTTGCATGTAAAATTTCGTATAATAGGTTTCTGTGTGTGGCGGTTAATTAACCGACAAGTAGTCCTACCAAGTTTTCTTCAATTATGTGAACGGTTTGTAAAGTGACGGTGAGACAAATGCTGTGAAATAATTTGGGACCGGACTTCGGAGGAGTGCCAATTGCTGTACTTGTTCAGTGCTGATAATAGTGGTCCAAGACTTAAATAAATGGAGTGCTTGGGCCACTGTTGTACATTATTTGGATCAATGACATACATGTTGGAATTCTATCGCATCTAAGGTTGCAGATATGACACAGAACTCTCAGTATGAAGAGGAAGCAGCTCAGAAAATCACAATACTTCTTTTAATATCAAGTATAAACTATAAATGCTCAGTTATGCATAAGGGGAATGTGAAAAATTGTCGTGATAACGCAGTCTAGCGGATTGACAGAAAATCAATTCAGTGATCCGGTCGTCGCTATAAGTTCCCGTCGATATTTGGGTTTTGGGTCAAAGACCTGTAAAATTGCCTGTGACCAATTCGCAAATTCAGGAAACATGGCAATGACTTACAAGTGCTAGTAGTATTGTAGTGATGCATCGCAGTACGAAATCTTTAGTCCAACCAACTCTCCAAAATGGCGATGAGAAACAAGGAAAGTCTATATTTAGAAGGTGGATTTCACAATATTTAGCCCTCTCGCGAGTGATCGTAACTTTTGTAACGATTGTTCTTTTCAGCGTTATGCGGTAAAACTTAGACTTGATAATTATTTCATTTAGTTTCATTCAATTTAAATGCTACAATCGCACTTGATATATATATATATATATATATATATATATATATATATATATATATATATATATATATATATATATATATATATATATGTGGGGCGCGGTGGTCTAGTGGTGGCGTCGTTGCCTTGGAGCCGGAAGGTCCGAGGTTCGAATCCACCCTCAAGCCGCGTAAGGACCTTGGGCAAGTCCTTCACTTACAATTGCTCAGCGCTTCGGCGTGAAACTCCGATGCAGTGTCCGCTCTGCATCGGGAGCGCCTCTGAGTAGAGAGAGAGCTTGAAGGGGCGCTATAACAAGTGCACATACATACATATAGCTTGGTAATTGTTCACTTTAATTATTAATGTCAATCGCATCATTCAATAGTAGCCATCCAACTTCTATTTAGACAACAATTATTTTTCATGAACCCTGCTCCAGTTTAACACGTTGGCCGTTGGACATTGAGTCATTTAACACAGCAAATAAGCGGCCAACGTGTTAAGCAAGAACATTTTCATCAATCCTGCTCCAATTTAAGCAAGAACATTTTCATCGATTCAGCTCCAATTTAAGCAAGAACATTTTCATCAATCCAATTCCAATTTAAGCAAGAACATTTTCATTCATCCAGCTCCAATTAGGCATGAATATTTTCATCAATCCAGCTTCGATTTAAGTAGGCTAAGTTTCTGCAAACATCCGTCAGTGAATGCGTTAATTAAAAACGCTAAAGCCCAGGAGTATATAATACCATTGAAAATTTGAAACCCTTTAATACCATTGAAAATTTGAAACCCTTGACTAAATAATTTTGGATGCTAAAGTGAACAATTGTCTATAGCTTATCCCGCTACTCTACTGTTTTGTAAGGCGCCCTTAAAACGGGTTTGCACTGTAACTGAGTCATGCAAACTATTGTCGAAATCATCATTATAGTAGATCTTCTACTTGCAAATACAAAGTCTCAATCTCTTTTATTTACTTACATCCACTTGGGTGATTAATAACAGAATCTTGCAACACAAAGTTGACAACACACTATACAATCGTATGAATTGTATTGAGGTACTGGGTATTTAAAAGGTTCTCATTGAGGCGGGGGAGATATATTGGGAAGAAAACATTTGAGTGATGAAAGCCCTAAAGAGTTGACCCTAAAAGCAATATTGAATCACCTTTCAAATAGATTTTCCTACATTTTCACTACTGCTTTAGCAAATCTCGCATTGAAGAGCTAATGTTACTAATTAACTAGGTCATACACAAATTTAAACTGAGAAATTGATGTTTGAAACCTCTAAAACACTGTTTTCTTAATTCTCTCCTTTGCATTTTTAAGCTGTGCTAAGTAAAATTTTCGCGGCCGTTGTGTTTCGCCCCCTCCTGCAAAAATTTCTGCAGGCGGCCATGATTACATAAAAGGCTGTAAACTATCCTCTTCAGAGCTTTGTTCTAGAGCTCTCTCTCCCGTTCTAACAACCGGTTTGTTCTTTGGACTCAGATTGCACAAAATAAATCATACAAATTTGTATGCATAGCAATATTTGTACAATGTCTAACATCCATGATACACAGAATACTATGTGTGTTTTATTTCTATAATGTACCCTCTTAGAAACACATGAAAAACCACACAGTGCCTTTACCGAAACGGTTTTTGGAGTTCAGACCGTAAAAGCAAAGAACGAAAGGTTACATGGTTGTGTGCTCACTGCTCATGAATTGTGTGATAACCTGGAACAGTAACACTGGCTGACTGATACACTTCATCATTTCTTGATTTTATATTGACGCAAGGTCGTCATGCGTCAAGCACAGTTCATTAAAGTACTGTAAAAAATGAAGACTTATAGTGACATTAGGAACGCCAACTGCGGCTGCTTACAGTCATAAAAACACACAACCTATGGCAACTATGTAAGCATCATGCTCACTTCAAGATCTTCAAGCACAGAAACACTAAACAACTTATAATATACAGTCGACAAAGAATAGTAACATCGATTAATGGTCTCTGTGTTTTGTGATACCCATCCACCATAATTATATCAATCCAATGTTAACCGCAGCTTAATGAGAGTTGAGTGAAACTTTGCAATATTAATCAGCATCCAGTAATCATGGAACATAGCTCAACAGGCGCATCGTAAATAGTTCAGATAAAGTATCATTTCCACGAGCATTGACACTGTGATGGGAGCAATGATCCATAAATTCCTTTTCGATTTCAAACATTTCATCGCAAATTCCGCACCCATAAGGTCTCAACGTAAAATGGCTAAAATCACATGACAGATCGTCAGAAAGTTGCTTTTCATCAGAAACTCGAGTTAAACTCTGTAATGATGAAGATTTTTGTTTGCCTGTAGCTTCTGCTGGGGTCAAGTCTTTCTCATCAAGAGAGTTTCCATATTCGGTAAATCTATCATCTGACTTAATTCTTGCACGCTGACATTTCTTTGTGGAAACAGGAACTTGACCTGATATGCATTTGCATGAGTTATCTTCTTTGCAACCAGTAATGTGTCGCTTCGGATTGCTATCAAAGGAAATTACCGGTATGTTGCAGTTCACAATGCAAGGAAATGGCTTTTCTCCAGTGTAGTTTTCTCTGTGTAGGTTAAGATTACCATTCTGAGAAAAAGGTATGTAACACAAAATGTATGGGCTTGTATAGTGGGTTAGTGTATGGTTGTTCAGACTATTCTTTTCTGTAAATGCTTTCTGGCATATATTGCATTTGTATGGTCTTGTATGTTGGGATAGCGTATGGTTTTCCAGACTAATCTTTGCAGCATATGTTTCCTGGCATATATTGCATTTGTATGGTCTTGTATGTTGGGATAGCGTATGGTTTTCCAGACCAATCTTTGCAGCATATGTTTTCTGGCATATATTGCATTTGTATGGTCTTGTATGTTGGGATAGCATATGGTTTTCCAGACCAATCTTTCCAGCATATGCTTTCTGGCATATATTGCATTTGTATGGTCTTGTATGTTGGGATAGCGTATGGTTTTCCAGACCAATCTTTCCAGCATATGTTTCCTGGCATATATTGCATTTGTATGGTCTTGTATGTTGGGATAGCGTATGGTTTTCCAGACTAATCTTTCCAACATATGTTTTCTGGCATATATTGCATTTGTATGGTATTTCTCCGGTGTGCGTTCGTACATGGATAACCAGAGTATTTTTCCATGCAAATGTTTTCTGGCAAATATTGCACTTGTATGGCTTTTCTCCCGTGTGTGTTCGTACATGGCATCTCATATCACTACAAGATTTAAATGTCTTATGGCATATATTGCACTTGTATGGTTTTTCTCCAGTGTGCATTCGTGCATGGTGGTCTATAACATTCTCCTTCGAAAATGTTCTGGAGCGTGAATTGCCCTCATAAGAGTTTTTCTGAGCCTGCATCCTTGTATCGTATTTGATGTGATCAATGTCTGAAAATGTTTTTTGACATAAATTGTATTCCTAATTCTTCAACACCTGTTGTGACTTTTTGATGACAACTATGCAAATATAATCTGACAAAATAGCAATTTTATGGCTGTTCTCTACTTTGATACACTACCACCTAACAATTCTTAGCACATCTATTTTGTGAATTGCAGCTATTCAAACATCGATGTCTGACGCATCCGTTCTTTGCCAACCATCGATGCAAAATTCACATTAAGTGTATATCCATGATCCATTCTATGATAATGTTGCACTGATATTCATGCATCATATTCTAAGATCGTCAATCGCTGACCATTGTGAATACATTCATGGTCCTGGTTGAGATTGTTTTGCAGGTTAGGACGAATTAACCATTTTAGTGCATAAAAGGTATCCGTTTTCAATCACGTAAACTTAGGAAAGCCGATATGAAAATGTCCTTCCGTCAATATCACCTTATAGAGATCAAAGAAATCCAGAAAATAGAGCACTCTCAGCAACAAACCGATGATACGCGAGCTGACTGGACCACAGATGATTAAAAATACCCATGAAGTGTCCACAACTGGGCAAACTCTTTATTAAAGTTGAATCGAAGACTCACTCTGGTCGACATACTTTGCAATTTTTTTTGTAAGTCTGAAAATAAAGAAATTGAACAAAGATCATAATTACACAATAATATAGTGATTTATCAACAGTGCTCCGACATATGATGCCTGTGTACTGCGTAGGAACATTCAACAGAACTTCTAGAGCTATAAAAATGCTCATTTGTCATTGATTGGTGGTTGGTTATTTTATAGTGGCAGAATAAAAGTACAATAATAATAATACCTATTTTTTTTAATTTCCACATTGTAATTGTTGCATTTTAAGCTGTCATCATAACAAACTTGCTGTACTTGTTCAGTGCCGATAATAGTGGTCTAAGACTTAAGAAATGGAGTGGCCACTGTTGTATAGTATCTGGATCAATGACATACATGTTGAAATTCGATCGCATCTAAGGTTGCAGATGACACAGAAGTCTCAGTATGAAGAGGAAGCAGAGGAACTGTGAGAGGACTCAGCTCAGAAAATCACAAGACTTCTTTTAATAATATAATCTGAAGTATAAATGCTCAGTTATGCATATGGGGAAGAAAAACAAAAGAGTTTTCATATGAAGTTGAGTGGCACTAAAGTTCTGTACTTGAACAGTGTATAACTAGTGTACGTTTTGACTCGCCTGCTTTTGCAACTTGCTCAAGTCGCGTAAACACCCTAAAATGAAATCTTGACTACATATGGCCTTGAAATTAGCAATAATTATCTTCATCGATCCGACTTTTGTTTGTTTGTGCACTTGTTATAGCGCCCCTTCAATTGCGAGTGAAGACCTTGCCCAAGGTCCCTACGCAGTGGCTTGAGGGTGGATTCGAACCTCAAACCTTCCGGCTCCAAGGCAACGACACCACCACTACACCACCGCACCCCACCCTTGTATTCAATCAACAGTCAAGTCGAACTGAATAAAAATAATTATGCTATGTGTCTAATTTGTAATGCTAAGATACATTACACTTCCAACTTCAATTTAGTAGAATAATAACTTTCATCAATCCAGCAAGGCTTTTTGTATTTTCAGCTTTTTCAGAGATTTGGGTTGAATATAATTGTAGTTGTGCATTCAGCATCGTCAATTTTGTTCAAATCTATAAAAGATATTCAGAAAACGGGATTTTTTAAATTGATTGATATTCTTATTTTGTGGGAAATAACGACTCGGTAAAACTGCAGATTATGATGCCATACTGTTTCATTTTGTCAGTTTAAAATGGAGGCTAGATGCAGTCAACTCCAATCCCCAAACATGCTGAAAAGACACAGAAACACAATTTCCCGAAAACAGCTTTATAGAAAATGGTCAAACTACTGAAAACCACTAAGAGTTCATACAAATGCATGACACAATTGCTAGTGAAGTTGGTTAAGCCGTAGTTTAGGCTGTTTAATTATTTGGCCAAAAAGTGAGGCTGTTAAATTATTTGCATGTGTATAAATGATATACAAGTAATTTCTGGATCGCCAGGTTAAATCCAGCTTCCATTTCAACTATAAATATGCCTTTATCCAGCTTCCATTTCAGGTATAAAATGCCTTTATCCAGGTTCTACTTCTCAAGCGTTTTTCATCAATCCAGCTTCATTTTCAGCAGAATGACTACACTAACCCTAAAACTAACCCTAACCGACCCTCACGACGCCTAACCTGAGCCCTAACCGACCCTCATGCGTAAAATCCCGCTTCTATTTCGTCACTAAATATTTGTCATCGAATGTAAGAAATTGGTTGTCGGATAAAAAAGTACCGTTTTTTCGTCAATCCAGCTTCCATTTTCTCGCGTTTTCGGTTTATATTGCTACTTCCGGTTGCGAATGTTCAGAAATTGGAATAGCGCGTTTTATGGCGCGTTACATTCATGATTTTAGGCCTTTATTAATTAAACAGCCTAAACTACGGGATATCGATAATGAAAATAATTAAACAGCCTAAACTACGGTTTACCCGTGAAGTTGATAATGATTCCACGACAAAATGGTTCACAGACAAATGGTTCAATGACATGATTCACAGCTACAAACTTTGATGTCTGTAATTTCCTAGTGTGTCCTTGTTGAATGTTTTGTCGGTGAACCATTTGCCGTTGAACTCATTTGTCGTTGAACCATTTATTTGTCTGCGAAAAATTGTCGTTGATAACGCAGTCTAGCGGGTTGACAGAAAATCAATTCAGTGATCCGGTCGTCGCTAAGTTCCCCGTCGATATTTGGGTTTTGGGCCGAAAACCTGTACTTGTGATCAATTTGTAAATTCGTGAAACATGTGGCAATAACTTACAAGTGCTAGTAGTATTATAATAGTGATGCATCACTGTAAGAAATCTTTACCAACTCTCCAAAATGGCGATGAGAAACAGGGATAGTGTATAATTAGAAGTTGGATTGCACAATTCTTGGCCCTCTTGCGAGTGATCGTGCCTTTCGTAACGGTTGTTCTTCTCAGCCTTATGCGGTAAAACTTTGACCTGATAATTATTTAATTGAGAGTTTCATTCAATTTAAATGCTAAAATCGCACTTGATATCTATAGCTTGGTAATTTGTCACTGTAGTGTTCGAAAATATTAATGTCAAACGCGTCATTCAATAGTTGCTATCCAACTTCCATTTAGATAACAATTATTTTTCATGATTCCTGCTCCAATTTAAGCAAGAACATTTTCATCAATCCAGCTCCAATTTAAGCAAGAACATTTTCATCAATCCAATTCCAATTTAAGCAAGAACATTTTCATCCATCCAGCTCCAATTATGCATGAATATTTTCATCAATCCAACTTCCATTTAAGTAAGTTTCTGCAAACGTCTGTCAGTGAATGCGTTAATTTAATTAAAACGCTGAAACCCAGGAGTGTATAATACCATTGAAAATTTGAAACCCTTTAATACCATTGAAAATTTGAATCTTTTAATACCATTGAAAATTTGAAACCATTGGCTAAATAATTTCGGATGCTGAAGTGAACACTGTACGAACTCATACGAACGTATCAGGGATACCCTTTGTATTCCAAGAACTGTTAATTGCATTGAACTATGTTCTGTTATTACATTTGTTGTCTAAGTTTACTGATCCGTTAAAAAAACAGAACTGTGTATGATTCACTCGGGAGCAACAAAAAAACCCCAAAAAAATCATCTATAGCTTATCCTGCTGCTCTGCTGTTTTGTGAGGCGCCCTTAAAACGGGTTTGCGCTGTAACGGAGTCATGCAAACTATTGTCGAAATCATCATTATAGTAGATCTTCTACTTGCAAATACAAAGTCTCAATCTCTTTTATTTACTTACATCCACTTGGGTGATTAATAACAGAATCTTGCAACACAAAGTTGACAACACTATACAATCGTATGAATTGTATTGAGGTACTGGGTATTTAAAAGGTTCTCATTGAGGCGGGGGAGATATATTGGGAAGAAAACATTTGAGTGATGAAAGCCCTAAAGAGTTGACCCTAAAATCAATATTGAATCACCTTTTAATATTCTTCTTAGAGGCCTTGCCTTAACATATTATTGTCACTTTAGAAGCATAATTATTAATGATAAAATATCGTTTTGATTTTCAGTTGGAAGGATATAAAGTAAAACTACACAATATAATTTACATCAATTTTTTATGTATAATGTATTTGCACAATGTCTGACATACACAGACACAAAAATACAATTTGGATTTCTATAATGTGTATAATAAAAACCCGCTTAGGAACACATTCTAATATAAAATTATTCATTTAATTGGTAACACAAACTGATAGAAACACCGCTATCACGTGCAAGAAGCAGTTAATCAAATGGAATATTATATACTAAAGAGTAAAGAATGTGTATGTCCAAGTCTATTGAATTTATCTTAAACAAGATAAATGTAGAAAATTATAAAGTAAAACCATGCAGTGTCTTGACAAAACGATTTTTAGATTATAGACCATAAATACGAAGAGAAACAGGTGTGCACATGAACGGATTATGTGATAATTACCCAGAACAGTAACACTGGCTGGCTCTCATACACTTCATCAATTATTGTTATCATATCGGCGCAAGGTCTAAATTCACAGTATTCAATGATTTTTATAGTCACATTGTGAACGATACTCTAAAGTCTAAACCTATACTATGGCATATCTAATCATGGAGCTCACTCAAAGACCTAAAAGCACAAAAATCCTCATCATTATATAATTTATGGCATCGACTAAAAATAGCAACGTCGATTATTTTGTCTCTGAGTTTTGTGATGCCCATCCATAGCATCAAGACAATGTCTACTACAGTGTAATGAGTGAGTATGGCAGTCCGTGTGCACTGTGCAGTACTCAAGGAAAATAGCTCAAACGGCACATTGTAAATAGTTAAGAAAGAGTAGCATTTCCACAAGCATCAACGTTGCAATGGATGCAATGTTCCGCAAATTCCTTTTCGATTTCAAACATTTCATCACACATCCCACAACCATAATATCTCAACGTAAAATGGCTGGAATTCACACAATCATACGACCGATCTTCAGAAACCTGCTTTTCATCAGAAACTGGATTTAAACACGATGATGAAGATTGTCGCACGATGGCAGTTTCTGTTGAGCACATCCCTTTATCAACAAGACATTTCCCACATTCAGTCAACCTATTATTATTCGACTTTGTTCCTTCACACGGACATTCCTTTGTGGAAACAATACTTTGACATGACATGCATTTGCATGAGTTTTCTTCGCTGCAACTAGTATTGTGCCGGTTTCGATTGTCATCACAGGCGAATAAGCTGCAACTTGCAATGCAAGGAAATGGATTTTCTCCAGTGTGAGTTCTGCCGTGTAATTCAAGATGGCCTTTCTGCGAAAATGATTTGAAACAAAACGTGCACTTGCATGGGTTTTCCTCAGTGTGGGTTCGTTTATGGCGGTCCAGATGTTTTTTCCGTGCATACGTCTTATGGCATATAATGCATAGATATGGTCTTTCACCAGTGTGGGTTCGTGTATGGAGGTTCAGATAAGTCTTACACACAAATGTCTTATGGCATAAATTGCATTTGTGTGGTTTTTCGCCTGTGTGCATCTTTGTATGGATGTTCAGCTTATTCTTCAGAGTAAATGTCTTACTGCATAAATTGCATTTGTATGGTTTTACACCAGTGTGGCTTTGCATATGGCGATTCAGATAATTGTTACATGCAAACGTCTTAAGGCATATATTGCACATATATGGTTTTTCACCAGTGTGTGTTCGTGTATGGTGGGGGAGATCACTCTTACGTACAAATGTCCTATGGCATAAATTACATTTGTATGGTTTTACACCAGTGTGGCTTTGCATATGGCGGTCCATATCATTTTTACGTGAAAATGTTTTCTGGCAAAACTGGCATTTGTATGGTTTTACACCAGTGTGGCTTTGCATATGGCGGTCCATATCATTTTTACGTGAAAATGTCTTTTGGCAAAACTGGCATTTGTATGGTTTTGCACCAGTGTGGTTTTGCATATGGCGGTCCATATCATTTTTACGTGAAAATGTCTTTTGGCAAAACTGGCATTTGTATGGTTTTGCACCAGTGTGGTTTTGCATATGGCGGTCCATATCATTTTTACGTGAAAATGTCTTTTGGCAAAACTGGCATTTGTATGGTTTTGCACCAGTGTGGTTTTGCATATGGCGGTCCATATCATTTTTACGTGAAAATGTCTTTTGGCAAAACTGGCACTTGTATGGTTTTAAACAAGTGTGGCTTTGCATATGGCGGTCCATATCATTTTTACGTGAAAATGTTTTCTGGCAAAACTGGCATTTGTATGGTTTTACACCAGTGTGGTTTTGCATATGGCGGTCCATATCATTTTTACGTGAAAATGTCGTCTGGCAAAAATTGCATTTGTATGGTTTTACACCAGTGTACATTTTATAATGCTCGTTTAGATAACTCTTTTTTAAACTGATTTTTTGCCAAAATTGTAGCTGTATGGTTTTTCACCAGTGTGACCTGTAGTATGTCGTTCTAGAGCATTCATATGCTCAAATGATTCGTGGCACATATCACATTTGTAAGGCTTTTTTTCAGTTTGAGTTCTTGAATGGTGATCTAGAATAGATATTCTCATTGGTAAATGTTTTGTAGGAGAAATTGCATCTGAAAGAATTTTCCTGATGTTGCATTCTCGCATGGCACGTTAGCAATGTCAGAAAAGATATTTGCACAAATCGCATTTGGAATACTTCTACACACAGATCAGTTGTTGTGATTTCATGATCACAGCTCTCCAAATAGAGTCATCTCGAAAATATGACAATTTTGTGGGTTTTCTCTAATGTTGATACTTGCATATAATACTAGATAAGTTTTCTGCAAACTAATGTTGTGACATTCCTTGCAGCTATTCCAACTTCGGTGTCTGGGGCATCTATTCTTTGCAAACTTTCATGCAAAATTCACTTTAACTATTTACTATCCATCCTACGACACGTTGGATGGATATTTTATCATATTCTATGATTTTTGGACCTCTATCGATGACAGTTGATGAACATACGATGTTCTGGCTAAGATTGCACGGCAGGTTACGAATGACAAGAAGATGAATCAACCCCTTTCTGTGCATAGAGGGATTCCATTGTCAATCATATAAAACTTAGGAGTCTCTAATCACCGATATATGAGTTCAAAGAGAGCCTGAAAGTGACGCACTCTGCAACAGCAGATGATGCCCAGAACTGGCTGGATTACACCAGTATGAGAATTGTGGAAAAATAACTGGGGGGGTTGGCCTATGATAAACTTGAAATTGGGGTATGAAAAACATGCTTTAACATGGGGCTCTAAGAAAGACTGGGGGGTTGAACCCCCCAACCCCCCGGCAATTCTCACCCTGGATTACACAAAGGACATGTGTTGCACTCCTGCGTACTGACAGGCACTTCTGCGTACTGACAGGCACTGGCTTTTTGTTGTATCTTGGGCAGTCACAGAAGATTGAAAGTCCAAAGGATTGCACAAAACTGGCAAACCTGTTTCGTTGAATCTAAGATTAACTCTGGTTCACAGACTTTGAGGTACATGTAGCAGACATGCAATTTTGTTTCTAAAGTCTGAAAATAAAGAAACATACATAAAAGAACGATATTCCAAAAACAGCTTGGTAATCCACTAATCCATCGTTATGGCAGCAAATTTTCATCAATCCGACTTTTATTTAGCAAGAATTCTTTTCGGTAATGTTTGCCTTTAGCGTCCAAAATTATTTCAAGGTAGCATCCGATGTTATATACTCAGAGTCTTAAGCGTCTCGCCATTTCAAAATAGCGCGTTCACTAACAGAAGTTTGCAGAAACTTAGGCCTACTAAAATGGAAGCTGGATTGATGAAAATGTTCATGCCTAGTTGGAGCTGGATTGATGAAAATGTTTTTGCTTAAATTGGAGCATGATTCATAAAAATAATGACGCGATGAAGATACCATTGAAACCATTGAAATAATTTCGGACGCTAAAAGCAAACATTACCTTCTTTTCGTCAATCCAATTTGTATGCCATAAACGCTAAATCACTTTTCTCGCTGTTGTGCCATGTCCTTCAGTTCTCTATATTCCTCTTCCATCATCCCGTCCAGCAGTTTTTATCTAGGCCTTCCTCTGCACCTCTTTCCCTCCAATCTTCCTTCAATTATTTCTTTCTGCAGTGAGTCACCTCTTAGCAAATGTCCCACCCAATTCTTTTGTCTTATCTTTACTGTGTCCAGCAGAGATCTTTTCTCTTCTACCATCATTAGTAGGCTACTTCTTCATTTGAAACATGCTTTGTCCAACTGATTTTCTCCATATTTCTCCATACCCACATTTCAAAAGCTTCCATCCTCTTCACGTCTTCTTTTCTCATTGTCCATGTCTCTGCACCATATAACGTCACACTCCATCCATAAAACTAACAAGAGCTAATTTAATTGCACGACATAATTAACAGTTTCCAAAATCATTCGGTTGCGGGTACAGGTGTGTTTGCATGGTCGTTTTAAAAATGGATAGTCGATTTCGGTTACCTGCTGGAAATCTTTCTTAAAATTTGGGTTTCGGGCCGCACACTATAAAATTGCGTGTAATTAATTTATAAATTCATGAAACATGTGGCAATAACTCACAAGAACTGGTGTTACAGTGATGCATCGCAAACGGAAATAAAATCGTTGAGCCAACGCTTCAAAATGGCAGGTATAGAAACATGAAAAAAAGGATATCATTAGAAGTTGGATTGTAATTATGTTTGGCCCTCTCGCGAGTGATTGTGCCAACGTGTCGGCGATAAGTTTGTAAAAACTTTGAGCACAGACTTGATTAAGAGATTCATTCAATTTAAATGCTAAAATCGTACTTATTATCTATAGCTTATCTCGCCCATAGTCAACCGTTTTGTGAGTCACTATTGAAACGTCATTGCTTTGTAGCAGAGCCATGGCAGAGCCATAGGCTAACAGCAAAGATATTAGTTTTTAGACATACTCTAACATCTTTGCTAATAATTTATTGTCGTAATCGTTGTTTTAAAGATTATGTACCTGCAAATACAAAGGATCAACCCTTTTATTTTTATTTACTGGCATGTATCTGATAATATAATAATTTCCTTCATTCAACAATCTGGTTGACAGACCACAACCGGTTAGTGTAGGCTACAGTTGTGCAATTGAACAAGGTTTCATGACAGCTGGTCTACACACAACAGTTACTGGTGTAGACCTGTGTGCATCTTTGTATGGATGGCCAGATTATTCTTCTGAGTAAAATGTCTTATTGCATAATTTGCACTTGAATGGCTTTTCTTCTGTGTGGAGGAGCAGACTATGTTTACATGCAAATGTGTTATGGCATAAATTACATTTGTATGGTTTTTTACCAGCAAGAACCATTCTTCCATAGATCCACCTTCCATTTTGGAAAGAATTGTTTCATCATCGCAGCTGGGCATTTAAATAGTTTTCATTGAGACTGGAGCGGTACATTGGGAAGAAAACAGTTGAGTGATGAAAGCAGCAAACAGGTGACCTGAAAATCAATCTCGAATCACTTTTCAGTATTTCTCTCATGAATATATAATATATTAGCATCGTTTTTAGCTCCAGTTGGAAAGATATAAGGTAAAGCTGAACAGCATAATAATCTACTCCAATTTTTTATGCATAACATTATTTGCACAATATCTCACATACATGATACACAAAATTGCAAACACTAGTGTCTTGACTAACGGTTTATAGAGTTTAGACCATAAAATGCGAAGAACAACAGGTGTGCACATGGATGGATAGAAAATTAACATTGGTGGGCTCTCATTACCACAATCATTTCTTGATTTGATATTGCCGAAAAGTTCCCATACACAGTTCATAACTAGACAAATTTGAATTTTTATAGTAACGCTAGGATTAGGAATGTCAAGTGTTGGCTGATTGCCAGAAAAAAAAACACTCTCAATCTGAGGCATATGTAAGAATTGTGCTCAACTCAAGATCTACAAGAACAAAAATGCTAAACATTGCAAAAACTTATATAACGTCGTCTAAGTATAATAACGATGATTAGTGTCTTGCGATATCACAGCCACTGCATAAATCGAATGTTTATGACAAAAATGTTTGGAATATTATTCAATATCCAGCACTCAAGAAAAATATATCAAAAGTCACATTGGAAATAATTAAGAAAAAGTATAATTCCCGGCAGTATCGATCGACATCGCAACGAAAACAATGCTCCATAAATTCCTTTTCTATTTCAAACATTTCATCACACAAGCGTATTTTCTCAGCGTAAAATGGCTAAGATTAACAAATTCGTTTGACTGATCTTCAGAAAGTCGCTTTTCACCAGAAACTAGGTTTAAACTCAAAGAGGATGAAGATTGTCACATGATGGTAGTTTCTGTTGAAAGCAATTTTTTCTCATCAAGACATTTTCCATATTCAGCCAACATGGTTCTTTCACACTCGATTAATTTGCGGCAACAATGTTGTGACATGATAGGCATTTGAATGAGTTATTGGCATTGCAACCAGTAATGTGTTGTTTACAGTTGCTATCGCAAGCAAATATGATGCAATTTACAATGCAACGAGGTGGTTCTTCTCTAGTGTGGGATCTTCCATGCTGGCGAAGGTGGCCTATCTGTGAAAATGATTTGTAACACAAAATGCACTTGTATGATTTTTTGCCAGTGTGGGTTCGTGCATGGAGGTCCATATTAGCCTTACTTGTAAATGTAAATGTCTCCTGGCATATATTGCACTTGTATGATTTAACTTTGGTGTGGGTTCGTTTATGGAGTTTCAAACTATTCTTCTCTGCAAATGCCTTATCGCACAAAATGCACTTGTATGATTCTTCGCCAGTGTGAGTAAGTGCATGGTGATCCAGATTAGTCTTACTTTCAAATGTCTCCTGGCATATATTGCACTTGTATGTTTTTTCTTTGGTGTGAGTTCTTTTATGGAGCTTCAAACTATTCTTTTTTGCAAATGTCTTATCGCACAAAATGCACTTGTATGATTTTGCACCAGTGTGAGTCAGTGCATGGTGATCCAGATTAGTCTGACTTTCAAATGTCTCCTGGCATATATTGCACTTGTATGTTTTTTCTTTGGTGTGGGTTCTTTTATGGAGCTTCAAACTATTCTTCTTTGCAAATGTCTTATCGCACAAAATGCACTTGTATGATACTTCGCCAGTGTGAGTCAGTGCATGGTGATCCAGATTAGTCTTACTTTCAAATGTCTCCTGGCATATATTGCACTTGTATGTTTTTTCTTTGGTGTGGGTTCTTTTATGGAGCTTCAAACTATTCTTCTTTGCAAATGTCTTATCGCACAAAATACACTTGTATGATACTTCGCCAGTGTGAGTCAGTGCATGGTGATCCAGATTAGTCTTACTTTCAAATATCTCCTGGCATATATTGCACTTGTATGATTTTTCTCTGGTGTGGATTTGGTTATGTTGCTTCAGACTATTCTTCTGTGCAAATGTCTTATTGCACAAAATGCACTTGTATGATTCTTCGCCAGTGTGAGTCAGTGTATGGTGATCCAGATTAGTCTTACTTTCAAATGTCTCCTGGCATATATTGCACTTGTATGTTTTTTCTCTGGTGTGGGTTCGTTTATGGCGCCTCAGACTATTCTTCTGTGCAAATGTCTTATCACACAAAATGCACTTGTATGATTTTTCACCAGGATGAGTGAGTGTATGGTGCTCCAGATTAGCTTTACTTGTAAATGTCTCCTGGCATATATTGCACATGTATGGCTTTTCGTCAGTGTGAGTCAGTGTATGGTGATCCAGATTAGCTTTACTTGTAAATGTCTCCTGGCATATATTGCACTTGTTTGTTTTTTCTCTGGTGTGGGTTCGTTTATGGCGCCTCAGACTATTCTTCTGTGCAAATGTCTTATCGCACAAAATGCACTTGTATGATTCTTCGCCAGAGTGAGTCAGTGTATGGTGATCCAGATTAGTCTTACTTGCAAATGTCTCCTGGCATATATTGCACTTGTATGATTTTTCTCTCTTATGGTTTCGTTTATGTTTTTTCAGACTATTCTTCTGTGCAAATGTCTTATCGCACAAAATGCACTTGTATGATTTTTCACCAGGATGAGCCAGTGTATGGTGATCCAGATTAGCTTTGCTTGTAAATGTCTCCTGGCATATATTGCACATGTATGGCTTTTCGTCAGTGTGAGTCAGTGTATGGTGATCCAGATTAGCTTTACTTGTAAATGTCTCCTGGCATATATTGCACATGTATGGCTTTTCGTCAGTGTGAGTCAGTGTATGGTGATCCAGATTAGTCTTACTTTCAAACGTCTCCTGGCATATATTGCACTTGAATGTTTTTTCTCTGGTGTGGGTTCGTTCATGGCATTTCAGACTATTCTTCTGTGCAAAAGTCTTATTGCACAAAATGCACTTGTATGATTCTTCGCCAGTGTGAGTTCGTGCATGGTGATCCATATTAGCCTTACTTGTAAATGTAAATGTCTCCTGGCATATATTGCACTTGTATGTTTTTTCTCTGGTGTGGGTTCGTTTATGGCATTTCAAACTATTCTTCTTTGCAAATGTATCCTGGCATATGTTGCACTTGTATGTCTTTTCACCAGTATGAGTCAGTGTATGGTGATCCAGATTAGCTTTGCTTGTAAATGTCTCCTGGCATATATTGCCCTTGTATGGTTTTTCACCACTGTGAGTCAGTGTATGGTGATCCAGATTAGTCTTACTTGCAAATGTCTCCTGGCATATATTGCACTTGTATGTTTTTTCTCTGGTGTGGGATCGTTTATGGCGCATCAATTTTTTTATCCGTGCAAATGTCTTATCGCACAAAATGCACTTGTATGATTCTTTGCCAGGATGAGCCAGTGTATGGTGATCCAGATTAGCCTTACTTGTAAATGTCTCCTGGCATATTTTGCACATGTATGGCTTTTCGTCAGTGTGAGTCAGTGTATGGTGATCCAGATTAGTCTTACTCTCAAATGTCTTCTGGCATATATTGCACTTGTATGTTTTTTCTCTGGTGTGGGTTCGTGTATGGCATTTCAGACTATTCTCCTGTGCAAATGTCTTATCGCACAAAATGCACTTGTATGATTCTTCGCCAGTGTGGGTTCGTGCATGGTGATCCATATTAGCCTTACTTGTAAATGTAAATGTCTCCTGGCATATATTGCACTTGTATGTTTTTTCTCTGGTGTGGGTTCGTGTATGGCATTTCAGACTATTCTCCTGTGCAAATGTCTTATCGCACAAAATGCACTTGTATGATTCTTCGCCAGTGTGGGTTCGTGCATGGTGATCCATATTAGCCTTACTTGTAAATGTAAATGTCTCCTGGCATATATTGCACTTGTATGTTTTTTCTCTGGTGTGGGTTCGTTTATGGCATTTCAGACTATTCTTCTTTGCAAATGTATCCTGGCATATGTTGCACTTGTATGTCTTTTCACCAATGTGAGTCAGTGTATGGTGATCCAGATTAGTCTTACTTGCAAATGTCTCCTGGCATATATTGCACTTGCATGTTTGTTCTCTGGTGTGAGATCGTTTATGGCGCATCAATTTCTTAATCCGTGCAAATGTCTTATCGCACAAAATGCACTTGTATAATTTTTCGCCAGTGTGGGTTCGTGCATGGAGGTCCAGAATATTCTTCTGTGCAAATGTCTCCTGGCATATATTGCATTTGTATGGCTTTTCTCCAGTGTGAATTCTTGAATGGGGATCTACAACATTCTCCGTTGAAAATGTCCTTGAGCATAAACATCCCTCATAAGTGTTTTCCTGAGACTGCATCCTTGTATGGCATTCGATGTCATAAATGTCTGAAAATTCACATAAATTGCATTCCTCATTCTCTAACACAATATAAATCTGTTGTCATTTGATAATCACAAGTTCATCAATCCAGCGTCCATATATAAAAAAATTTGGATCAATAAAAGCTCTATTAAAAATATTCTGTCAATACAACATGACATTGTGAAACCCACTTCTACATAAACAAAACACTTAATCTAAACAGCCAATTTGCAATAAAAGACTCGAGTGTTGGCAAGATGCAACCTGGTACATGAGACGGACAAAAATTACATTGAAATAATAATTCATTCATTCATTCATTCAGAGCATTTATATAGCGCCCCTTCAAAAAACTACTCAGAGGCGCTCCCAGCCCAACCACGAACAAAGAAAAAAGACTTTAGGGACCTGTAGAACGCAGCCGGATGGACCACAAGTAGTGAACGAAGCGAGAGCGGGAGGTCGTTCCAGACAGTAGGCCCCACGACCGAGAAAGCACGGCGCTGCTTAATAGCCAAGCGAGCCCGCGGGACCAGAAGCTCACCTTTAGACGAAGAGCGAAGTACACGACGCGCTGCAACGTCAGAGACTGGACAGCACAGATCACGTAAGTATGACGGAGCACAGCCAAGGACGCAGCGAGAGACCACAGCAGCAATGCGGTATGAGATCCGCTGGGACACAGGCAGCCAGTGCAGCACATCACGCATATAGGCAGAGACAGGCGCAAATTTAGGAAGCCGCCCAATAAGGCGAGCAGCTGAGCGCAAGACGCGATCAAGTCGCCCCAGAACCCCAAGGGGAAGACCAACAAGTAAGGAACAACAGTTGTCGATTCGACTTGTAACAAAGGCGTGGACAAGGACGACGACCGCATCGTGAGAGAGAGAACGGGAGACCACCCGGAGCTGACAAAGCTGGTAATATGCACTCCTCGCAACCAAGTTCACATGCTGGGACAGAGTAAGTTCAGAATCGAGGGTGAGACCCAGATCACGAACTGTGAGGGAAAAGGTGATATGAGGAAAGAGCAGAGCAAGTTGGGAAAGGTCAATACCCTGGAGTTGTCTACGGCCACCCAACCAAATAAATTGCGTTTTGGAGGGGTTTAAGAGTAGCCGATTGGAGGCCATCCAAAGAGAGAGGACATCCATATTCCTACACATCTGGTTGACAGCGGCCACCGCATCAACCGAGTAGGTATGGATGTAGGCTTGCACATCATCGGCAAATAGCTGGTGCAGAAGGCCCTGAGATGTCAGTAAAGAGCAGATGTCAGCAGTATAAAGAAGATAGAGCAGTGGGCCCAAAACGGAACCCTGGGGCACCCCGAGAGGGGCAGGGACCCAAGCAGACCTGGACGACCCAAGAACTACACAGTTAGAGCGGTCAGTTAAGAAGGATGTGAGCCAGTCAAGAGGCTGGTCCACTAAGCCGAAAGAAGTGGAGAGGCGCTGCAAGAGAATTGAGTGGTCCCCAGAGTCGAAGGCAGAGCTTACATCAAAAAGAGCAATAATATTAAAGGGAGTAATCAGTTATTGGAATTGAATTTGGTAAACATGTATTTTAGCATCGTAAAATATTTAACATTGCATGTGTTTCAGTATTGGTAAAATACGAGTCAGGTTGATGAAAAGAATTCTTTCTAAATAGAAGTTGGAATGATGCAAAATAAATTTTAATTAATTAGAAGTGGGATTTATGAAGATATCTCGCTGAAATTGAAGCTGCATTGCTAAACAATAATTCTTAATTGAATAGAAGTTGTATTGATGAAAATAATTGCTGCCGAAATAGAAGCGGGAATAACACGAATTCTTGCTTAATCAGAATCTGGATCAATGAGAAGGATTTCAGCCAAACTATAAGTCGGATTGATTAAAAATAAAAATGCTGCAACGAGTGAATAATTTACGACGCTAAGATACACGTTTAATGTAATTTCTATTGAGATAGAAGAGGAATTAATTAAAATGTTCAATCTAGCTGATATTGAAGCTGGATTGATGAACAATAAGGCCTACCAAACAAAATGTTGTGTTTCCGGTAACAGAGCTAAAAAAATTGGGTAGGTAGGTCGGAAAATACTTTTATTTTGGTAAAATATTTAAATATTTTTATGCAGTGACTATCCGAAAAAGTATACCCACTGCTCTTTTTTGCACAACGGTACACGCTGCAACAAAGTACATGTTCTAAGCAAGTATAAACTGCCTGTTTCCCGACTGCCTGAAACTAAAACTGCTCTAGAAAACAGTCTTATTAATTTCATTTTGTTTACGTCTTTTCTGATATGTCAATACAAATGCTAAAAAGATTATTTTTACAAAAAAATCCAATTTTTTTAATTTATTTTTTTTATAAATTTTTTTAACAAAATTATTTGAGTCACGGCAATAAAAAGGGGTCGGTCGGGTTACCGGAAACACAACATTTTTTTAGGCCTAATTTTTATTTAGATAATTGTTATATTGATGAAAAATATTTGCTGACGAAATAGAAGCATGATTTATCAAACTAATTCTTGCCTAAAAAGAAGCTGGATCGATGAAAGGGATTTTCGCCAAACTAGAAGTTGGATTAATTAAAAATAACAATGCTGCAGCGAGCGAATAATTTACGATACTAAAATACAGGTTTACCCGACTTGCATTGCAACAGTCTCATGAACAGGGTGAGAATTGCCGGGGGGGTTGGGGGGGTTCAACCCCCCCAGTCTTTCTTAGAGCCCCATGTTAAAGTATGTTTTTCATACCCCAATTTCAAGTTTAACATAGGCCAACCCCCCCAGTTATTTTTCCACAATTCTCATACTGCTCATGAATACAGCTTCTTCTTAGAAGTTAGAGGAACAGCAAAGAATTTCTTTCAGCAATACAACTTCTGTTTAGGCAGACAATTATATATTGGTAAAAACATGTAATATTTAGCAAAATTAATCTATATTGGCGATTAAGAATATTCATTCATTCATGCATTTCAAAAATTTATATAGCGCCTCTTCAAGAAATCTACTCAGAGGCGCTCCCAGCCCAGCCACAGCTAAAAAAATAGGTTTTGAGCAACTTATAAAAAGCAGGTGAATTCAGCCTATGCATAAGTCGCAAGTTTAGTGGGAGGCCATTCCAGATAGCAGGACCCACATTAGAAAAGACTCGGTGCTGTCTTGTAGAAGTGCAAGCTCGAGGAACCAAAAGCTCCCTCGTTGTAGCAGAGCGAAGAGCTCGACGGGCTGCAAGGTCAGAGACAGGTCGACAACGGCTAGACAGGTATGATGGAGCAAAATCAATAAGGCATCGCCAGACAAATGCAGCAACTCAGTAGGAGATACGCTGTGAAACAGGGAGCCAGTGAAGAACGTCACGCATATAGGCAGAGACGGGGGCGTATTTAGGAATGCGGCCAATGAGGTGAGCAGCCGAACGAAGGACTCGTTCAAGGCGCCCAATAAGTCCAAGTGGCGGACCCACGAGTATCGAACTGCAGTAATCAATTCTACTGGTGACAAAGGTATGGACAAGTGTCAGAGTAGCACTATGAGAGAGGGATTTTGAGACAATTCGGAGTTGCTGAAGATGCTTTGAGAAACTGAGCTATTGATCCAAAGTAATTCCAAGGTCTCGCACTGTGAGAGAGAGAAGGATATATCAGGAAAAGTTGCTGCTAGTAAGTGCAGGTCAATGGATGCCAATTGCCTGCGAGTACCAAACCAGATGAATTGAGTTTTGGAGGGATTTAGTAATAAACGATTAGATGCCATACGTGATGAGAGAGTACCAATGGCATTGGACATTAAAGATACAATGGACACTGCATCAGTGGCAAGGCAGTGAGCGTAGGCCCACACGTCGTCAGCATAGAGTTGGTGCAGGAGGCCGTGTTGTAGTTGTATGCAGACAACAAGAAACCAATACCAGCTGTATAGAGAACGTAAAGTAAAGGGCCTAATACTGAACCCTGTGTCACACCAAAAGGGGCTGCGACCCAACATGACCTGGAGGCACCCAATACCACACAGTTAGTGCGCCCAGACAGAAAAAACGAAGCCATTCTAAAGGAGCGCCAGCTAGGCCAAATGTAATAGAAAGACGAATAATAATGCTGCAACGAGCCATTCACTAAATACGCTAAAATACACTTTTACCTTAAATGGAACGACGACCGAGTAGATTACCCCATTCTAAATAGTTTGAAATGCCTCACGAAAACTAAATGTAGTAATGATAAATCAGGACCGACGAGAATTTTATCGAGGTCCCTCACGTGCAATTCTTGAAAATGGCGCTCAAGAGCATAAAAGACTATACAACAAATGGAAGTAGGATTATATTGCATTAATCCCTCTTGCGTTTGACTGCTATAATTAACAATAATGACATTATTTTTATGTGGGCCGCACCACGGCCATACCGCTACAACTTTACAAGGGCGCCTGTACGTTCCATGCTCTCACAATCGTAAGCTTAATAATGATCTGCACAAAAAGTAATCAAATTTCGACTCAATTAAAAAAGTTCAACTAGAATTTGAGCACAGAGTTAGAGTCTAAGGTCTAAGGTTTAGAGCTAGAAAAATTAGTTCGTGTGCGATTTAGAAAAAGCAAAATAGCTATTTTTCAAACTTGTTGACAACTGTCTATAATTATCTGAATAAAATGTTGACTAAATATTATTAATTATAATGTAGTAAAATGTCATCAGATGACTATAGAATAATGATGATGATGTTGACGACGACGACGATGACGGCCAGCATGCAATACAATAGGTCTATAATAGTGCTATAAATAGACCGATGTGGACGTCATAATTATTCATTTATTTTGCATACGTACATTTTTGTCGAGCCCCCCACCCTAAACTTAAAGTCACTTTTTTAGGCACTCGTATAATTCCGAGTCTCCAACTCAACTGATCTTCCGTCTTCAAACGCTCGGCCTAAAACGCCACCACCTTAACAGCAACTCTGCCACCTCTGATTCTTCGGTACCCAGACTACGATCACCTTGGACTACTATTTTGGACACAGTCCTCGTAAATAAGCTGGTGCCCCGGACTTGGCTTGCGAGTGGCGCTCTAAAAACATGGCGATTACAATAATAAATTAAGTTAGTGATAAACTTGATGAAATTATAGCGCTACACAAATTGTTCTAAGTCTATGTTGATGACGCCATGTTTGATTGCAGTTCTGTACATCAAGTAGGTCAGAGTTGGTAATGATGTTTTCGGTTAAATGACATTTATTTTAATTGAGATAATTTGTAAGTTTCTGGATTAAACAGCCATGAGCTGGGGAGTCGAGTTATGGGTAAGCAGACGTTTGATTTGATATAATAATTAAAATTTGAGTGGCGCACCGATTAGTGTTGCCGCGTATACATAGGCTGCTTCCATCACCACTAGTATAGCTAGAGCAATCAGTAATGGATTTGCGTCGTCTTGTTTTAAATATTTTAGTTGAATTGTGCAGTCGATTCCAGTTGCGCAGTGAAGGTCTTTCGAAAATGAACTGAGGTTAAACACTTAAACTGCCTGTTGGTGTATTTCATTAATAGCTACTGAAGTCCTTTGCACAATACCGGTTTTTCCTTCATTCAAGATATCCCAAAGTATCATTTGGTTGATCTGTGTTTCCAGTTCCATGCTGTGATTGCAAACGTGCCAACTAAAACAGACTAATCTGAGTCGACTGTTATTACAGTATTTACTGGGTAAACGTGTATTTTAGCGTCGTAAATTATTTGCTATTGGGTTAAACCGTAGTTTAGGCTGTTTAATTATTTGGCCAAAAAGTGAGGCTGCTAAATTATGTGCATGTGTATAAATGATATACAAGTAATTTCTGGATCGCCAGGTTCAATCCAGCTTCCATTTCAACTATAAATATGCCTTTATCCAGCTTCCATTTTAGGTATAAAATGCCTTTATCCAGGTTCTACTTCTCAAGCGTTTTTCATCAATCCAGCTTCATTTTCAGCAGAATGACTACACTAACCCTAAAACTAACCCTAACCGACCCTCACGACGCCTAACCTGAGCCCTAACCGACCCTCATGCGTAAAATCCCGCTTCTATTTCGTCACTAAATATTTGTCATCGAATGTAAGAAATTGGTTGTCAGATAAAAAAAAGTACGGTTTTTTCGTCAATCCAGCTTCCATCTTCTCGCGTTTTCGGTTTATATTGCTACTTCCGGTTGCGAATGTTCAGAAATTGGAATAGCGCGTTTTATGGCGCGTTATATTCATGATTTTAGGCGTTTATTAATTAAACAGCCTAAACTACGGGATACCGATAATGAAAATAATTAAACAGCCTAAACTACGGTTTAACCTGCTATTGCATGAGTTTCAGCCTTAGTCGAATGCATGATGAATTATATTATTTTATTAAATAGAAGTTGTATTGATGAAAAAATAGTTGAGCTGCCTAAATGTGAGCGAGATCGAAGTGACGAACTCCTGCCTAAGCAGAAGCTGGATCGTTGAGAAAGATTTGTGATATACTGGAAGTTAAATGGATCAAAAACAACAAGGCTGCATCTAGCGATAAATTCACTACGCTAAAATCCACGTATGCTGTTTGTATGTATGTGCACTTGTTATAGCGCCCCTTCAAGCTCTTTCTACTCAGAGGCGCTCCCGAATGCAGAGCGGACTCTGCATCGGAGTTTCACGCCGAAGCGCTGAGCAATTGTGAGTGAAGGACTTGTCCAAGGTCCTTACGCGGCGAGGTGGATTCGAAGCTTCCGACTCCAAAGCAACGATGCCACCACTACACCGCCGTGCCCCACTGTATGTCATGCCTGAACATGATAATCTGTCGTGTTAGCAGTTCCAATTATTCGTCATTGCATGTGATGGTAGAGGTTACGACAGCTCGGTAGCAGACATGCAGTGTGTAAACAATATGGCTGCACCAGAAAGGGACAGAATAGAGCGCTCTGGCCTACAACGGTCTGGCCTTCAATAGCCCAATATTTCCGCAAAAGAAAGTAAGGAGTGAGCAGATATTTTTGCAGTAGGAGCAAAACACACTGGTCATGGTTAAATTGTTTGGTGCTTAAAAAATACGAAGCAGGAATCAAGAGCACATGTGGATATTTTTCATAAACAAAATTTTGGTTTCACTTTATATATCGCTAATATCAATAATACTTTAGTGTGATCACATTTCTTGCAGGCCCAAAAGTTGTTGTTAAAAACAATGGGTGTCAAATTTTCAAGGGGTGATACGGGCAAGTGTCCCATCTTGCCTATATGGTTCGGATTAAGTGGTTGATTGGGTGGGTGGGTGAATTTAGTGATTTACACATTTTTCATGAGACTATTTCAATGTGAAGGTTAATAGATTGGGTGTGCTAACTGTGTTTAGCACTGGATTGAGTACCGGTACCTTGGTGGATTTATCGGTACTTGACCTGTGGATTGGTGGGTGGCTTAGGCAATTGAATTTCATCTAAAAAAATTATGAGTGATAGTGGGTGGATTGAGCGAGTGAGTGGGTATGTGGGTGGACCAAAATTGTATGTTGTGGGGACTGTGTAGATTGGTGGATTGGGAATGAGTAGCTGTATATTTATAAGTGAAAAAATAAAATTTAGTTTTTTATATTTCCATTGCTAAAATTGATTGTTTGATTACTAAGCCATATAGATAATATTATTGTGAAATTGTTTAGAACTCATAGATTAAGTTTCCATTTTGCAGTAATTGCAGCCTCATAATTATATGCTCAGCTGCTCTTATCTCTCATGTTTTAAAAATCGAGTTTCATATTTATTGATATATATTTTTTGAGAGATTGCTGCACTGTCTGTTGTTCATGCTTTTTCTGTGCACTTTGGATTTCTGCACTTAAAGTTATTGTTAATGCTTTCTTCATTGGTGCAGATGTTTTCCTAGGTGTGTACTGTGTAATCTTTGGTATGAGCTGGAATCAATTGCATCCCAGTGGAGCATTTGCATGTAGTTGTTTAATGGCATTTTCTGACTTCACTTCACGTGAAGGCTGAACATTGAGCAAGTCGAGGATTGTTAAATGCCGAGGATGTTCGGATTAATGGATGATTTAATGGTTTGGTGTTTGGGTTGGTCTGGTGGATGAATGCTTAGATGGATAGATGTTGGGCGGGCATGTGGGCCTGTGCATGTGTGCAATGTTGTGCATGTGTGTGTGTAGTACTGTGCGTTAATGGATGAATACGTGGGTGAATGTGTAGATGGATAAAGATGTCGATATGTAGGTGAGTTTGTACTATACTGTATATGCTTAAATAAATTGTTTGTTGAACTAAATATATTATAATTTATCAATGGGTGGATGATGTCCACTTATATATGTGTCTAGTCAAGCGAATCTGGACAGAAACACTCACCCTGTGGGATGTGGTGGGTATGTTTGTTGCCGTGGAGTAAGAAGGTTACAGGTTCGAATCCACCTCAAGCCGTCATGTGGGGGACCTTGAGCAAATCCTTCACTCACAGTTGCTCATTGCTAAAGGCAAGAAACTTTGATTAAGTGTTTATGCTGTAGTCGAGTGCTTCTGAGTAGATATCTTGAAGGGGCGCTATAGCAAGTGCATTACATACCCTCATGTGACAAGGCTGAGAGCAATGAGATCCATATATATATGACAAAGTTCTTACTCATGGCTGATTCTATGGAGGCTAACATAAGGGACTGAACACTGCTCTTCATTGGGTCTGGTTTCGGATCCTTGAAAGAGGACACTACTACAGACAGTTGGACACGTTGTTGGGTAGCATGATTTTGAGTAGCACCAAGTTTGGTTATAAATGAGGTTATGGTTGGAGACAGTGAGATGGTTAGAGGATTGTTTGGGTGAGTTAAGGGAAGAGACATGGGAGAGAAAGGAGGAGATGGGACACATCTGCTGCGGTTGTTGTTTCTTCATCTGGATTTGATGATGACTGTTAATGCAGTTCAGTGACTTAAAAGGATGGTTGACTCATCAAACAGGCAAACAGATAGACACATAGACAGACAGATGTAGGCATAGACAGACAGACAAATGGACACATAGACAGACATATATAGGCATAGACAGTTTAGACACGCTGATGTAGGCATAGACAGACAGATGTAGGCATAGACAGACAGGTGTAGGCATAAACAAACAGACAAATGGATGGATGAATTTGCTTAGATCTATGTTTACCAATGAGTCTGTCAAACATAGGAACCAATTCTTTCGCTTGTTCAGACATCATATCCACATGGCAGAACTTAGTGATGGCCTTCCTCATGGAGGACAGTCATGCGTCACTTAAGAAAATTTGGATGCTCTGTAGAAATATCAATGCCAGTTACACGATATCCACATGTGGGATATCCATGGTCAGATCTTCTTTTGTATTGACATGTCGGTGTGTTAGAAATATCTGTTCAATATCTAGACAATCAATTTGCCAAGACAGTATGTGTCGGATAAGCACTTTGAAAAGGTGAGCATATATTGTTGAAACTTGAGACATGTGAGCAGAACGGACAGGTAGAAGGAAAGCATTAACAAAAATCTAGGTTCAGAAACAAAAGTGCGTGTCGGAATTTTCTCTCTTAAGGTGGACAGCGTAATGTGGAAAATGTAAAAAAAATCAGCTTTCTCTGATGTACATCTTATTTAAGGCAGACTGTGATTTAGGCAATTTGTTGTAATAAAGATCTATATTGATCTATTTGTTTGCTAAGAAAGTCAAATCAGATGATGTTGCATCAAGGACATGATGATGGTGGTGGAGGTGGTGGTGGTGGTGGTAGTGTTGGTGGTGGTTGGGGTGGTGGTGGGTGGGTGGTGGTAAATATAAACACACTGTACTGTAAATTGGGCTGATGAGCCATAATTTAGCTTGAAGAACTTTCAAAGCTAACAATTGGTGTAATGAACTTTAAAAGTATGGTAGTCAAAGCAGAGAGTTAATTTCAATGCACCAACTTCCGCAGTGCAAAATATTGACCTCAACGACATTTGCTTTTTTGATGAATCTGCTTTTGCCATTCGTATTTGTAAATACAAATTTATGTGGTGTCGCTTTTTAAGTAAATCAGAGGTGCACTGTGCGATCTGTCAAATGAGACTAGGTTTGAACCGACTGGTTTTAAAGTCTTTATTGAAATGAGGGGAAAAAAGACAATGAAGCTCAAGTTGCAGTTTTTAATGGCTTATTTCATAAAGATGGAATAGTTAGCACGTTAGGTAACTGGGAGACTGCAGGCATGGATGTATATGTGATGCATAGCTTTCTAAAATAAGATCGGGAACAGCCTGCACACAACCGTTATGTAGAGGATATTAATTTTTTTACTCTGATGCATTTTCGCATGTGTTGCTAAGGCCTAAAAAAAAATGTTGTGTTTCCGGTAACAGAGCTAAAAAAAATTGGGTAGGTAGGTCGGAAAATATTTTTATTTTGTAAAATATTTTTATGCAGTGACTATCCGAAAAAGTATACCCCACTAGTCTTTTTTGCACGCTGAAACAAAGTACGTGTTCTAAGCAAGTATAAACTGCCTATTTCCCGACTGTCTGCACCTAAAACTGCTCTAGAAACAGTCTTATTAATTTCATTTTGTTGACGTCTCTTATGTTATGTTATGTCAATACAAATGTTAAAAAAATATTTGTTGAAAAAAAAATTAAATTTTTTTTTGAAAAAAAAAATATTTTTTTTAATTGTTTTTTTTTTTAATAAAATTTTTTTACAAAAATATTTGGGTCGCGGCCGTAAAAATGGGTCGGTCGCGTTACCGGAAACACAACAATTTTTTTACGCCTAATGCAGTTCTTCCCACATAAATTTGGATATTATGCCCAGATGTAGCTATCCAACCGGTTAGACGATCATGTTGCACGTCAGTTTGGATAGGGTATTAAATCGAATGTTTTTATGAGCATCTCTATCATTGGTTGGGAGTGCAAGGTAGTACTGTGGTTGGCGTGCTGGACTCTAAGGCCTAAAAAAGAAATGTTGTGTTTCCGGTAACATAGCTAAAAAAAATTGGGTAGGTAGGTCGGAAAATATTTTTATTTTGTAAAATATTTTTATGCAGTGACTATCCGAAAAAGTATACCCCACTAGTCTTTTTTGCACGCTGAAACAAAGTACGTGTTCTAAGCAAGTATAAACTGCCTATTTCCCGACTGTCTGCACCTAAAACTGCTCTAGAAACAGTCCTATTAATTTCATTTTGTTGACGTCTCTTATGTTATGTCAATACAAATGTTTAAAAAAAAATTTTTTGTAAAAAGTTAAATTTTTTTGTGAAAAAAAAATTTTTTTTTGAAAAAATAATTTTTTTAATAAATTTTTTACAAAAATATTTGGGTCGCGGCCGTAAAAATGGGTCGGTCGGGTTACCGGAAACACAACAATTTTTTTTACGCCTAATGATGGGTTATGGGGTTCAATCTCTTCTAATGCAGAAATTTGGTTTTAGATTTCTGCCACACATGCACTGTTAGACAACTCAGCTATAATGAGTACGGTACACTGACGCTGTTGGTGGGAAGATGAGGCAGCAAGGGAGAGGGCTGGCCTTACATATCCATGGCTGTCTCACATGTATCTCTATTTGAAGATTTCCCTCAATTTTTTTCCGATTTTCTCTGCTTTTAGGATCAGTTCGAGAACATTGCCAGCCACACACAGCGCGGAATCGAATTCTGCGAGAGATTCACGCAGTTTGTTAAAGAACGTTGTGTCATCGAAAACGAATATGCGGCCAAATTGAAGTAAGTTTTGTGTTCAATGGTTCTTTGCGCTATACAAATTCAACTTAATGAATGTATGAATATTAAATGTGTGTTTTAAATGTCTGAAATTCTTTTTTCTTCTCATGGTTATAAGTTCATCTGAGTCAAGGCATTCCAACGATGTGAAAACACGCTGCCATGTCCTTGGTTTAAGTCCATAGAGTACGAATGTGTCAGAGTGAGTCATTAAAGTAAAAAAAGTCACCCTGTCTGAAGGTATGCTGTTAGTGTGAGGATTAGAGAGATTATCTGGTAATCACCATTGTATGCAAAGACAAAGAAAGAGGAAGTCAACAGTATTTTGTGTGATCACTGCATGCTCTATTCTGCCTCGTAGGATTCAATTGTCTGCTATTCTGTCAACCTTGTAGCAGCATGGCTGTTTTATGGTGCCATAGAAATTGTCATAACATTACATTACAATATTCTGTTCCTCTGCCTTTGAAATAGCTGAGTTGGTAGCAGGATGGTGTTCTTACTCAGTGTTCAATTGACTTGAATTTGTTTATTTAATAGTTAGTACATTGAGCTCTGATGGTAAGTGAGTCAGTGGTTTGTTTTATGTGGTGTCTGAGTATACTGATTAGCTTAGAGGTCCTACTAAAGGATCATTAATTAAATTAATGTGCCGTGTGATTTTCCATGATTGAAGAGATGCACATTCATGAGACATATCTTCAACGTTACTACAAGATGATTAGTATTATGTCAGTTCTGTAACTTGATATTACTTATACTGGTTTAATAGTAGTCATTCAGAAAGTCGACCACATAGCCAGTTTTCCAGTCTATCAGTCAGGCAGGTTGGCAGTCGATCAGTCAGGGTAGGAGGCAGGCAGACTGGCAGGCAGACTATCAGTCACTTAAACTGGAAGGCCATAACAGTCAACTGTTCAAGTTTTTCGCCACGCAGAGGAGTCATCCAGTTATTAATTGATTTTTTTATATCTCAGTTTATGTTTGCAGTGACTTATCGTCTGCCATACTTATTTTATAGTCATCAGAATAGTATATTTTATATGATTTATTTATTGTTGATAAATTATTTTTATGTAACATTTTAAATATGTTTTAGTCTGATTTATTAAATTTTTATTGGTGTGTTTTAAGTTGCTCCATTTAAAAGTTTTACATGGTTATCAGGTCTTCAACATTTTTTAATGAATTTATTTATGATGTTGCTTAAATAGTAACCATATACATCAAGGTGTGATATGGCCAAATATGTGCTAATGTACCATTACACCCATTCAATCAGTCCACCATGTTGAACTCTGTTTGAGTGTGCTCACAATTTATATCTCTTTCTGCCTTTATACATGTCGAACTTCTAAGGTTTTGAGTTTTGGATTGACTTCCAATTTAACAGATCCATGAAATTCAATTTCCAATATGACTCACAACCTGACCTCTGTCTCTTAAGCACTAATGGTGTCTGCTATAGAGAAACTCATTAGAAAAGGCTCTCATACTTTGAACTGCAGATGCGATACAAGCATTTCAGGATGATGTTTCAATTTGAAAACGATATTGAGTAGACTTTCATTTGCTGAATTTATTGAGTTCCCACACAATTTTTAATGACATTGTCGGTCAAATGAATACATGCATATTGTATGTATGTATATAGTATAAAATTTGTAAATTTGAAACTAATTACACGGATGTGGATGTATTTATACGGGTTTGCAGAAGACTAACTGCACATATGATTGAATAACTTAATAGCTGATTGACTGGAGTGAATGAACAGTTGAAAAGTGATTGATTGACTGATTGATTGACTGATTGAAGGACTTGATAACTGAATAAACATGTGACTCATTTTCACAAACAAGTGTTAAGTTACATTTTTGACTTTATTTATACTACTCGTCATTGTTGAAAATATATAATTTGTCAAATTTTAATGATAAAATTGCTGAATTTCTGTGCTTTTACATGAAATTTAAAGTCATAGTCGTCTTATACGGATGATACCCTCCAATGTTACTTTTTCTTAAACTTTTATGTTGTATAAGATACTTATTGCATACATGCATACTAGTTTTAAAATTCTAATATGTAATTTTAAAAAATCTAATTATGGAGAGAAATCATGTTTTTGCTTGATTTATAATGACTGATTAATGGAACGGATGACTGATGAACTGACTGGATGGATTTTTTGTCAGAATTTACTTACTTGTTTTCTTTCTTTTTTCTAGAAAACTTACGAAGAATTACCAGCCAAAGAGGAAGGAAGAAGATCATGAGTAAGAATCATTTGATTTGACAACGTTTCTCATTCAGAATTGCATTCATTCAAACAATTCATCAATCAAATGGTCATTCATTTATGCAATCAGTCAACAGGCATTCAACACTAAGAGTGGCTTATGGGTATTATGGGTTATCATTAACATAGATCCGTGAACGTTCTGGCATGTCAAAGAGCACATGAATGCTAGATTACTTTCTACTTCCCTCTCCCAAAATATTGGCTCAGCCTTCCATTTGGCAGATTGCATTGGTAAAATGAGTAGTATACATTATGGACGCCTTGCATAGCTGCCAAACAGTCAAGTCTGACTGTTGTGTGATCCGTCTGTTCTTATATGAATTGCAATCATGCTGCAGTGTGTCAGTTTTTGTGAAGATTAAATATTATTAAATTGTTATCTTGTGCATTCATTCACATTAATATTTTATTAAATCAATATCAGAGCCATAAATACCATTTCTTTCATGCAAGCATTCAGTACTTCATTTATTCAGTCATGATGGATAGATCAGCGTGTGTATCAAAATGTATTATACTCGACTGTTGAAAGTGAGAGAGGCTGATGGTCCAGATTCTCGGCAGGATAAGATTTTCTTTCAAGATTTTGCTGCAACTGTTACAGTCCCTAACCAATGCAGCTGTTGGTGGGTGGTTCAGATGGTGAGGGAGAAGACTGTTGGTAGAGTTTCATATACTTATGGCTGCATCTTAAGTTAGGTTAGGTTGGGGGCTGCTCTCTTCTTTTGATTGTAGCACTGCTGGTAGAATTTGAGAAAGATCCTAGTTTAAGTTACTGAGCTACAAACATGAATGTGGCTTTCTTAGTAAGTTGCTTTGTCTAGCATTTCATTGGCTACACTGTGTTTTATATATAAATTTGACCTGTGGGATGCTGTGGTGTAGTGGTGGTGTTCAATGCCTTGGAGCCACAAGGGTGTTAGGTTCAAATCCACCTCAAGCACTGCGTAGAGACCTTGAGCAAGTCCTTCACTCGCAATTTGCTTGTGTGCTTTGGTGTGAAACTCCAATGCAATGTCCGTGCTGTAGTCCATTGCATCTCTGCATAGATAGCTTGCAGGAGTGCTATAGAAATGGAGAAATTAATAAAATTTAAAAAATAAGTAAAACATGCATTTTACTTTAAATAATTATTTGAGCGTTCTGTCTCAACTTCTAATCATTTAAGCTTTCTGTTTAAATTTGCAATTGTGTAGGATCTGATCCAAGTTGAATATTGTAGCAAGTTGAATATTGTAGCAAGTTGAATATTGTAGTTCTCGTGAAATCTTGACAAATGTTGAAATTTTTTTGGATGGGTTAGAGATATGGAGAGAGAGAGAGATGGAGAGGGAGAGACTGAGTGACAGGGAGAGACTCAGTGAGAGGGATACCCATTATAGAGAATAAGAGTGCAATTGACCTTGCCATATATCTTGCTTTGAATCGACTTAGGATAGTGAATGCACTCATTTTATAGATGCAAAACTTTTAAAAACTCAAATTGGTCAGGGTCAAGTTGAAATCTTGGAATAGATCTGTCTCTGCTTCTACTGTGCCATTTTCCTCTTTCATGCTGGCCATTTATACCCTCTGTTTATGTTAAACATTAGCCGCTGAATAGAATTAAATAACAGACTTGTTGATGTTTGGCCCATCAGCATTTAACTTAGAACTGTCAAAAAGTAGGGCATCAATTAAGGCTTATTCAGTTTCATAAACAACTCCATTGACTTGCAGTCAGTTAAACCAAATTGGCCTATTAAACTAAGTCAGTCAATTACTCAACAAAGCCATTAGTCTATCAGGCAGCTCTGTCTATCAGAACTTGCTCATTCATTCATTCATGCAGTCAGTCAAAACAAAATATTCATGAATGAGTGCTGTGGCTGTTCAGTTTTGTTGGGAAGAGACAGAGACAGATAGACAAGCATGCAGACAGAGATTGGCTGGATGCTTGTTGATAAACTGTGTGACAAGATGAGGTTTCAGTTTCAATTAATGCCTTGGATTGAATTGTATGAATAATGATATTCGTTTTTAATTTCAAGCCAAAACACCCCAGATTGATTACAATTCACAGTATGATGGATGATCAAAAGTTATTACAGGAGTTGAATTTAACTGTCGGCAGCCAACAGTGTGCCCATCACATCCTACTACTCATATTTCCAATGCCATATGCCGATTGGAAGGTTGAGTGGACCGTTGGTTGGGTAGCGGGAAGTGATCCCTGTCCACGCTCTTCGTGCCAGAGTGTTCTAACTATTACCCTTAACCTTCCACTAGTGATAATTAGCCAAAAGTTTACTGAAAGCTACATGGTGATCTAAGATCTTATCTAATTATGAGCATACATTTTCCTTATACACTTTTATCAGAATGTTAAGTGAAATTGCAGACGATTTCAAGATGGAACCCTGTGCACAGTTTTTTTTATTATGAGTGCTATGTATATAGCCAGCATTGACATGAAAGTGGTCTTGTGTTTGTGTATACAATGGATCCAATATATAATAATAAGATGTCCTTGGTCTGTAAGAGACTCTTGTCCATAGTTGTTTAGGTTAGGTTATGAATCAGTGTGACATATAACCAGGCAGTAGATCAGTCTTATCATCCATTTCCTCTGCAACCCCCATTCTCCCAAAAAACTCCTCTTCCCACCAAGTTGCAACGAATTAGTGACCTTGCCTTCCTCGCTTGGGAAATGAAACTTTATCTATAGGTCCATTTGTCACTTTAATCTTAAAAACTTTGATCATTGGCACACTTAACTAGAACTTTTGGATTTTCCATTAAATAATACAAACTTCAGTTGCTTGTGAAACTGTAGAAGGGACAGATGGGAAAATCTCAAACTGTATCTTCAATGCAGAGAGTTTAAAGTCAAGTTTTATAGTCCACTACAATCATTAATTTTAGTGCTGATAACTTCTAGCGAGCGACCAATACCGGTACTGATTGTTGTAACTCTAGTCCTGGGCATGTTGCTGCTTAACGAAACTGCCATTGCAAAGATGATTAGTGTCGCCCTCCTCCTTTATTTAGACTTGGGACTGGCACTGGCAGAATACAACCAGTGGCAGAGTTATTGTAAGGCCTAAAAAAATGCAGAGTTATTGTAACTAGTCCTGCAGTGAAAACTCATATGTGAAGACCCGAACGAATGGAAATTCCCTCTTACTGCCTTCCTCCCTCTGTTCAGCTGCCCTTACTCATGCTGAACTTGTTGGGCATCTTGTCCCCTCCACTGCGTTTGTCGAGGTGATCTTTCTGATTACTGGGTGCGTCTTAGTCTAGTTGTCCTACATGTTAAGTGCATGCATTATTTATAACTTAGCTAAGTACTGCTTGACATGCTCATTGCTTGCTTTTCAATGAATTCATCCAGTCAGGTTCTTCACATGAGCTGCACGTTTGCATCATCGCTACCACTTCAGTTCTTGTGTACTAAATTTCGTGTGTACATAAAGACTGATTTTACATGAATATATCGGTTACACAATCTGATGTTACCCTAATAACGGCAATATTTACAGAACTGCTGGGGAGCATGTGGATGATGGTAGACTACATTGTCTGATATTACCAGACTTCATTTTAAATTGCAGTGGACTTAATGAACTTAACTCACATCGTTTCAGTGCACTGACGAGTCTGCAGTTCTGCACGGATGTGATGCCAAGTTATCTTTAGAAATGATTGCGTGTGTGTGTGTGCATGCATGGGTGTTCGTAGGCGTGTGTGGGTGCATGCATGTGTGAGTGTGTGTGTGTGTGTGTTTGTGTGTGTGTGTGTGTGTGTGTGTGTGTGTGTGTGTGTGTGTGTGTGTGTGTGTGTGTGTGTGTGTGTGTGTGTGTGTGTGTGTGTGTGTGTGTGTGTGTGTGTGTGTGTGTGTGTGTGTGTGTGTATGTGTGCTTGATCTAATATTGGAGATGTGGCTACTTGCTTTCTGCATGCCAATGAACTGGCAATGGATGGTAGCCAAGCTGCGGATATGAGCTGAGGTCAGTCCAGTGCTCTCCCACTCTTCTATCTGCAGACCATTTATCCAGAAAAGGGAATGATACCAAACCAAGCCCTGGACTTGGGTCCTAGACATTGTAGGACTGCCAGGGATAATCAAGCTGTGGATATATATGGACCCAATCTTTATGAACTGAATTATTTTTTTTATTTACTAGCTGAACCCGGCCACGCGTCGCTGTGGCTGAAAAGAGCATTACCCTCCCCTGCCCCGCACCCCAGCTCCGCCCCCTCCCCCTCCTCCTTTCCTTCCTCACACCGCCCCTCTCCAATAGCGACGCGGATAGCGCCATAAAACTCTTCAGCAAGAAGGCCGCAATTGGATGTGTTGAAATGCGCTACATAAACGGAACACATTTGAACAACCGTTTAAAACGCGCCCGAATTGAAAGGCAAAGCTTATCGACAGCCTACGACAGGCGTATGTGTTGAAAACGGTAGAATTTGCAAAGTTACTTTTTTGTTTAAAACATTGCGCTTTTTCCCAAAAATCATTCTGCAAACCCGGCCGTGTTGGAACTAAACGTTTTGGTGAAGTTTCGAAAGCAATCAATGAAGAAAGTTCGGAGATCTTTGAAGCCGTGCCAAACGCGGTTACATTTTTATTTATATAGATTTCTCGCATTTGCAATAGCTCCCCTTCAAGCTTTCTACTCTGAGGCGCTCCTGACCAAAATGCGGACACTACTTTGGAGTTTCATGCTGCAGCGTGTGAACAATTGTGAGTGAAGGGCCTACTAAGTTACTCATGGTCCCTTCAGCAACTTTATGTGGATTCGAACCTGGAACCCTCTGACTCGAAAGCATTGAACTCACCGGCGTCCACTGCACCCAATGTTTGTACTGAATTCTGTACCAGTAGTTGACATTCAAGCAAGAAAGACTTTAGATTGCCATGCATGCAATGCATTCTGTAAAGTCTGTATGTTAGAAATGCTAGAATTAATTACAGAAAACTGACAGAACGATCCCCAAATAAAATTATTTCTGGCCATGTGCAATTTGATAATTGCTAAAACTAAAATGATGATTGACTTTTCAGTTCGAATGCCATAATTATAAGGCACTCAATTAATAACGCAATATATTCTGCCTGAATTAATTTCCCACGATGTAGCAATTCTTCTTAATTTAGCCGGGTGACTACTGCTGTTGGGTAATCATTAAATTATGATTATTATTAATAATTGATAACACGATCCAAGTTTAATCCTCGAGGAATCATAAAAACCAAGTGAGAGTATAATATTATATGAGCGAAAGTGGGAGATAGAACGAAAGTATATGTGACACAGAGACTGATTTAGTGAGAGAGACATTTTGGATAGATATATTAAAGCTAAATGGAGGATGAGAGAGTGAGGCTAGAGAGAGACAGAGATAGAGAGAGAGAGAGACAAAGACAGAAGAGGGAGAGAGACACAGAGAGAGAGAGAGAGACAAAGAGAAGGAGAGAGCCAAAATCTAGGTTCATTTACCAATATGGATAGTTTTGTGCAGTGTTGACGATGGTAGCATGGCAATGACTTCGGAATTGTTTATATGTAGTCTATCTTCAGATAGGAATATGTGATGGTCTCCTTTGTTCTCAGCATTTTATTTCATCAATGATTAAGAACCATTCTGCATGACAGAAGGCTTTTGCTATCAGATCAAAAGCACCATAGGCGCTATATAAATTGCACATGTTTGCACTGTGATTGAGCTAGGACCCTGAATGTATACATGTGCGCACATGCCTGAATATTTCATGTAGCACTTTCAGATCAGAAAGAAGCAGATGCTTTGTGTTTGATCTAAAATTGGTGCAACGATATAGAAGCGGACATCGTTTCCTGACATGAAGACCTTGTAATTCAGTGAACATTCATTTTTATGCTTATGTGCATTGAACCATTTCTATGAGGCATCTTTCTAAAGCATCTGGCACATTTTTCTGACTTTGTTGCCTATTTTGTTTTTCCACCCTTTTAGTAGTATTTCTTGCCTTTTCTTGTATTATTTCTTTGTTCACTTGCTGTTTGTAGCATTTTCCTAGTTTTTCGTGCATTTTCTTTCCTATTTTAGCGGTTTTTTTTCATTTTTCTTGCATTTTCTTAATATAATCCATTCCTTTTTTTTAACCTCTTCCATAATTTTCTTTCTTGCCTTTTCTAACATGTTCTTTGTTTTCTTGGTTCTTCTAATCTGTCTTAGTTTTTTACTTTTCTTAGTGTTTGTCTTTTCAGAGTTTTTTTCATATTTTTTCTTTCTTTTCTTTGCTGCAGGTTTACGTGCGTGAAGGGATTCATGGGAATGATCGGTGAGATTCACGACATCGCCGGTCAACACGAAGTCATCGTCGAGAATCTGACAACGATCATTCTACGCGACATTCAACTTCTCGTCCAACAAGTCAAACAGGATCGGAAAAAGGTCAGAAGGGTCACATTAACGGGGTCTTTGTTGGAATTCAGTCACAATTTTTTTTAAACTTTCTTTATTTTAACTTTAATTTTTCAAGTACATGCTTACTTTAATGCATCTTTTAAAACCTAATATTGAGCAAATTACTAAGTTTTAAAAAATGTGTTTATATAAGTGTTTGTTGAAACACGACCTTGCAGAAAAGAAAATGAACCAGATAATAATTATGCTGGATGCTTTCAGAAAGAGATTTATTATACTAGCCCTAAGGTGTGATATGTTGTGTAAAAAATTATGATAATTGTGCTTTTAGATGTCAATAGATTAGAAAGATTTGCCTGCATAATTTATTCATAGCGTCTGTCAGTTGAGAAACTACGTTTGTTATGTTAGGTAGAAATATTGAAAGAGACACAGACAGACAGAAAGACAGGCAGGCTGGCAGAAAGATAATAGTATTGCTAATGGAAGCTGTCTGAAATGTGTTTGACATGGTAATTAATATTTGCGATGCACTCAATCATCATGTGATGATGATGATGATGATGATGGTCTTTATCGTTTATCGAATAACACACTGTAGGTTGAGGGGCAGGCCATTAGATAAACCTGTCTGCTGCTGCTGCTGCGCTAATGCATGGCATCCTCCGTGTCTATTTATTGCGTATACCAGTATACCAACGAACCATTAATTTGCGAAATCAGTTTCCCACAGATGTTTTCTTTGCGTTTTTTCTCTTCTGAGCAATTAAAAAAATTCTCAAACAATCAAATACCAGTATTTAACCTTTAGATATATGCAGTGTAAGAATTGTTGAAAAATAACTGGCGGGTTGGGCCATTATCCACTTGGAATCGGGGTGTGAAAAACAGACTTTAACATGGGGCTCTAAGAAAGACTGGGGGGTTGAAACCCTCCCACCAGGCATAGAGACCCTGGATATATGTCCGAATTTTCTTAATTAATCAATCAATCAGTGTTTTTACTGAGACAATTTCAAGGCAAAGGCACTTTTAATATTATTGAAGTATGCAAAGACATAAAAATGGTAAAAAGGGAGACCCTGAAAGGATAATATCTCGCATCTAGGGGCACCTATTCAACACAGAATAAGTACATTGTGATGGCAGTGCAGGCCCAGCATCTACTTTAGCAAAGAATTCTCATTGTCAATCCAACTTTCATTTATCAAGAGTTCTTTCATTGATCTAACTATTTAAGCCGGAATTGTTTTCTTCAAATTCCATGTTTATTTTAAGCAGGATAAATTGCATAATGGAAGTCTATCATGTGTAAATTTACCATGTTTTATTGTGGAAGCATGGGGCATTGGTTAAAACAAGGATACCTTGAGCTACGCTACAGAACAGTGAGGTCTGTGTTAAACAAGGAAGTGACATGAAACTCAAATACACAGCATCATAATTTGAATGATGTACAATCGGTGATGCAGTTACACACCCCTAAAAGGATGTCTGATATTACATGTCTTCTCCTCGCAATTAACCAATTACCAATTAAGTTTGTGCCATGTGCAAGTGGAGATATGACTGGCACTACCGGTACTTATTAATTGAGTCATGGAATTTTTGAAGACAGACTGAACGTGAAAAGAGTCACGATTGGAGATAATTATGGGCGTGGAAGGAGCTGTAGGAGAGAGTATGCAGTGTGCATTGCAAACATGGCTTAAATCTTGAAAGCTTTCTCTACATGCTGGCTTTGCAAGTTCTGTAAGAGATGCGTTGCAGAGCAGGGAACCAGTTCAATACATCATTGCATGCGTTATAGAAAACAAACATTTTTAGGAATGCATCCAATAAGATGAGCAGAGTATTTCTGGTTAAGGCAGCATTTGGTCCAAGTGGCAGATCTACCAGAATCAAACTACATTCATCCAGTCTGCTAATAACAAATTCATTGATGAGGATCAGAGTCATGGGAAAGAGAGGAAAAGAAATGATATGGTACTGATATTAGCTGTCTATAGCAGATATTTTTGAGCTGATTTTTGTTCTGAGAAAAACTAAGTTCTTCATCCAGAGTTGTTCCTAGTCCTCAACTGAATCCAAAAAGGTGACATACGTACTTAGGTACTAGCAGATAAGATATCTATTTATTGGCAATAACTGTGGAATCCAACAAATATAACTTTTACCTTCCCATCACTTTCAATCTGAGAAATAAGACAAATAAATAAAAAGAACAGCTTAACTAGTTCCTTCATTAGATTTTTTCACAATTTCTATAGCATCCCTTCAATGAGTGCTACTCAGAGGTACTCCCGACTACAGAGTGGCCACTGCATTGGATTTTCACGCTGAAGCACCTCCAGTTGCAAGGCAACAAACGTATACCCACTACACCACCGCGTCCAACAAATGTGATGAGATTAGATTTGAATGGATGGTGATCAATGTGATCTGGATCTGTTTGTATTGTTGTAGCATTTGCAAGATGGCAACAAACAGTTCAATACTATGCAGACACAACTCCTGCAGCTTGAAAAGGTACGTCAGCATCTCTTTCACTGTCTTCTTATCTGTCTCTCTGCATGTTTCTTTGTCACTGGTCGTTTATGTGGAGCATTTTGGAGATGTGCATCAAATCTGCTGAGATTTATTTGGTTGCTTTTGATAACTATGCTGACACGTGTAATTTGTGCTGTTTGTCAGCTTTTGATTTGAAATGAAGGTGGTAAGTGAAGATGAAATTAGAACGTAAAAGAATTGAAAGCCAGGAGAGAATAGATATGGGTTGCTGAACATTGTGTATGTTTTGATGCATTCACGAGATGTCAGGTTTACGCACATCACAGATTCACAGGTGAATTTTATAAATTACGGTACACTGGTGATCGTTGGAATGACGATATAATGGTTGTGGCACTGGTGTTGATGATGTTGCTGGTGGTATTGATGATGGTGATGATGATGATGCTGGATTATGATGGGCGAGTTAGTAAGTTTATTCTTTATTAAAACATATGCATTTCTGCTTGAATATTCGCAAAGATTTTGTAAAACTAAACAACAGTCCATTGAAACGTGAGAGGAGTAAAGACTTGTATGAAATGTGATTTAGGCGAAGAAACAATACGAGAAGGCGTTTAGGGAATCGGAAAAGGCGCAGGAGACGTACAAGAAGGCAGATGCTGACATCCACATGTCAAGAGCAGATGTCGAAAAGGTCAGTTAATCTCTTGACTTATGACAATTTAATTTTTTTTAAATTTAGTTAAAAATTAAAGTAGCATATATGGTTCCTTGAATTGTTTGGTTTTACAAAATCTGTACTGACAAGGTTTCATAGCTTATCCAACTTCTAGTTTTACTGTAACATAGTATTGATGAAGTGCTGTACATGTTGGGATGGTGGTAAATGCATAAATATAATGGACTTAGAGATTCATAAGATTAATAAGAATGCTAGTAATTATAAGAATATAATTATAAATATAGTAGAAATTATTATACATTTACATATATATTTTTTGATACTAAGAGAATAATATAATTTTGGAATTTAGGAAAGTTTTTATATCTTTTCAAAATACTATGAGATTGATATAATTATGGAATTTCGGATAAATTTGCATGGATCAATTGCATATTAATTCATAGAACAATTGAATTATTGGCAGGCGAAGAATACAATGGTTCAGCGTCAGCAGATCTGTGAAGAGAGTAAGAATGAATACGCTGCTGAATTGCAAAAGACGAACACAGTCCAACGCGAACATTACGAAATTCTCGTGCCTCAGGTCTTCAAGGTGAGTCGTGTAAATGAATGTAGGTTGCTGATTAATAGTAATTGTAATAAAGTGTTGTGATGTATCTAAATGTGTGTTTGATTAAACAACTCATGCATATGTTTTTCCACTTATTATTTTTATTCTTTCTTATTCATTGAAAAGTTTGATCTACCTAATTTATGTATGTACAATACATTTGAGTATTTGTTTTAGCAACGCTTTAAGATTTCTACTCGGAAGTGCGTACACTGAATCTGAGTTTATGGCAAAAAAAATAAAAATAAAAATAAATTAATAAAATAAATGAATTACATATAGTTTTATGTATTCATGTACGCCTTTTGTACGGTTTCAATGTTTTTGAAGCATGTTGAATAACCGTAAGTTATATAGATCTATAATAAATGAAAAATAGTGTTAACTTAAGTAAATTTCATATAATTTTATGTATTCATGTGTGGTTTTAACGTTTTTAAAGCATCTTGAATGACCGTAAGTTATTTCTATAATTAATGAAAATTAGTATTAACTGAAATATCTTTTGTGTTTTCTTTTCAAAAGGATTTGCAGGAGATGGAGGAGAAGCGAGTGAACAAAGTAGAGGAGCTCGTGCGAGGTTGTTCCGACGTAGAGCGCAACATTCTGCCGATCATCAACACTTGCATCGATGGCATGGTTAAGTCGGCCGACGTCATCAGTGCCACGGAGGTAACTGACCAGAAACAGCAGTTATATGACAATCAAATATAATACATGGAGCATGATAACACCAAGGATTGGGGTTTGGTGATCAATTCGTGGGTTCGGTGGTGTAGTGGTTATGTTCGTTGCCTTGCAGCTGGAAGGTTGCAGGTGTGAATCCACCTCAAGCCGCTGCATAGGGACCTTGGGCAAGTTCTTCACTCACAATTGCTCAACACTTCGGCGTGATTCAGTGTCCACACTTCTGAGGAGAAATCTTGTAGGGACGCTATAACAAGTGCACATAGATATACATAATATTGTTTTATTGTTCTGAATTGTTCGCCAATGCATGGATTTTGGCGTTGGTCGCATGCAAGTTCGATTGATGAAAGGATTCTTGAAACGATGCAGTGTCCGCGCTGCAGTCGGGAGCGCCTGTTTGTAGTTAGCTTGAAGGGGCACTATAACAATTGCACATACAAACAAACACCTATTTTGTACTTTGCTGTGATTATATTGCTAGTATTTCCTTTATTGTTTTTATATAGCACCTATTTTGTGTTTTGCTGTGATTCTAGGATTCCAAGGTGGTGATAGAGAAGTACAAGTCAGGCTTTGTTCCGCCGGGTGACATTCCATTCGAAGACTTGAGTGGTTCTTGTGGCGGCGGCGTCACAGACAATCATTCTCCGACCGTTAATTCACGGCCGTCGATGCGCGTCGATTCCATCAAAGGAATGATGACGAGCGGTGGGATGAGAGCGAAGAGACGAACGGGAATATTCGGCATCTTCAGCAGCTCTAAGGTTCGTAGTGGAAGCCAGTACATGCTATTAGTCCTCTCAAAACCATACTTTGACAGATTGAATGGATGAATGAATGAATGAACTGAGCATTGTTCCTGCACTGCAGTAGATACAGGAGCATCGTAACATTGCTTAAATAATTCTTTTCCTCCACGGTCTTCTCCTGTTCATATGGAGTTTATACAACAGTTTTTTATATTACCAGATCATTATTTTGTTTTTTGATTATTATTTGTTTGATTATTATATTTTTAGATTTTAGGTTATTTTTATTATGAGTTAATTCATTGCTTTTCGATTGGATTATTTTATTTCTTGTGTTTTTAGAATACTAATTGTATTGCTATATGTTCGAAATTCTTGTTTGGTTTTTAGGTCTCAGTTAGGACTTGATCCGAAGTATCTGTGTGATCTCATGCTTCTTCTCCTCTCTGCCACTTTGCTGCGTCGTCTTAGATCCTCTGATCTTTGTTTGATCTTTGTCGATCACACTGGGAGCACGTCAGAATGACCACAACTCAATCCAGATGCTTTACGTGCATGCAATGAACTTCCCCATTTGTCCAAGACACCTTTCTCTCTGGCAGTCTTTCCTCATCTTTCTCTATTGCCTCAAATCAACTGCTTTTTCTCTCAGGGTAGATCTCACTGGGAGCGCTTCTGAAAGACTTTCGCTGAGAGAAGCGCTTTATAAATGCTCATTATACAATTATACATACAATATTATTGGATCAGGAATTTGGCTATTTGTGCATGTAAGCTTAACACTCAACACTCATCTATTCACATCAACACTCATCTGCAATGCAGTTTCTCTTGATCAGGACCTTGTGGCTCAGAGTTTATTTATCTTATAGCATTCCTTGTTTTTTTCTCTTTTAGTGGTATTTAAATAAAGGGTAACAATTAATTGAATAGTTGTAATTCATTATTTGTCATAAATTATTATTTTTGTGACAGTGAGTGGTGTGTTATTTATCTGACTTTTCCTTTGCTTTCTTTTGTAACAGATTATAGGATTTCTGGTAGGTGTTGGTAGCACGCTTCCTCTTTAACGCTGGTTGTGTTGGTTGTAATTGTTAATTAATTAATTGTTAATTGATTAATTGTTAATTAACTATGCGACTGAATATTTGCTTAGCAGGCTAATCTAAAGCACCTTTTGAATATTAATGCATGCACGATTCAATAGAATTGAAATCTTGGAGTTGCAGACATGCGCTTAAGCATGTTGGGCTTGGCAGCTTACCTGCGTGCTTGCAGATACACATGTAGTTTCTTTTTGCACACAATTCTCTATAAATTAGTATGAAACGGTTCATAGAAAAATGAAATTTAGTTTTTTGATGATATTTGACAATTGATGGTCGGTTTGTTAACTGTTCTTTACTCTGAGTTAGCGGCACATAAATATTTTTTTAAAGAAGTCCTTGCTATGGTTTTGTTGATTCTGAAATGCCTAAACTTTCAGTTATCTACCTATAAAAAAAATTCTGTAAGATATCTTAACTATAGATGGTTGCATTTGCCTTCATTAACTTTGGTGTACTGTGAGCTATCTACCTATTAAGGGTTTCAGTAAAAAGTTGAACTTTGGTGTTTTGTGTCTATGCTCCTAAACTTTCGTTTACACTTGGCTGTCTACATATAAATATTTTCTATAAGAAGTTGAGCTATGATTGATTCTTTCTGTGCTCCTGAACTTCGGTGTACACTTCGACTCTTTATTTTTAATTGGTTTCTGTAAGATATCTATGATAACTATGGTTGGTTACTGTGCTCATAAACTTTGGTTTACTTAAAGTTATCTATATTTCATTTTATTTACAATGTCCAGCTATGAATGGCTGGACAAGTTTGAGTTCAGCATTAAAAGGTTGTCGCACTCTGTTACTGTATTGAAATCATAATTCTCAAAGTTAAAATTGTTGTTTGTGTGCAAAATCACTCTAGTCATTCACACTCAAGAGCAGGGTTTGAAAATGAAGATAATTTAAGAATGATTGATTTGTGTGATTCTTCTTCAAATTATGTTTGTTGCATGGGGTTTCATTGTTTTGCTGGTTGTTCATCTGTTTCTATTATGCCGTGAACATGAATTAACGCCTCCGAGTGCGCCTGATTAAGCAGTAGCTTATATTTGCTGACTATGCTTTTGCTTGAGAAGCTGATACATAGATGTAAAAGGTTACACCAGAAGAAGAAACTTGTGTGGCATAAATGCGTTTGTAAGCTTAGGAATGCAGTTCCGTCATTTTTGTATAGAAAATAAGAAAAAAAAACCTTTCTTACGAGAACAATTATACTTTTATTATTATGGTAATAAACAATCTTATTTTTCTACAGTGTTCTTGGATGCGGTGTGACATCTAGAATTTTCAATAAACGAAGAAGATACTGCTCCCCTCTACCAACCCTGATATACAAAATTATACATGTTCATGAAATGTTGGAGAAGTCTTCAATTTCTTACTCTCAGCCTATAAGACAGATGACCAATTTTGGCCAGTCTTCTCTTCTGAAATTCTCCAATGTTCGCTACTCTGAGTATTTATTATACCGGTAGTTGTTTCTGTATTGTCAGATTTTAATTTGCCATACATGTACTGTATCACTATAAATGGTTTACATAATTATGATGTCTATTGTCTAACTTTGTATGATTGTTTCTTCACTTCTAATAATTGTTGATGTAGTGTTCTGCTAATTTACTGCAAGTGGTTTCTCCAACATGACTAACTAATGGTTGTTTCAAACACTTTTAAGCATTGTTTTACTTTGAATTAATTGAATTTTAATTGTTTTTGTAACTCTTTTCTGCACTTCTTGAAATGGTTTGTTAATGGTTGAACTTGCGTAAACTTTGGTTTACTTTAAGCTAAGGTAAACTAAAAATAGTTTCTGGAAGATGTTTAACTGAAATGTTTCTTTCTGCACTTCTATTGGTTGGTGTACTTAAAGATGTTTGAACTATGTTTATGGTGTCCATAATTACTATCTAACTATAGATGACTGAACCTGCTATCATATTTTGGTTTACTTTGAGCTACCTGACTACAAATGTTTTTTCTCTAAAATGCCTGACTATGAATGGTTAAACCTGTGCTCTTGAGCTGTGGCTTATATTGAGCTAGCTGGCTGTCAATGGCTACCTTAGTATGTCTAAATGCGAATAACTGAACCTGCTCTCTTTAAGTTTGATTTTCTATCTATCTGACTATTTATTTTTTCTGTAAGATGTCAGACTATGACTGGTTGGTTAGAATTTGGTTTGCTGTAAGTGATACACCATTTGCTGATTGAAGAGATCTCTATCTTGTTTTGAATGGTTTCTTTTGCAGCGACCACGAATTGATTCCACGCACAGGCGAACATTTATGTTAATTTGTATTTTTAATGAATTATTATATTATTATTGTGGGGTGCAGTGGTGTAGGGGTATGTTCAGTGCCTTGCAGCCAGAAGATTGCGGATTCGAATCCACTCTCAAACTGCAGCGTACCTTGAGCGGACCTTGAGCAAGTCCTTCACTCACAATTGCTCATGCACTTCGGCATGTAACTTTGATGCAGTTTTCGTGCTGTAGTTGGGAGCAATTCTGAGTAGTAAGCGTGAAGGGGCGCTATGGCAAATGTGAGACATAAAATGAATCTTCAAATGTGATGAATTTTTACTTACGATATTTCGTGTCTGTCTGTTGTTGCAGACGGACGATTCAAAAGAGGATTACAGTCACCTGCCTCCGAATCAACAGAAGAAGAAACTCATTCAACGAATCGACAACATCAAGGCAGCACTCGCTAAAGAAACGGCCGAAAGGTTTGTCTCACTTGGGATCATTGAAGTTCTTTAGACCCCAGAACACACTCGCCTTAGTAGCTGTTCCGCTCCTCTGATTCTATGTAATGCGACCCAGATCACCACGGACTACTCTCACGGACAACCCTTCTGAATCAACGCAGCATTCATGAATAAGCTGGTGCCCCACGCTTGGCTTTTGAGTAGCGCTTCAGAAATGTCGAGATTACGATTAAGACTCAGCTTTCTTAGCCACCATAATTGTTGAGAGGCTCTTTGTAAATTCATACATGCAATGAAATATACGGAGTCTTGTAAAAGCAATTTTGTTTTCTTTTCTGTAGTGCAGATAATCTCTGACCGTGTTGTTGTTGTTGTTGTTTGTGTAGGGATGGAATGTTGAAGATGCAAGACGTGTATAAACAGAATCAAGCGCTTGGTGATCCACAATCGCTTTCGAAACAACTCGAAGAAAACGCGCAGAAGCTTGACAAACTTCGACAGGAACTGCAGAAGTTTGAAGTGTGTTGTAAATCTTCAATGTTCTGCTGATATTTTTTATGCACTGCTGAACTTCTAGGGTAACAGTTGTGATGAAGCAGAAATGGTGGTGGTGGAAGAAGGTTGTGATGCTGCGGAAGGAGGTTATGATGATGGAGAAGATGATAGTTATTATGACTAAAAATGTAACATGTATCACCTCTTCATAGGAGACATGATGTTTGTATGTGCTCTTGTTATAGCGCCCCTTCAATCTCTCTACTCAGAGGCGCTCCCAAATGCAGAACGGACACTGCATCGGAGTTTCACTACACCACCGTGCCCCAAACTGATGATTTCATAGAATGATTTTCATGCTCTTGTGCCTGTGAGTCATTGCTGTGTCTTTATGCTAGCTTTGGGAACTGTTCTTGTATTTCCAAAATTTGCTTCAGTGTATATTTTTTACCACTATATCGCACTGGTAAGTATTATTTATATTATATTAAAGAAATTATATTAGATTAAATACATCAAGGTCAGCTCAAGGGAAGAACTTATAATATAAGTTATTATATTGTAATAATAATAATAATAACAATGACAATTTCTATGGCGCCGTAACACAGCCGTTACAAGGGCGCCTCACATTACTAAACTTACCTGTTTTGCTCTAAAGTTCACGGCTGTTTTGTGTACAAATTGATGCCACAAAATTTCTTTCATCTGGTGCATTAACCCTTTACCTGTTAATTTTTAAATTTTAAGCTTGTTTTCAGCGGATATTCTCGGGGCAAACGGGTAAAAGATTAATTGTCTCAACTTCTCAAGCAAAAGCATAGCAAATAATCTCTGTTCATAGTTTGTGGTGTTAACTATCAGATGGACACTGCTTGTGTGTTAGGGTTACTTGTCCGATATGGACAAAGCGATGAATCAAGCTCACGGTGACTCACGGACGGCGAAACGATCGAGTCTGAGTCTAACGTCGAGTCTACATGAGACGTCGCTTCCTACGACGCCCGTCATCGCTCATCACGCGTATGTCAAATGACTTTTATAATGCCATTATCGTTATTAACGTGTATGTCAAATGACTTTTATAATGCCATTATCGTTATTAATGCGTATGTCATCGTTGCTATACAGTAGTTTTATTTAGTCATTTGTGTAGAACTACAGTAAGAGAGTCAGTTGCTTGGTTAAGAAGGTGACTTAATCAAGGGTTGTTAATATATTGTTTCTGATATTGGAAATTCAATTTAAAGCCAGTAATCGAATTTATTTATTGGCCATAACTGACTCTCCTATTGTAGTTCTACATAAAATCCGATTTTCCCAGCTGGCAGTGTGAGCCATTTAATCGAATTCATTTTAGTGTACACAGATGTGGTGGCCGCTGGGATTAATTGCATTCGTTTTTGCCGTAAAAATGTGTTTGAGAGACTCTAGTTAACTCGTATCTAAATATTCATTTTCATTTAACAAAGGGAGGGAAAGAAAGCGTGGAGAAATTATAGAAAAAGAGGGGTGGAGATATAAGCCTTGATAATCCTGCGCTCTCACCGTGACTTCTTGTGTATTCGACATTCACACTGGAACAGCCTTCCATTAACAATTTGCAACACTGTACAGCATGCAACTCAGGAAACATTTTCTAAATCTCTTAAATCGTATCTGATTAGATCTGTTTGGTAGCTACGTTAAGAGCCTTGTAAGATTCTTATTACGACACTATATGAATGATCATATGCATGCATACCATTTATAAGCAGAAGAGATATGAAGAAGTATAGAAACTCAGAGGAAACCCCTTTCTATTTTTTTCCGTCTATTTCTTATCATCATGCTGTTCTTCAGAAGTTCTCAGGACGTGATGCGGGTCAACCACAAAGATGATCCTCCTCCTCCGCAGCCGCTTGGCATCGAACGAGGACGAGGAGGAAGTGAAGGCGCTGAGCATGACAGCTTTGAGGATATCGACGAAGATTCAAGAACGATTGGAACGTGTGTCGCACTCTACGCCTTCCAAGGTACGACGCACACATGCCTATTATCATGAATAACCGATTGATTTTGATTAATTTGGTCTTTTTTCATTCTCATATAGCGACCATTCGGGAAGTCTACTCAGAGGCACTCCCACGCCAGCCATGGCTAAGTAGAAAGCTCTTGAGCAACTGGTAGAAAGCAAGCAAATTATTTATGGTACAAGAATTATTATATTTTTGTTTTTTAAAAAGCATTTTTGTGCAAGTCAAAATGTGGGTTTCAATTAAATTCTCTTCTGTTTACAGTTGATTAATTCAAAAATTGTTGTTGAAACAGCACCAAGCGAAGGGTCGATATCGATGGATGAGGGTGAGGAGTTCAACATCGTGGAGCAAGACCAAGGCGACGGATGGCTGAGAGTCCGAAGGAGCAACGGAGAAGAAGGATTCGTCCCAACGTCGTACGTCGAATGTCACTTCCAGAATTCCTGAATCTACGCCAACGAAAGAAGTAGAAATCATCTTTTAGAGCGGGACTCGATCTACGAGGTGCTGGCATCGGGGGTGGGGGTGTGGGGAGGGGGGGTGGCGTGCGATAACCTCGATATTCCACGCATTGCAGTACAACGAAAGATGTCTGAACTGTATTTATTGCATGGATGACATCTTGTTCGCATCTAGGTCTGAGTATATTCTATTATGTTGTAGACTGTGTATGTACTGATACTGCATCGTCTTTTATATGCAGTCTTGGTCTAGCTGTGAAGCACTGTCATGTACAGTGCTACTATGCCGCACTATACAATATGTTAATATCTGATAGTCATTTATAGCATAGGGATGTATGATTTGACATCTTTGTGTGGTTTATACGCGTGACTGGTTGAACTTGCAAAGTATCGAACAAAGATAGATTACTAAACAATACACATTTCATGCCAAACAAAATGCTGATCTGATGTGGTTTGCTTGGTAAGCAGTGTTACTGTGGTCGATCTTATTGACCAAGTAATTTGCTTTTCTCATATGCAAAATGTGGAGTTTTGTAGACTTTGGTAAACAATGTGTAGGAGCTGTGTACTGTACAGCGTCGTAGATTTATGTTATTTGGGTTTTTTGCGTTGCAGCAAGTAGCGTAGTAGATTGTGTTGGTTGGTTTTGGTTGGAAAGAGAACTTCAATCGTCTTCAGAAAGCAAAAAGAAAGGTGTGCATTTGAACAAACTGTGTGCTGGAATGAGGTTGTTGGAGAACGAATTGTACATTAGAACAAATTGTGCATTGGAGGTAGATGTTATTTCGGTGAAGGTGTTGGTGCATTTGTAAATCTTTTGAATAGCCTTTTAGCTTTGAAGGAGGTAGAGACAGATTTAAGTAATTTGTAGCCTTTTTCTCTTTCGACCTATAGGGCTGTTGCTGTATTGAAATGTTGCCCAGAGTGTTCAGTTTAGGTTGGTTACTTGGTTAAAGCTAAAAGTCCTTTGTGCTGTTTCTAGATTAGTGATTTTGTGGCAAAAATGTATATATGGTGAGTAAAGGATGTGGCTTAAAAGTTTATTTGGGGGGGGTAAGTCTTCAGGGAGTTGCAGTAATGGGATGACAAGGATTATTCATCTGCTTTTTGATTCATCAAATTCTTTGAGGATAAAGATTTCAAGCTGTGTCTGTATGCGCTGCGGGGTCTTGTTAAAATGCATGGTTAATTGGTTATGATAAGTGCACACTTAATATTAATAGATCTTCAGATGAAAAGAGATTGTTGACACTTGGATTAGTTTGCAGTTTTATTATCTGTGTTGGAGGGAGAATGGTGCTATTTAACAGGAGGACTTAAAAACTATTCTGTTTGGCCGTTCTGGAGTCGGGAGCGCCTCTGAGTAGTTTCCTTGAAGAGGCGCTATATAAATACTTGAATGAATGAATGAGTGTTTGCTCGTGATGTTGTTCAAATGTGAATTCTAATGAGAAGTTCATTGCATTGAGATATGCATTGGTATAAATTGTGCATTTATATAAGTTAAGTGCATTTATGCAAGATGCGTGTGTGAACAAGATGTGCAGTTGGGCAGAATTAACTTTCAATTGGGCAAATCTCATCAGTTGCTGTAAGGTTTGTACGGAGATGAGATTTCTTTGTGCACAGTCGTAGTATTTGGTGGCCTTCGCAGCCTTCCGCTTTGTTTGCGTTTCCCGCTTTTAAGTATAATTAATTGATTGTGCGTAATTAGTCGAGATTAGTTCGGTGTTTTTTTTATCTGCGCTGTGTACAATTCCTCATTTCAGAGCTTTTAGACGAAGTTACAATGTTTCACAGTTCCAACTTGCATTCAGTGTTTTTCGCTTAAATCAATTTTGTGCTCTTTAGAGAATAATTGTCTAGAAAGACTGCGTATAAATATCTGACGAAGAATTGTGTTTGCGTTTTTTTGCTGAATGTTTCATGCAGTGTTGCTGATATCCCTAACTGAATTGCTGTCCCTTGCAAGTTTTACATGGCTGTTGAATAAATTTATGTTTGCTTGTTTCTTTCCATGTTTTGCTGTCACTGTTGACGTAAAAGTAAATGTATAACGTCTTGACGGTTTAATTGATGTGGCTTTTCCTTTCCTTGTTTCTGAGATTTTTTTATCTTTACGCGACTTTTCAAAGTTTGGGGAGTCGCTGCATTTGTACTTACTGTTGCCAGTTTTATTTTTTGGGGCATTGTTCTGATAGGGGGTTGGGGAGGGGAGACATTTTTCTGTGGGAGTGACTTGTCTTCTGAAGGATTGTTTTATGAGATTTTTTGATGAAAGTGTTTTGTGAAGGGATTGCTTTCAATTGTAGATGTTCACTGTTCAAGAAATTTCTAGTCCACTTTCCGGTTTGCTCTCTAAGCGTAGGGCTGTATGCTTTGCCATCTCTATATGGTTTGTATACATGACTGGTTGAACTTTCTAAGTGTTGAACGAGGATAGATTTCTGCACATCCCATTCTATACAAAATGCTGCTCTGATATGTATAGGTAAACAGTGTTACCGTGGTCGATTTCATTGTCCAGTTAACTTGATTTTCTCATATATGCAGTTTTATATTTGAAAGGAATGCGTGGGAGCTGTGTAATACAGCATTGCACTACAGATTGTGTGGTTTATTTTTGGTTTATTTTAGTTGCGGTAAGTAGCTTAGTAGATTCGGTTGATTAGTTTCTGTTGAAAAGACATCACAAATGTGATATGAGCTTGGAAGATGTGAGCTATTGATCAGGTCTGATTAACTACGATATAGTCAGATGGACACTCATCTCAATAATTAAATACTTAATAATAGATGTAAAGCTATAATATCAGAATGTTTTATATTTTAATTTATAATATAATACTGATTTAAAATAATCTTACTGTATCTGTAAATCGATTTTACTCAGGATTTGGTCAAACTGTAAGCAGTCTCTACTGCTTTTGGCTTCATTATAAGTTTTTTTTATTAATCTGTAATTATTATTATTATCCATGCCACTGTTATTTTAATATTGTTTCTATCATTGTTCTATCATCTCTTTAGTTTTCTATAGGCTGTTAATTTTGCAAATAGTGTTCCGGTTCTGATTGAAAAATTTAATGATTAGTGTAAAAAATTTAATCACCATTAATTTTGATTAATTTGGTCCACGTTGTTACGTAATTATATATGTGTGTGTGTGTGAAACAACTCAAAAATATATTCACTGAGTTTTTTTTTACTACCTTCTTTGTGCAAAAAATATCAATCGAAATAGATATGTTGCAATGCAAGCAATTGATTTTGTTGCCATCTTGGATATATTTCTATCAGCATTTACCTCAGATGCAAAATGATCGCTTAATTTTTCATTCAAAAGTTTCACATCATCATTATTCACCATTGTTGCTTAGTCCGGCAATGTCCGCTTGACATCATCAAGTGAGTTTTTTTTAAATCTAAGATTAACAAACAAGTCAAAACTTAATAAAACAAAAAATTTAATAATTAATTAATTAATCATTAAAATTCTCAGCCCTGATATAATTTACACTATTTTCTTATCAACTTCATTATGAAGTTTTCTTTTTGTCCAATATCTCGATTTCCGTCAAGTCTTAAAATAATGTCTGTGACAGTAAATTTGCAATTTTATTGTTTTTATTTTGCAATGGATAACTATATTGTTACAATATAATAGTATATAACATTGTGATGAGCAACATAGAATGTGTGATGCAGTCAGTGACCCAATGTCTCCAATTGGATTAGTTGATAATTTTTAATTGTTAATTTGTGTGATTATTTGAATTTCAATATCTTTCTGTCATTTCACCCAGCAAACTCTGACACTGGTCAAAGCACTGATTTTTTTCATCTAAAAACTTTCTTCGGAGCATTTTCACGTAAAGACTTTTGTCTCTGTAGATTTTTGTCTCTTGCAATTTCTGGTCGTCTATTTTGTTTTGTCTCTTTGTCTCAATATTGTCATTTAATTTGCTGTTGACTTTCCTTGAAGGTGTGATTTGCATAGGCTAAATGGTTCTTGATATCGAGGTTTAACATCTTACGTGAAAGAAGCAAACTAAAAAGGAACATTTGAAAAATTTGTCTTCAAATACAAAAGCAAGGCATTTAAATTCTTAAGCAGAGATTCAAGATTAGTCTGCATGACAAGTGAGAGAGATTCTATAATGTCTTGGTGTGATTTTTAACTGATGCATCATAATCATTTTTGCAGATTTTCTCCAGTCTTTGGCACTATAGTAGAAGTCCGACTTGCATGGCAGCTTGAATTTGATGTGCCCATCAGTTATTTGTGTGATTATTTGAATTTCAATCAGTTATGGCCTTTGCAGTAGACACTTTCATTTCTGAAGTTATTGAGTAGTAATAATAATAATATAAAATGGATTGTGCTTTTGTGATTCATTGGTTTTCAGAAATTGTCCGACCATGTACTGATATAAATAAATTGAAGCTTATGTAGGACAACTTACAAAGAAACTCATCATTTCAGACAGAGATCTTGTCTCATGTAAAGTACTTACTACCTTTAATTAAATGTCATTGCTAAGCAGAAGAGCATTTCTCATTTCTATGCAGTGATTGTTGGATTGCAAATTGTGTTTGTATACCTCACTCAATGTATCCGTCAATCTCTGAGGTGTTTAAAAGCTACTGTCAGAAATTTCAATAATTATCGTTGAGTCATTGACAATCCCGGAAATCAAGTCTCGATGTTTCTTGCGACTACTCTAATCATGTAAATATCTTCAAAGATGTGTAGAGAACTTTTGTTTTTTGGTGAGTCCCAGTTTTTGTTTTACGTTTTGTTCTTTCTTCGTTTTCAATGTGCTGTGTTGTGGTGCAGACAATTGGAGAGCAGGAGGGAAGAAGTAGTGCGAAATATGTTGTGGTCTTTGTGATTGAGATTTAATCTGTTTTATTAAATAATTATCAGACTTCTTTCATCGAATAACATGACTTTCTACGGGCAAATGTTCTTTCTTTGCTTTAGGTTATCAACAAGAGAGAAGTAGTACAAAATGGAAATCTTATTTTAAATCTTGACAATTTTTGTTTTATTAATGGCCTTATGTTGTCGAATGACTTGATGTTTAAGGGTATGATGCTGACAAAGAATGAACCGTTGACATGACTTGCCATGTGTACTGTAGGAAATGGTTGTTTTGTTTGTCGCTTCTTATGTTTTGGCATTTGTCCAGAGACTTTCTCTGAGAATTATTGTAGTCAGTAATCAAGCGTTGATCTTAGAAGTACCTCACCATTCTAATCTCGTCGCCATATCTCGTCTATTCATACGTCACCTAACCAGAAGTCATCATCCTACTTTCCAATATCTTTCATCATAAAATTGTTATCTCACAATTTCTCACTTCAGCTCGCTTTACCATTGCATCTTGCCACATCATGTCTCACCTTACCAGATCTTGCCTCAACTTACTCAATACTCATTGTACCTTGTCTTACCCCATTGTTTCATCTTACTCACTGCAATATTCTGACTTTACATATTCTTGCCATTTTACCTCTCCACGCTGTAACTTACCATTTCTCATAATCGTTGTACCATGACTCACCTATCCCCATGACATGTCATCTCCTCATCTTTCATATCCACTCCTCAATGTACCTCAATGGTTTCATATCACATTGATAATTCTACGCGTTCATATTTCACTTCACTTTATTACTTCCCAACATTACAACATCGCACGCTATCATACTGCATTCCTCACTGAATACGGTACTAACCTTTCTTTAGTTGTTATTCCAATGTGAAGTTTATAGTCAGTCCTTCTTGTCAAGAGTATCCTGGAATCAAGAGATTTTGTCTTTCGTTATTTTTATGTTCTTAATTATAGGTTCAGTGGCTTTATTATGTACACACTCTTCGATTTATTCTCTGGAACAGAGGAGAAATCTTGGTTATGGACCTGGATCATAAAATCTTAGATCGTTGCATTCATGGCAGAAAACTGCGTAGTGATGGGCTGCTTTTTACTCGAATATGGACACCATAAATGTACAAGAATTGCATATAATTATGTAACTGAAATTTTTTATAGCCAAGTAAGCGTCTCCAAAGGTGCCACATAAACATCCAGTTTAAACATATAGACTGTTTACAACTTTACAAGCATGTACTCTAATGCGTTTCTATGCAAAGAGTGAGATATCTTACCTTGGCTGTGGCTTCAATGTCCATGTGAAATCCAAAATAAAATTTGTGCTGATACGTAAGCCTTGTAAGGTCGGGTATTTATAAGATGTCTTTAGGAGAATCTCCAATTTACTGAAGCATTTTTTTACTTTGCCGTAAAGTCTATTCTGCATATGTGATTTGACTTGGGATGGTATTTTCAACTGAGTTCTACCCTGTTCAGAATTTCTTGTCATGTATTTAATACTATTTATGTTGTTTTCACGTGCAGCTACGGTCATTGAATTCTATTTTTTTCATTATTTACCGTTAGCAAATGTTGACTTCATGTCCAATTTTTCATTTGCATGAATACTCTTGCCTTGTTTCAGCATTGATTTTTTCTGCACATTCATTTGACGTGTGGGAAAATATTCCCTTCTGGGCGCATGTATACGACATGAATCTCCAAGTCGTTTTGGTATTATAGAACCTCAGAAAGATGTAGCACATTTATATCATCGCAGCATCATATACATTGCACTGTGAATAATTGTAGGATCAGAAATCTAATGGCCGCATATAGTTGTATTGTAAATAAAGCTGGAGAGCGCCAGGTGTTTTTAAGATTCGTTAGACTGTTCTCATTCATACAATATGTAATATGCACATTATGTATTGAAATGTATATGTGTATTATCTGCGGAATATATGTATTCATAGGATGTACATACTATGTATTTGAGTGAAATGTTCACAGACTTATCATATATTATATTATATTATATCCACTCTCGGAAGCATCTAATGAAAAAGATGCAAGAATATTCATTGGCTTTGACCGTAACTATAGCTAAAAAATAATTCTATGCATTTCTGTTGATTCAGTTTCACTAGTAAATTGTAAGTTCTCTTTTTGGTGGAGTGAAACTAAGAAAAAGGCTGTTGAAAAATTTCTTCATTTTGTCCTGATTGATTTGATTCCGTTATTATCATGATTTATTTTTTGCCTTTTTCAGGCTGCATGGTGTCCTTGCATTGCTGTGGGATTACCATTGTCGAGTTTATGCAGATTATTTCGTTTATTATTTCCAATATTTCTTATTTCGGTGGTATTTTGTGATTACTAATAATTCACGGTTTTCAGAATATTACTAAATACTACTGACAATTAATATTCCGAGTTTGATGTTAATTTGTTATTTTCATTTTCCAAAGTAAACTTTATCATTTTTCAGAGATCATTGCAGAATAAGTTTCCGTTTTTCATTTGCTATTTATGGTTTGTTGGTAGTTTATGGCAGTTTAGGATGTAATTAGAAAATAAAATTAGCCAAACATTTCTGGTGGCTGGAGATTAAAGATCTTAGATTCATACTATATTAATCTTAATAGTTTTTGGCTGTAACTGAAGTTGTTTTGGTTCATCTTTTGAGCAGAAAAACAATATCAATTTTTTTTTAATTCTCGTGACATTTCAGTAGAAAAACAATATCAATTTTTTATTCTCGTGACATTTCAGTGTGCCTCGTCATTGAATATCTTTGGAAACCTTGCCAAGAAATGCATTCTAGCTAAAATGCATTTTTGTGAACTTTTGTTGAAACCATACTTCTTCAGAATCTGATATCTGCAATTCTGCATTCCTGTTATTTCATCATATCAGAAGTCCTGTCATAAAATGATAATGATCTGCTCTTTTAAAGATATTCCTAGGTTTTGCTGGATGCTTGACATTTCATGATGTTAAAGACAAAATGAAAAGTTTTTGCAGCGTCTAATGCACAAATTAATATAAAAAATGACCTCACTGAAAACATGCTGGATGCAAATTACTCTGCAGACTGCTGTTAAATTAAGGCTAAAAATGATACATCGAAACTTGGTTTCTCATGTCAAGTGCTTTCTAATTTTGAATTTGTTAGCTTTAACCTTGATTTTTGCAGCAATTTAGAACCGTTTAGACTCGTCTTAGTAGTTTACGGTAGTTTTCTAGTTGTTTAGGGAGTCGTTTTGATGGGAGGGTGAGTAGCTTTTAGTTGAATGTCATTTTAAATGATTTTGAACGAGGCTCGATTTGTGATCGCTTGAAGTTCAATTCGGTTATCTTCTTCATTTGTGACAAAGTTAAACTCAATCTGTAAAACTTCGACTTGTCAGAATAATTCTTTCTGCTGTTCTTTTGAATATTTTTGATTGATCCGTAATAAAGTCTTTAAATTAAAGTGATTATGTGTCTTCTATGGGACGTTGCATTTTAGAACTTTCATCGATCTGGTCTCTAATTTGCTTTGGCTGTGGTCTCATGATTGTTGCTGTTTATTTTACATTTTACCACTTCAATTTTTTAAAATACATCAGATGCACCTTGGGCTGTAAACAAAACAAAAGCATGTATAATAAATTATTTTAAGTGCTTTCCAAAATCTGGTTTTAAAAGCTGTCAGTTTATCACTAGCATACTTTACTATGTTTCTATGCTTCATATACATTGAATTTTATTGTAGTTCCATTATAACTGTTATCAATACAGCTTACATTTATGCAAATATTAGTTTCGTCAATCCATCTTTTATTCTCACATAAAGCTATTTTCATTAATCCAACTTCATTTTAAGCAAGAATTCTTCAATCCAGCTTTATATAATAAATTTCTTATCAAAATTTGATAAGAAAATTTAATAATTATGTTTAATATAATTATTATTTTCAGGAATAATTCTTTTCAGCAACTTTTATTTAAGCAATAATTTTCATCAATTTAGCTTCTATTTAAGCATGCTAATAATTTTAGCAATTAATTACCAAAAGGCTATTTAGTATATTTATTTATTTGTATAATGATCAGATCATTATGTTGATGTTGACCAAACCTAACATGGATGACAGTAGAAAAATAATGGATGACAGTAGAAAAATCAAGACAGTTATACTTGGAAAGAATGGAGGGATCAAACAGGAAAGGACGACCACACAAAGAATGGCTGGACAACATAATAGAATGGTGTGGAGCACCACTGCAGGACCTAATACACGCTGCCTTGGAGAGACAAACCTGGCGCGGAATAACGAGAATGGCATCGGGCACCTACGGGCACTGGTCCCTTGGTTGATGATGATGATGATGATGATGATGATGATGATGATGATGATGATGATGATGATGATGATGATGATGATGATGATGATGATGATGATGATGATGATGATGATGATGATGATGATGATGATGATGAAACCTAACATTGATAATATTATTGCCTATTATAGCGGCCTAGCCTAGGCCCTATATCAAACGCTAAACTGGTGTTAACTGGCTCAACCTATCGTAGGCTATGTACACACCGCTATAAAAAATTATTACAAGCCGTAGATCATGCCAAATTGTCTTTCCGTGTTCTACATGTAGGCCTATGCTACAGTTATTATAGGCCTACATTCAAAGCCAGCTGCAAGCCATGTTCACTCGATCTAGGCCTAGGCCTACGTGTTTCGGTTGCCCACGGTTTTCATGGTCTGTTTGGTGTTGTTAGGCTAGACCTAATACAATCGCAAGAACATTTTTACCTCATCATTCTGTTTGATGGGAGATTTTCCAATGCCATGGAACATAAATGCATGAACGATTTTCTGAGAAAATTGAAACGTTCAGGTTTCCTCTCTAACCTACTGGTTTTTCTGGTTTTGACACACTCTGTTTTAGTTCTAACCTCTTGAATCATTGTCGCATCCTTCATGACCTATTCTCTCCCATAAGGTTATGATATTTTTTATAAAGATTTCTATCATTTTTAGGCTAAAGATCGACAGGTCTTGACCATTAATTAAATTTTTTATTCTGTGCGTTGACAGAGGCCTAGCCTAATCGATATAAGACACTAAGATGAACAAAGAAAGGCGCTTGCAGCGACAAAAAATGGCCGGATAATAGATGGAACTTAGGGACAATGATTATTGGTGCGGATGTATGACAGGGATGGTACAAGCAATAATTTTTTTGGTTTAGTTTTGTCAGCGTAAAAGAAGGCATTGACGTCAAAAACTTACCTTTTGTCTTTTTCAGCCGATAGGGTCGCTAGAGTAGGCTTGGTTTTGATTTTGCTGTCACATCTAGATCGCATTTCTTGTCATTGCTGTGTCCGCCATATTGATACAAATTCTATTGAAAATTATTGTTAGCATTTTGAGGATTTTGTACAAAATATTCGCCATAAGAATAATTAAGCATTGAAGTGCTTGCAAGAACAATTTTTCTTTAAGCGTGGCAATTAGTTGTTGCAGCGTTAAACGTTAGATAAGTTAGTTTTGTGTTGAATTGGTTTGACTAATCACCCGTCAGTGCTGGAGTTATGAAAGCCCTACTTAATCCTGTCTTCGAAACGGATCGTTAAAGGTTGGGATTTATGATTAATCCAAGAATCAGAGGCTTATATTGGTAAACGTGCATTTTAGTGTCGTAAATTATTCGCCTTTGCATTGGTTTTGGCGCTAGTCGAATTAAAGTCAGATTGATGAAAAGAATTCTTGCTAAGTGGAAGTCGGATTGATGAAAAATTATGATACTGCAACGAGCGAATAATTTGCAAATCTACAATGCACGTTTACCAAGAATCCCATTTGTTATTATGTCACTGTTGGTGATTCAGTTATAATGCTGTCAGTATCAATAATTTGGTTTCTTATATTTATTAACTGGATATCGTTTCGTATATGAGAATTTATAAAGCACTTCTTGCTATTCTATATTAGCTATTCAGACACGCTCTCAGCATGACATCCTTCGACGAAGTAAGAAAGACTTCAAGCAGCAAAGGGTTGAAGATGACACCCCAATAAGATCTTTCTACATATGGGTAGAGGGAGGCAGATCACTCCACATAGAAGGGTCCAAAATGGCAAAGGTGTTGGGCCATCGTAGTCCTTGCCCAGGGAACCAGATGGATCAAGTCAATCAGCAGACTGGGAAGGGCAGGAAGAGACTGCAGTTTGTGCATCAAGTCGTGACAGTCGTCACAGTATTGTTATAAATAAATGATTGAGTTTTTACGACTATGAGCAGTTCCTTGAATTGGATATGTGATGCAACGGGAATCCATTACAGAACATCAATCATGTAGGTAGAAATGTGGGAGTATCGAGGGAGAAGAGCAATAAGACTGGCTGCTGAATTAATGAATGACTGAATGGGGATAAGCGTAGTTGACATTTAATCATGTAAATTATTGGCAGATATGAATTGAGCCTTGTGTTTAGAGAAAGTGAATTGAAATGGTGTATGTTCTTCAGTATGTGGAAACTAAAGATAGATATGACTGCAAGATTGATTGGTTGGGTGCTGCTCCCTTTCCAATGAAAAAGCAGTGTAGAATCTTGAATTCTATTGGGCTATTTAGTCAAATTGACTAAACATAACTGGATTATTGCTTCTAAGTTGTGAATTTTGCATACTGCAAGTTTACTTAATAGATTATACCAGATTTAATTATTTAAAGATCAAATGCAGATCTTTACAACATTTGATTAATTATTTATCTTGAATTTCTGGACATTTAAAAAAATCTTGAGCTATGTTGGGCAAACTTAGAGTACCGAGGATTGAAGTCCAATGACACGTTCTTTGTTATTAGCTGATACCTCAAGCGCATCTTTTCACTGTCTCAAAACTAATTTCTTTTCTCTCTGGGTGCACCTCTGTGATTAGTGTGCTCTGTGAGAAGCACTTTATAACTTTATGGATACATTGTGATTTACTGAATTTTTCAGCTGTGTGTGTATGTGACAAGAAAGACAGTTTTCCTTTGATTGAAAGGACAACTTCTGGTCAATCAACTGTGAAGAATCGCTGGATTGAAACCAATCAACCATTTGATTGTTTCTTAAAAAGTAGGTTTTTTCTTTTGAGAATTATATGTGACACAGGCCTCAAACCTTTCACATGTCGGCTTCTTATCTGTTTATTCAGTCATATGCCACAATGGTTCTGCTTTGAAACCTTTTCACAGAATGACAATATATTTCTTCTAACGGAAGTTTTCTTGTTTGATTCTTTCATTAATTTAGAGTGAAATTCGAAGAAAAAGTTACTGAATATCCATGTCATCAACTTCCTCACAAACCACTAATTGATGGATTATTCTGCGATTTTGCTGGGCAATAAAGAAATGCGTTCAGAATAAAATAACGAAAACAGAATCAGAATTGTTTGACTACTTTGCAAATTATGATGAATTCCTAGAGTCATCTGATGAATTCAAGAATATTCTATGTTCGTGATCTCTCTCACCTACTTCAGCTTCTAGCGCAATATCTAGGAAGTGACAGACGACGGATTTGGAGTCACAGCGTCGTGTTATTACAAGCTGCTGTTAAATATTGCAGTCTGGGTTGCAGTCTGGGTTGTTAACCAGTTTGAAGTAGGTTAACTTGAAATGGTGCTATACAAATCTAATCGGTGAATAAATGTGCCTTGTGCTTATTGCTTTAATGATGATAGTGTGCTCAAATCAACTGGAAAACCAAAGTGGTGCGTTGATAAGGCGTTAATGGTAGATTGTTGAGCACTGTGTTTATTTTTTAGAACAGAGTCGAAACAAAAATGGCAAATTCTTTGTCGTTCGACAATTCTGAATACATCGAAATGGCTTTGGAGAATTCGTGAGTACATCTTGAAATGCTGTCCATATAAATTACTTACGCCAGGAATTGATCACTGAATTTAAGTGATTTGCGGTTGGGGGAGGGGTATAGAAAAAGTCATGTACACCATATAAAAGTCTAATTATGATGTCTGCATTAAGCATATATTTATTATAATTATGTTATTTTGTATGGCATTTGATTGCATTACATTCTGTTCAGATTAATAAATTTTAGCTACAAATATGATGTTATTAACAAAACAAAATAGTAGCAAGTGGTAAAATATAAGTTTTTTAGATCCATGGCTTTAGTTGATTAAATTGTGTACGGGGTTTGAGACGCTTAGTTGTATGTACGTATTGGGTGAAGGCCCTGTGGGGGAGGTTCCATAAAATGTGTAAGTTGCAAAAAGAGAGGACAGAAAATACTATGGTTTGCATACTTAGATGGACCCTTCCCAGCGAGATGTCCATCTCTTTTGGGCCCCCTTTTGTAGCCAATGCATGCATGTTTTGTACTTTTGTTGTGTTCTTTTTTTCTGGTTGCAATAAAGTGAATAGTATTGTATTGTATTGTATTGATTGTATTGTATGGTATTGCACATCATACTATATTGTTTGGTGCTTGTATTGTATGTGCAACATTGTGTTGTGTTGCATGTTATTGTATGTAGTATTGCATTTTAGATCACAGGAAATGTATACCCACTTATTGTTACGGTGTCTCGTAACCTAAGCAAGCATCTTCTATTCCATTGTCTCATTTAACAATGATGTCTTTTTTGTTTCTGTGCATTGTCTTGTTAGGTACGACATGAACGCCATCTGTCAACAAAACGATTCTGTCTACCGAACTCCGCCAAATCTTCTGTCGTTGCCACAATACAGTCAGCCTTATCTCGTACGTATGGCAGCGTTTGAATTGCGCTTTTATTTGTCATTGACGTATGTTCTGGACTAGAAACCCCTGTGGTCAGAGTTCTGTTCCTTGCAAGGGTGGAAAATACTTCCAGATTTATTTTATTGTATACTACAACCATTTATAATGTGCTTCTCTCAGCAAAAATCTTTGAGAAGCGCTCCCAGTGCGATCAACCCCCAAGAGAAAAGGCAGTTGATATGAGTTGACCTGACCTAATTTCTCTCTTAGCATTTCTGTATTTGTTATTGTGTCAAAAGTTGACCTGACCTAATTTCTCTTTTGACTGACATTTTCTAATTTATTTCATCAATGATTGGCATGACCTAATTGTCTCTCTGACTTGACCCGTTTAGGATCACTCGTACGCAATGTCCGCAGAATCTGCCTCCGCGTCTTCGTCAGCCTCCGCAGTCGACGTATCGCAGGCGCCAGTGATGGCTGAGCCGCTTGAAACTCTCGCTGCGTACATTGACATTGAGGACGTGTCTTGCAACACTACGGTCGTGACGGCGCCAATGAACGAAGAAGCAAGCGATGATTCGAACGAGGGCGATCCGTGGGAAGGAAGCGTGACGCGATGTATCTGTGACTTTCAACATGATGATGGTTACATGATTTGCTGTGACAGATGCGGGTCAGTATTAACTGCACATACGATTTAAAATCCTGCGTTATCTTGCAGGATTTATAATTTAAAAAGGTTGTTATTTATAATGATGATGCTGATATCAGTAATTATCATAATTTTATTAATGGTGATTATAATAGTAAAAATAATAATGACGCGATGGAGATGAAAGCATTTGCATAGTTTCTAAGAGCGTGAAAGACTTTTTTACATCGGGCATTTAAAAATAACATATTAGATGAAGAAATTTTCAGTTTTGAGGCTGATACATGTATATTTGAGTGAAGTAAAAGAGTTCAAATGTCAGATAAACATTGGTGTTAGGTTTCATTGCAATTTTTTTTTCTATTTGCCTGAAAATGGTCTGTTATTTAATTAAACAAGACTGTGTTTGAAATGACTTCATGACCATGTGTTAAATTCAGAGTGTGGCAACATGTTGACTGCATGAATGACTGTATGTTGACATGTTAAATTCAGAGTGTGGCAACATGTTGACTGCATGAATGACTGTATGTTGACATGTTAAATTCAGAGTGTGGCAACATGTTGACTGCATGAATGACTGTATGTTGACATGTTAAATTCAGAGTGTGGCAACATGTTGACTGCATGAATGACTGTATGTTGACATGTTAAATTCAGAGTGTGGCAACATGTTGACTGCATGAATGATTGTGTTGACATGTTAAATTCAGAGTGTGGCAACATGTTGACTGCATGAATGACTGTATGTTGACATGTTAAATTCAGAGTGTGGCAACATGTTGACTGCATGAATGATTGTGTTGACATGTTAAATTCAGAGTGTGGCAACATGTTGACTGCATGAATGACTGTATGTTGACATGTTAAATTCAGAGTGTGGCAACATGTTGACTGCATGAATGACTGTATGTTGACATGTTAAATTCAGAGTGTGGCAACATGTTGACTGCATGAATGATTGTGTTGACATGTTAAATTCAGAGTGTGGCAACATGTTGACTGCATGAATGACTGTATGTTGACATGTTAAATTCAGAGTGTGGCAACATGTTGACTGCATGAATGATTGTGTTGACATGTTAAATTCAGAGTGTGGCAACATGTTGACTGCATGAATGATTGTGTTGACATGTTAAATTCAGAGTGTGGCAACATGTTGACTGCATGAATGACTGTATGTTGACATGTTAAATTCAGAGTGTGGCAACATGTTGACTGCATGAATGATTGTGTTGACATGTTAAATTCAGAGTGTGGCAACATGTTGACTGCATGAATGATTGTGTTGACATGTTAAATTCAGAGTGTGGCAACATGTTGACTGCATGAATGATTGTGTTGACATGTTAAATTCAGAGTGTGGCAACACGTTGACTGCATGGGAGTCGATCGTAACAACATCCCAGACAGTTACCTCTGTGAACTCTGTCATCCGCGTCCCATCGACAAGAGAAGAGCGATACGGCTGCAGACGATCAAGAAAGAACAGATGGGTGAGGATGCATGCTTGGCTTTTTACATGGCATGTGTTGATGCCCTTTTGCATTGGACTTCAATACAATAGAAGATACAAATTGACAGTTGACATGGTGCGCATATGATTCAGAGTGAACAATTAGGAAAGGATATGCAAAAAAAATTTATGGGTGAGGCTGTCTGTTAATTTTTTGCACCATGTGTTGATGCCTTTTTGCATTAGACGTCAATACAGTAGGACATCAGATCGAAATGGTTTATTTTTGCAGCCAAATTAAACAGGTCAGGTTTATATATCATTGCAACTTGGTTGCAAAAAAGAAAGTCCTGAAGGGATAAAAAAATCCAGCTTCCTCCTTCTTCTCCTCCTCCTCTCTTCATGATCCGTGGGCTGAAAGCCATAGGTGTCCACTGCACATTTGATTACTTTCTTCCATGATTCCCTGTCTTGTGCCCGGTGTGTCAGTTCCTGTGTATTCATCCCACACCACTCTTCTATGTCCTGTAACCATTCTCTGCATGGTCTTCCCCTTCTTCCCAGTCCGTCCATGATTACCATCATTACACTCTACCCAGATGACTATTATTGATTGAATTCTACTGCCTTCCAGATTCAGATGTGAGTGGCACAGACAGCAGTTCTGATGAACAGGTGGCTGGAGGAGGAGGGGGAGGTGGAAGAGGAAGCGGTCGGAAGAGGAAAGAACCGATCCGTCGACGTCTCGATGGTGGTCCATCGTCGTCCCTGCAACAGCCAAACAGACCGCCGGCCAAACGAAGAACTGCGCCAGAGCTAGGGGACGACAAACCTAACGGCCGAAAGAATCGTCAGCTGACCAACCTCAAGGTTAACTCATCTCAATTATGTCATATCTCTGATGGAGGGCACTATATAAATTTCCTAAATGAATGAAGGATTAGTCCAGATATGATTAGAATAATGTAGTCATAGACAGTTCACGGCACCTTCATGAGTTTTCACGCTCATTGTGTTTACATAAGAAATTTCCATATGTGAGAAGTAAGCACATTTGTGAAATGTCTCCAAAGTGCTGAGAAACTTTCCTGATGACATGTAATACTTCTTATTGTTATTATTTATTATTATTATTATTATTCAGGAAGTTTTGTATAGCTCCCTTTCAATATAGGCCACTCAGAAGTACTCCTGTCCGAACCACTGCTAAAAATGACAGTTTTGTGAATTTTAAGCAATTCCATACATCACATTTTCAATCACCCTAACACTATGATAAGCTAACAGTCTGCATCGTCATCTGCTGTTCATAGACTCCAGGAATGCGAGGGGCAAGACGGCAGTCCACCGGCGAGACATCAACGACTCGAACTCGTCGCAATTCTGCTTTCGACGCGCAACATCACGTGACGATTGATCACAGCGTCGAAGACGTTTGTCAGAACTCGTACACAAACGGCGTTCTTATGTTGCTTGCGTCGGTCAAAGAACGTGAAGTGGCGGCTGGGAAAGTGGCGACATCTACTCCGATCAATCCATCACTTCTCAAGGAACAGATCAGCACGCCGCGAATTCGACTCGCGCATTTTGGTCCGGATGCTAAGGTAGAACTTCGTTTAATCAATCACTCGATGACGGTGTAAAGTTTCAGATTATCCTAAACATTACCTCCCGGTAACCTGAAACCGGTTTCAAATTACCGGGGGGGGGGTAGGATGAAACCGGTTTCAAGATGCCCTCGGGATAATCTCAATACCGGTTTCATCCTACCCCCTACGGTTTCAGGTTACCCCCATATAGTACATTCATCCAGCTTCTATTTCACCTCTAGAGAACCTTCATCCAGCTTCATTTAATCAATCAGTTGATGAATTCTCAAACGTTTCTACATTCATGACTGAACAACTTCACTGGTTTCCTCTCTCTTTTTTTAGATTTATTTTTCGCATTTGCTATAGCACCCATTCAAACTGTCTACTCAGAAGCACTCCCGACTGCAGCATGGACACTGCATCAGAGTTTCATGCCGAAGCGCACAAGCAGTTTCAAGTGAATGACTTCTTCAAGGTCCCTACGTGGTGACTTGAGATGGATTCGAACCTGGAACTCTTTGGCCCCAAGGCACCATCACTCACCACCGCACCAACACTCTGTCTGTGCACAATTCAAAACTCTTTTTTGTTTCTTAAGTCTCAACTTGCTCTGAAGTATCACTGTGATCTCATGCTTATTCGTGTGCAGGGAATAGCGGCAACTGAAACAATTCGAGTGAATCAGGCGGTCGCAGAATACACCGGTCGTGTTATGATGGCCGATGAATACGAACTCGATAACCAGCTAAACATGTAAACGTTCTTTTTTCATACTTTGTGGATCGAATGTTTTACGGTTGCTTAATGTTTATCTGATTGCCTAGCGCAGTGCTAGGTGGCCTGTGCAAGTGGAAAGTTCACCGCAAAGCTCAGGCAGATAAGAATATGCTCAGCCTGATAAGCACTGCTACACCAAGGATGCAATTCTGAATGAGATGACCTCTCGCATATACTTGGATATGCGGTCAGACCTTGGGAATATGCCAATAAGTGATGCTGCAGCCCAGTGCGTTAGTCTCATTGGTGAGCGTTTGCGTTTTGGCTATCATGTCAGATTACCTAAAGTTGGAAGCAGTATCTGATTAACAGGTCTCAACTGTACTCTCTAAGTACCATTATATTGCAAGGGTGTTTAAGAAAAGTTTGGTAAGGTCCACGGAATATGAGGTGGAATGTCTTCCCTGAATTTGAAAGCTCTAGGTGAGATATTTCTCTTAGATGTTTTATGTCTTTGTTCGTCTAGGTTTATGCCGTTCGTGTTGCGCTACGTCGGCGCACAGGGCGTCAACGTTTGCATTGACTCGAGCATATCAGGGAATGATGCAAGATATGTACGCTGCTCTTGCATGCCAAATGCTAAGGTAACTAACTACTCATCCTTTCTTATCTCATGACGATCTAGAAGATTTTCTTTAATCTAGCCCTGTGGCAGCCATGGGTATGACCTGCTGTTGTCGCCATATAAAATTTTAATTTTTATTCTTCATTATTTATACACAGCATCACATAGGACACATCCAGTTGTAAGTTTAGCGAGTCTATGTTAACATATAGAGTTCTACAGTAACAGGTCACACCTGGTCACCTGGTGCCGTCAGCTTCTGGAGCTCTGGCGAAAGCCTTGGTGTATTCTCTCCAACGTCTCCTCTCTCTAGTCGCCTCTCGTAGCTCCTCCAGTCTCATGCCAGACTTTTCCTGTACCTCATCCAACCATTTCTTCCTAGGTCTTCCGCATCTTCTCCTTCCCTCACCGCATGCCGTCATCAGCTCCTTTTCCAGACCGTTAGATCTCATCACATGGCCAAAGTAGCTCAATTTTCTCCAAGTTGCTGTTTGCTGCAGTGTCTCCTCCCTCTCTATTCCAAGCTCCTCGCGCACCGATTCGTTAGTTCTCTTCTCCGTCCATGAAATCCTTAGCATCTTTCTCCAAATCCACATCTCACACGCGTTGATTTTCTTTTCCATATCCCGTGTCTTTGTCCATGTCTCACATCCATATAGGACCACTGGGAAGATCAGTGCTCTTACCAGTCTTTTCTTTGTTTCCCTGCTCACGTATTTATCCTTCCAAATCTTTTCCAGACCGTTCATTGTCGTTTTCCCCATTATTACCCTCCTCCTTATTTCCATATCACTTCTTCCCTCCTTCTCTATCATAGATCCCAGGAATGTGAAGCTCGATACTACCTCTATCGTTTCTCCATCCACCTCAAAGTTTTTGTATGTTGCAGTTGTCATAACCTTTGTTTTCTTTACATTGAAGTATAGTCCCGCCTTTTCGCTTTCCTTCCTGACTCTTCTTATTAACTCAACTAGGTCGTCCCACAGTAACAGGTACAAATTATAAATTAAATGTGGGATTTTTGTGGTTGCTTTCAGGTTGTCCATGTCATAGAACAGAGCACGATTCGCTTTTTCCTCTGCGCAACGAAAAACATCGCGGAAGGACGCGAAGTTACGATACCGTTCTACTTCGACTATCAGAAATGGTGAGCAGTGGTTTGTGTTTCATTAAAGAGACATGTTTCCAGTTGGTTAGTGAGACCTGCTTCCAATTTGCTTCTGACCAGTGTCTTTCAATTCTGCTGTTTGTGCAATTTACTCATGATCTAAATCTGATTGATGATCTGTTTTCTTCAGCAACTCTGAAGTGCTGTGTGCCTGTCATCGAGCGAGTTGTCAAGTGGCGAGATTCTTCAAGCAGAAGTCCAGCTCAAGACCAGTCAGGTGAGCAGACAAGTTCTCAAGTTGCTCTAGACTCGTATCCAGTCTTAACTGCGCTCAACTCTCTTTAGGCATGCTTTTATTTACGCATTTGTCTTAATGTGTGTGTAAGCATTATATATTAATGCATATGTGTTTGATATTGGTGGTGGCGATGACCATGATAATTTAATGATAATAATAATGATAATAATATAATAAGTACAATCTCTTTGTGTATTATTTCAAGCAATTCATAGTTTTAACAGATTACCACAAGTAAAGCAATTGAATTTGACTGTATGGCGGCCACGCAAGGCATACATCACATACCAATGCTACCTGCCGAATTGAAGGTGTAATCGACCCTTCGGAGAGTAGCAGGGGAATGTGTTTTGATCTTGTGTTTTTTAATTTCTATCTGCGTCAGAATCCGTCGGAATGCAGCTTTTGCAGTTGGTGAGTCGAAGCCACGCGTGCCTGCTTTGGCTGAAGCGCTAGACAATGGTAAGACAGCTGCTGCCACTCCATCTGGTGTCAGACAGAACAATCGACGATCAGCAGCGAGCTCAGAGATGCGAAAGGTAAAGTGAGATCACGTCCTCATCTAGCAGTTGCAAGTTACTTTTAAAGTGCATATTAGTAAAATTAATGGTAATACTTGATCCATCATTTGGCCGTCCTTATGAACCCTACTTAACTGTGTGTTGGACTCTTCTTTGTGGCTTTATGGATGTTTTTTATCACCATTTCTGTAAACGAAAATGCGGATAGCAATAAAAATTTATTGGTAATTGAAGAATATTTTTATTTACTCGAAATCCAAACTGTGAAGTATAATCTTAGACAGCACCCTGCTTTATCTTTTATTGGCCTCATGGTATGGAATAGACTGTGTGTCTGTGGTTTACTCAGATGAAATTGATTGAGTATGGAATTCTCCTGAATAGTAAACCATAAAGGGACGCTATATAAATTTATGTCTGAAGGATCTTCTGTTGACATGTTTGCACAACTCTCCTGATACACAACAATGTTCGTGTATATTCTTTGCCCTGTGGAATATCTTCAGAGATGATTCAAAGTTGTTGATTATTGGACTTGCTTTTGTTTAGACTACAGCTACCACTGCAGCTGCATCTCAGGTGATGATGATGAGCGCTGATGTTGGATCAGACATAACTCTGATGAACGCTCTCACTGCCATCTCATCGTCGTCCAATCGTTCGTCGTCGTCGTTCTGCTCAACAGATGGCCAGCAGTCGAACGGAGGAGGAGGAGGAGGAGGGGGTCACGCCAACAGTCCACTCACCATGGCGGAACATGTCCGACTGGAAGCCAGTGCATCTGCAGCGGCCACCAGGTCTTCTGGTGCCACTCCTCTTAGGGTCAGTTCTGATGTTGTTCTGTAAATGAATATCGTATCATTCATTAAGATTCATTCTATGGACTTATATAGTGCATTTGTTTGACCTTAAATCAGGATATCCGTGTCTCATATTATTATTTATATAATCTATATTCATATTATTGACCATGAACCGTGATATATGCGTTCTCATTATCCTCTCTCTCTATATATATCTAATTATATCTATAAAGGAGAATGTCGGAATGTATGTATGTTTGTCAGAATGCACTCTTGAAGTGGGGCGAAAAGTCGAAATTTACTGGACGACGTTGGGTACCCCAGAGAGGTGGGATTGGGTGGGGGTTTAAAAAAACGAAATTTTCCAGTCAACGTCTGGTAGTTAATAATAATACACCATAGAAATTGTTAGTATTATTATTATTATGAGAAATATTGACGCTATGATGCCAGGATTGGCCAGTGTTTTATAACCTGAACAGTGGCGGTTCTACCGGCTATAGCCCCCCCCCCATATGGAATGTTAGCCCCCCTAGATTTTTCTAGCCCCCCTATGCACATTTTAGCCCCCCCAGTTTAACATTTAGTTAGTTAAACAATACATTGCCTGTTGGTAACAAGGCCTCCCAATCCCTTTTAAGGGACCATAGATCAAGTGACTTGAATGATTTTCATCTGCTACATGCTACATAGCAATATCACAGATTCCATGTACTTCTGAACTGTTTCTCCAATCAGAATGCTTGCTCATATACTGGCACATGTCTATCTCTACTAATATCTGTCCTGTGAGCCTGTGACTACGAGGACCCATGGGTGTTCAGGAAGAAAGTGATGAACAGATAACTGCTTGAGCGGCCGAGATTAGGCACGACCTGAATTCAGAGGGTCGTGGATTGAGCCATTCCCCAGCACTTGATGACCTTGTATACTTCATTAGCAGAGGAAGACAGCGGGGGAGGGCAGCACCCAGCAGGCCATGGGTGCGCCAGCATCAGCAGCATGGATGGCCAGACAAGGAAGGCAGGCTAGGTCTCAGTACCGTGTACACGGTGTACAATACTGTATAATATATGCAATTGTGTATACTGAAGAGTGTGTACTGAATCCGTTTGGAGCACGCACATACGTTCATTATTATAAATGGATGAATTCATTCTCATTGTGAGAACAAAAAGAGAAAAGCCGAAGAGTTAGGCTAATGATGAAGTCATTGACAGCATTGATAATCCTACCACAGGTATGTAAACTGGAGGGGCAGTTGACAAATACAATGATTGTTGATTGGTCACTGTTAGCTTTCTAGCACGAGCTTGAAAAATGTAAAACAAGAAATTAAGAACGTGAGCATTTTCCAGAAAGGTTTCTAAGTTTTATTCTAGCTAATTGTTAATAATATTTCTCAGTTTCATTATGTATCATTGGTATTATTAAGTGCTTTCTTGCTAAAAGTTGCTTAAAAACCAAAAAAAATGTAATGTAATGACAGCAAAGGTAGGAGTTAAAAGGAGTAACTTTTCAGGGTCAAGTGACCTCTTGCTCCTATGTGCGGGATCAAAACTTCTAACTTGAGAATGGCATTCATAGGCATGCTTAGTAGTGCATGACCTCTGGACTTCTGTTTAGGGGCAAGTCTTCTCTGCACATCAGAGTTTATTTTAATTTTGACAATCATGATGGTGCATTTAAAGATATATAATATATTTCAAATATATATCATTGTTCTTCTAAGATGCACTATGAAGATTTATATAGCTCCCGTCAAGGTTACTACTCAGGAGTGCTCCCGACCCAAGCTGAAAAGAACAGCTTTAAGACTGTGATGATATGCATCTGAGCAGACCCTATAGTCATAAGATATATCAACGGTACAACCATACATCAGTTTAAAATGCGTGAAATTCGTGTGTTGTAATAAAAATAAATATTATGTGTTAAAGTGCAGTTGTAAACAATCATTTTAGTGTTTTTATTCATGTTTTTTTCTAGAAAGCCCCATTTTATTCTTCATTTTTTCGCGTTTTAAAGTTTTTTATCTTTTTTTATGCAACCTTTACTTTAGCCTACTGTCTGACAGACAATTATGCTATAAATTTATTTATTCTTTAATTCCTTAATTCATTTGTAATTTATAAATCATTTTATTTAGGCGTATGGAATGTCAGCCTGATAATATTAATTTTCATTTCAATAGAATGCTGCAACGGGCAACTGGGGTCAATAGATTCAGCAGCATCAAGATATAGACCTTGGGGAGGGAGGGGCAAAGGCAAATTTTAGCCCCCCCCAGTTCAAAAAGTCTAGAACCGCCACTGTATACACGGTTCATCCCGGCAATTCTGAGTGCTTCTACCTTCGTCTCCTGCTACACACTGTCCATGGACCCATCTCCTTCACTCAACTGAGAACTGTCAACGGACAACTCTGCCAAACATTTCATGAGGCGTGCCAAAGGAGAGGACTGCTTGAGAGTGATGACCTGAAGTACAACTAACTTTTCTGATTTCTGTTGCAGGAAGCAGCGAAAGCTGAAAGAGGCCGAAGGGCAACAGCAGCAGCAGCAGCAGCAGCAGCGGTGGGCGTTGGTCGAAGCCGAATCCAACTTCTGCCGGAATCGACTTTAGAAGCGGCGACGAGCGTCAACCGCGTTGCAACGGTTCGATCGAATCGATTACGAGACAAAGCTCAGCAGCAGCAGATTGCGTCTTTGCCAAGTCACAAGGATTAGAAGGATGAGCGATGCTGCTTGTGCGCGTTGTGTCGTGAAGATGGCAGCGATGGTCTTTACTGTCTCGTGTTTTGCACATGCGACCAGTCTAGTGTGGACTCTGGCAAATATCTCTGAGCTGGCCAAACAATGATCTGTGTTGGCCGACGTCGTCGTGACTATTAGTTGACTCTGTTCTCGTGACTCCTTTGTCGCAAGCGAGCTTGTGTGACTTGCGAGTGGAGACAGTGTTACGTTGGTGTGTTGCAAGATTTCTCAAGGACTGCAAGCGAGCTTGCGTTCGACTTGCTTCATCGAATTGCGTCGCGTAGAAGTGGATGTGATTGAAGAAGAGTTTTAGATTTTTTGCAACTGACGAGAGAAGAGGTTGCAAGAAGAAATGTTCTTGCGATTATTGGTTGATAGAGATCAGTTATGAACTAGCGTAATTATTGGTATGACCTGACATCAGAGACCACTATGCCCTATATATATTTTGACAGTTTTAGATGGAAATGTCTAATAGTTACGTTGAAGTTTGTTCTGCACAGTTTAGCATGCAAGTGCAGCGGTTCCCATTGTGTACAGAAATAGTGATTGAGTGTTATTAAGTTTTATTTGACGATCTTGTTGAGATGGTTAAGTTGTTGATGACACTGTTGGTTGATTTTAGTTTTCTTTTTAAAACTTTGCCTTCTTCTCTCTGTTGTTGCTTATCAGACCGTTTTGTCAGTTGAACGTAATTGGCTGCGTCAAATAAACAGTGGAAATTTCTATAATTAATTGGGTAAAATCTTCTCCTTGCTCTGTTATATTTTACTAGTTTCTGCATCAATACTGATGTCTGCTGGTCTATGTTTTCTAAGAAACATTTGAAGTACAAGTGAAGACGTTAGTTGTGAGAGATAATAATAGAGCATTTTTTAGAATATTTGAGCTTAAACCAAAACATGAGAGGCATATATGAGGTGAAGCTAAGAGTTGAATAGGGACATGTATGCGTGTGTTTTTGGATATACGACGTGCTTCGTCTCGTATCAGTTTCTGTGGTTTGTTACAGGGGTTGACTCTTTAATGCACATTGCCAGTCATAGGCATCAGCAATTGCTCTGACCCAGTTAGACTCTAATGTAATATTATATGCTTTGTGTTAGTTTGAACTGTTGTAAAAGAAATACTCTCTTCTTTCAACTGCATGCCCCAGTGTTACTAACTACTATCTTACTGTAGATGCCATTATCTCTCTCTCTCTCTCTCTCTCTCTCTCTCTCTCTCTCTCTCTCTCTCTCTCTCTCTCTCTCTCTCTCTCTCTCTCTCTCTCTCTCTCTCTCTCTCCCCCGACAATGAGGCTTTAACTAGACGTCTCCAAACATTGCTGTCTCTGGTTTTATCCACAGCATCTCTCATGACCATGTCCCGCGCTCTTAGGTCCTCTTTCACATTGCACATTTCACAAACTTCTTCAATTGAAAAACCATGCATAAGAAAGAACCATACATCAGAAAGCACAGAAAACATACACAGCTTCTAATAGAACTCAAAAGAACCCGTTAAAAAATCTAAGCTAATCAACAACTATTCATTGATTCAATATATAATATCTGATTCGGTGGATATAGCATTGACATTTCTCTTGTATGGTGACTGCGTTGGGACCGTGAGCAAGTCCTTAACTCACAATCGTTAGGTGCCTTGATCATTATTGGGTGTCAATCTCTTCAGGGGCGCCCCCAGCAATTGTTCATAATTGTTTCTCTGATGGCAGTGCATCTGAACTTTCCAATGAAAACTACCTTGAATCACTAATATTAGATCTTCTAGCATCTGAAGCACCACTTAATTATGAGAACTGCAAAGTGGACTTTGCATACTCTGCCATGCAACCATAATAATGCCTTCCCATTCTGTCAGGTTGAGAAACATTATATGGATCTATTTGTGTAAAAAGAAAGTAAGCAGTTGTTCTGTGTGTCTGACTTCCAAAGTAAAGATAATTCTGTTCTGTTTAGTGGGATTTTAATAAATTCTGATAAATTAATTTTGTCCTGTAATGCACAGAAGTGTTTTTAAAGACAGTATTAAAAATGCTTGCAAAGCTATTGTTAACAATAACTATGGTAATGTTGATGATAATAGCAGAGTTTTTAATAATCTGAAATTAGGCTATCTTCAGACAAGAAGATCAGTAGTGGCAAGATCAGTGTTTAGTATGTTTGTCGTGAAAAAAGATAGTTTAGAAAATTCTTTTCTCTGCTCAATGGTGTGTAAAGCAGCATGAAGATCAGCCTGGGTTTTTAATTTTAATTTTTTTCATTCCAGGTCATGTGCTGTGAGGACAGTATGAATTATTATTGCAGTAACAGTTTTTGACGCTAATTATTTCCCTTAGTAACCAAGGATCTATGATGAACTGGGCGAGATTGTCATTAAAACTTCGGCAGTTTTTTCTGTAGCGGCCATTTTGCTAAGAAACAAAGCTGCTGGCAAATGTCTTAAAAATGACGCTTTTGTCTGTGTAAATTTATACGCAATTGTAGATATTCCATTGGAGTTTGTCCAGTTACTGTAAGTAATCTTTGTGTTGCAAATCCAATGTGATGCAAGGTGTTCTGGTGAGGATTATAATTGCATTGGTGTGTAACCGTTTTTGCAGGATTTCAATGAGGATCTGTTTGTAGCCAATTCTGATTGAAAAATAACTTAGATGGAATAAGTTTGTGGAAAAACATTGCAGTTTTAGCAGTTAAGAACCATTTGAGCGTAGCTAAAGTTGTAGCCAATTACTTTGGATTTTATCGCTCGTTGTTGCGATTTTTGTAATTAAAACATGCATGTTTTATTTTCCATTGTGGATTTGGAAAGTTGACTGATTTGATTCAGTTTTATAGTGAATGGTTGCTATTGTGAAAAATTAATTGCTGAATTTGGTTGAAATTGTTACCGTGTTATTTTATTGGTTGTTTACTCCAAGCGACGGGTTGTCGTTTTAAGTTTTAAAAGTTTAATTAATTTTGGTTGAGCTTTCGATGAAAAACTGAGACAAATCCATTTGCATTTCGTTCCTTTAATACGATTAAGTTTTATTTTTCATCCTTCTTGCTATGATTATGGACAAGTGTCTCAAAAAGTCTAAAATTATTTCAACTTGTTTTGTAACTGTTTGTTCTCTGATAATCTTGTTGTCTTATCAGCATTAAATTAGTCTGCAGGAAAAAAGCCGAATTTCTTTTGTATGTTAGTAATTTTAATGGGCATTAACACGTTGGCCGCTGATTTGCTGTTAAATGACTCAATTTGGGACGTGTTAACACGTCCCTCGCGGCCAACATGTTAAATGCCGTAAATTTTATGGCAATGCTCAAACAGGAATTCGAATGCGAGTCTTCTCCAAAGACACTCTGAGTCCAATGCAGTCAGTTTCCATGGAAATTTGTTAACAATTAGTAGTTACAAAATAGACATAAATTTCCTAGGTGGGGGGAAAGTGTATGAGAACACTTTATAAAGAGCATCTGAGGGAACTGACAAAGAGTGGTTTAAAATTTTAATAAATATAATATTATAATTACAACAATTTTTTATGTAACAAGTTCAGCAACTCAGTTCTGTTGCTGTTGGACTATTACAATGAATACTGGTAACTGCAGACGTGAGTAGGCCCTATGATAACAATAGGCTTACTTTGTATCACTGGAATCAGCTTATCCTCATTGCCCAAGTTACAAGTCATCCCTGGGCCGTTGGCGAGGCACTCATCTCCTTTCCTAAGCCCTTGAGCCGGTGTCACGAAATAGAGTATTCCCCCCCCCTGAAAGCTATCTGGGGGGATGAATTAATCTATCCCCCCCCATATGGAATTAACTGGTCTAGAGGGGGGCTGAACCAGTCTATCCCTTTTTTAAATGCGTTTAATTGAAAAAATTGTGATCTAGTCCAAATTTGAAGTGACTCCTAGTACTTGTTTTAAGTGTCCTAAGCAATGTACAGAGAATGGCAACTCGAATTTATTTAGTGACTCTGAGTGTTTTTAAGTGTTTTAAAAGTTTAAAGTGCTGAAAAACCAACGAAAGAAAAATTATCTAATAGGAATAAACATACCTGTTAGTGTCATTGTTCAAAACAAAGCAGATGAAATTTAATTTGCAAAAATAAATACATGCGGAAGTGGCTTTTTAGACTTTTCTTCATTTGGGGGTATATGATTAATACGGGGATACTCTATTTCATGACACTGGCAAAGGACGAATCCCAAGGTCCTGGACACAGGGACAGTGTTGTCACAGGACTTGCCGTTTACTTTCCAGTTTACGCGGGTACCAAATTATACTGCTTGGTGACAGAGGCAAGTGCGCAAACAACTTGCCCAAGGTTGTTACCCGGAGTTGAACCGCAGCCGCCCGCTCCGTGAGCGAGTGCGTTACCGATCAGCCACCAAGACGGTCCTGAATTGCTGACCAGGAGATTAGCAGAAATTTCATTCTTTCTTCTGGCCAATATATTGGCAAAAACCTAAGGGGTGTTTTTTGGCCCACCGGGAACCACCCTGTATATATTTTTACTGATACTATTTTTTTTCAACTAAAATAACAGAGATAGCATTTCCCCTATTATAGGAGTAACAGGATTACTGGAATATTAGGAGACTAGAAGGACTCAGAATGATGTAAAATAACAATATAGCATTGGGCGAATTTAGAACACTAAAAACGACAGATTAGCACTCAGTCGCTACAGAAAAACCTGAACATTTGCATTTGACATACATGTATATTAAGCCAATATTCAAATCAAGCGCAACAACATATAACGAATAGAACAATTTCACATGCACAGGCGCACCATGTGAGCACCAACCAACTTAGCCAAAAGTTTCCCAAGACAAACTCTGGAATTCAAACGGTCACTGTTTACATAGTGCATTCACGGAAAGTAACTCAACATGATGCATTTTAAATAGTTCAATGAATGTATCTTTCTGGGGAGTATCATTGAGGTGACGCAAACAATGTCCAATGAATTCGGTTTCTATTTCCAGTATTTCATCGCACAGTCCACAGCCAAAAGCTCTGAAAAGTAATTGACTCCGCTCACCAGAAGTTGGTGTATGATATGCACAAAGTTGGTCTTCTGTTGAATTTGATTTTTCACACGAATAATATGAATGGAGGACATCCTTAGTTTGTATTGCTGACAAATCATTATCATCTACATTGTTGTCATCTGCAGTCAACGTGCTAAATCCGTCATGGAAATTACATTCAAATTCCTTCTTCACTGTCATTTTCAGTATGCTATGATGCGGTTGCTCTGCAATACTTCTGATCCCACCTCGGTCATTCAGACTACTACTGCAACCAGTGTGGGCTCGTTGATGGCTTTTAAGCTTGCCACTGATTGCAAATACCTTGTCACCAGACTCACATTTATATGGTTTTTCTCCAGAGTGGATTTCTAAATGTCTTTTAAGATGAGTATGCCGCGTAAGTGCTTTGTTACACAAATGGCATTTATATGGTTTTTCTCCAGTGTGGATTTTTAAATGTCCTTTAAGATGATGACTCTGCGTAAATGTTTTGCAACACAAAAGACATTTATATGGTTTTTCTCCAGTGTGGACATTTAAATGTCTTGTAAGGTTATTACTCTGAGTAAATGCTTTGTTACACAAATAACATTCATATGGTTTTTCTCCAGTGTGGATTTTTAAATGTCCTTTAAGATGATTACTCAGCGAAAATGTTTTGTTGCACAAATGACATTTATATGGTTTTTCTCCAGTGTGGGTTCTTAAATGTGATTTGAGCTTGGCGCGGATTGAAAATGCCTTGTTACACGTTTCACATTTATGCGGTTTCTCTCCAGTGTGATTTCTTTCATGTTGACGAAGATTAGCAATCCGTGAAAATGTTTTGTTGCATAACTGACACAAGTATGGCTTTTCTCCAGTGTGAGTATATGAATGTGAGATCAAAGAGCGTCTGTGTATATATGTCTTGGGACATAAATGGCATTTGTATGTTCTTTCTCCAGAGTGAATAGACAAATGTGCTTTGAGATTGCCATTTGCTGCAAATGCTTTCTCACATAGATTACACTTGTATGATTTTTCTCCAGTGTGTGTTCTTGCGTGTTGCATCAGATATCGCTTCTCTGCAAATGCTCTGTTGCAAATCATACATTGATATGGTTTTTCTCCACAGTGGATTCTTTCATGCCTACGAAGACCACTAATCAGTGCAAATGCTTTCTTGCATAACTGACACAAGTATGGCTTTTCTCCAGCGTGCGCATACGAGTGCAGTACAAGAGATTTTCTGTGAATATATGTATTGGAACATAAATGACAATTGTATGCTATTTCTCCAGCGTGAGTTGACATAATTATGTGCTCTGAGATGGCTATTTAATGCAAATGCATTCTCACATAAATTACACAAGTTCGTATGGTTTTTCTCCAGTATGGGTTCTTGAATGCAAAAATAGACCAAGTGCTACGAAAAGTATCTTTTACATTATCATTTTATGTGTTCTGCCTGAGAGGATTTTCGAGCAAATGTTTTCTGGCATCATGTTGCAATTGTATGATCGCTCTCCTGTGTGCGTTCTCTAAATGCCACAGTCGAAATGACGAAAAGAAACTTGCTAAATAGAATACGTATCGTTGTAAGCGTGAAAATTTATTTACGACGTGTATTTTAGCGTCGTAAATTATTTTCCGCTAAAATAACGTCGTAAATTATTTTCACGCTTATATTATTTCTGATAGCGTACATTTCACCAACTGATGTAACAACAAACTTGAAATTTGCTAAGAAAGAGAACATTGACAGAAAATATGTTTTCAAAATGTCACATTTCCCATTCGAAATCGCCGTTCAAATCGCAAGTGACCGGAAGTTGGGGTACGCGTCCAAACCATAGACGTATTATTGGTCCAAGCGACTATAAAATAATGTGTACGTCGTTCATAAGAGGCTAGGCCTACTTCGTTTATTCAAGAAAAAAATTAAAGTTGACAGATCGCAACTTATTACATGAGGAAAACACGAGATAAAATATGGACTAAAATAACAGTGTCTGCAGAATTCACGTTGGAAGTATGCATGCGAAAGATAGATTTCTGGTTCCCAGAGTTAACACAGCGAACATTCTTAAAAAGAACTCGAGAGATGAAATTATTAAAGTCATCTTTTCTAGGCACGGTCTATGTGAGTCAACTCATTCGAGGTTGTTTCTACCAACTGCGACGAATCAAAACCACCCGCAGATTCGTCCCAACGTCAACCGCCGTCATCGTAGTCAACAGCTTCATTGTCTCCAGGGTTGACGACTAGGCAACTGCGCCAGCGTACTGGCGGGTCTTCCGGCTTGTCAGCTGGAGCGGATCCAGTCGGTGCTCAACTAAGTTGTACGCATTAATTATGGTCGCACTCCATCCGATCATGCAACTGATCTCTTGCGTGACAACCTGCACTGGCTGTGTGTCCCTCAGCGTATTACATACAAGTCATGCCTAATTATATAGGCCTACAAAGCAATGCTTATGCCGGATTACATTTTGACTTCTGTAGGCCTATTCCAGTCGCAGACAATAGACTAAGATCATCGTCGAGGGCCTGCTACAGGTCCCACGGTCAGCCACGAGGTTTGGCGAAAGCCCTTTCTCTGTGTCGGGACCCACTGCATGGAACAGTCTTCCTGACTATGTGAAGTACGCACCATCTCTAGAGGGATTCAAATCCAGACTCTAGACTTATTTGTTTAAACAATCGTACAATTGACATGTGATCCAGTGTACAGCACCCTTTCCTTCGGCCTCGGCTGAGCTACGGCGCTATATAAATTGTCTTATTTTTTATTATTGTTTATTATTATTACTCCTTTAGCAGAAGCACAGTGCGACGTCGAAAAATAATGTAAGGCCAATATAACATAATTTTATAGATTAAAAAAAAGAATAGCAATATAAATGAAGTGATGAAAAATGTTATGTAAATTAGAAATAGGCTATCTATGACAGGAAGAGTTTTCTACCCTAAAGACAATTAACTCTACGTATAATTATGTGCATCTTTTTCAATCAAGAAATGTGTCATTCTGTGGAGCATCACTGAAGTGACGGTAACAGTGTTGCATGAAACAATTTTCACTTTCAAACATTTCACCGCACAGTCCACAACCAAAAGCTCTGAGAAATATGCTATTTAGATCTTCATAGTGTTTGTCTTCATCTACACCTGACTTATCTGTCTTATCACACAAATCAGATGAAAGAACTTTCATAGTTTGTATTCTTGACAAATCATTATCGTCAGCATTGTTATTTGCAGTTAATGTGCTAAATCTCTCATGGAAATTCCATGCAAATTGTTTCTTCATTGTCTTTTTCGATACAATGCTTTGATGGGATTCATCCACAGTTTTTATCTTTCCATGTTCATCCAGACTAGGTCTACTGCTGCAATCAGCATGGGCTTGGAGATGTCTTTTAAGACTGCCACAGTTTACAAATGTCTTGTTGCATGACTCACACGTATATGGTTTTTCTCCATTGTGGAATTTTAAATGGTCCTTAAGATGATGACTCTTCGTAAATGTTTTGTTACACAAATGGCATAAGTATGGCTTTTCCCCTTTGTGGATTCTTATATGAACTTTGAGACTGCCATTGGTTGAAAATGCCTTTTTACAATACTCACATTTATACAGTTTTTCTCCATTGTGGAATTTTAAATGGCCTTTAAGATGATGACTCCTTGTAAATGTTTTGGTACACAAATGGCATTTGTGCGGTTTTTCTCCTGTGTGGATTCTTAAATGACACCTGAGTGAACTCCTGTCTGCAAATACTTTGTTGCATGATTCACATTTGTATGGTTTTTCTCCAGTGTGGATTCTTTCATGACGATGAAGATTACCAGTCTGCGAAAACGTTTTGTTGCATAACTGACACAGGTATGGCTTTTCTCTCGTGTGAGCAGGTAAGTGCAGTGCCAGAGAGCGTCTGTGTACATATGTCTTAGGACATAGATTGCACTTGTACGCTCTTTCTCCAGAGTGAACTGACATGTGTGATTTGAGATTGCAACGCACTGCAAATGTTTTCTCACAAAAACTACACTTGTATGGTTTTTCTCCAGTATGGGTTCTTGCATGTTTAACTAGACCATAATGACTTGTAAAGAATCTATTGCAAATCTGGCAAATGTGTTTTTTCTCTCCAGTGTGTGTTCTTGCATGAGCTGTCAGATATTGTTTTGTTGCAAATACTTTGTCGCAAAATGTACATTTGTGTGGTTTTTCCTTATTGTGAATTTTTGTGTGTTCTGTCAGAATAGATTTACGTGCAAATGCTTTGTGACATATGCTGCAATTGTAAGGTTTCTCTCCAGTGTGAACTCTCTGATGGACTACCAGACCACTCTTTCCAGAAAACACTTTGTGACACAATTTGGACTTGTATGGCTTTTCACCAGTGCTGTGGCTTCTGACATGCCTGTCTCGATTCCCACATTGTGAAAAGGCTCTGCCACATAGTTTACATTTGAATGGCTTTTCCCCTGTATGGGTTCTTGCATGCATCTCCAGATGCTCCTTGCATGTAAATTTTTTGCCACAGAAGTTGCAATTGTATAATTTCTCATCCCTGTGGATTCTTTCATGATGCCTAAGATTACTAATTGCTGAAAACGTTTTGTTGCAAAACTGACATAAGTATGGCTTTTCTTCCATGTGGGCTTTTACATGGATCTGTAGAGTTGTCATCTTTGCATTATAATAATAATTTTATGTCTTGTTAGAATGCTGACAATTCTATCATCTTTCCTGGGAATGGTTTCTTGCCTGCATCTTCAGACCTTCAATACAGCAAAAAATCATAAAACCAGAATGTGTAGAGGCTTTTATTTGATCTCTCATGTATTGTATTGTATTGTATTGTATTTAAACATTTATAAAGCGCCTCTAGTAGGGTGAACCGTTCAGAGGCGCTCCCAGTGCGCAAGGCCCAGCGAGAAGAAACAGGTTTTGAGAAGAGACAAAGCAGAAGAGAGACTACCAGAAAGAAGTGTAGAGCGAACAGAAGGAGAAAGAGCATTCCAAAGAGAAGGACCAATTGAGACAAATGATCGAGACTGAGCCATAGTAGTTCTAGACCGAGGAACCAAGAGGTCAAATCTGTTGGATGAACGAAGTGGACGATGGTAATTAAACAATGACAAATAAGTGTCTGCGGCGCTCTGCGCTAAAATACATGTTTACTTTCTTTTAGTAGTTCAATGTCATGCGCCATTTATTATTCGATAAACATGTATTTCAGTATTGTAAATTATTTGCAATTGCATGGGTTTCAGCATTAGTCGAGTACAAGTCGGATTAACAAAAAGAGTTCCTCCTAAATAGAAGTCGGATTGATGAAAGTAATATCTATTGAGAAAGAAGAGGAATTAATTAAATGTTCAATCTTGTTGAAATTGAAGCTGGATTGATGAACAATAATTTTAAATAAATTAAAAGGGTACTTGTAGGTTTCGCGACCCCCAAGAAGTAACGTTGCAGCGTTGTTATGTTGAATAAATCCAATTTCTAGTTTGCAGAGACTCCTTTTCATTCATCCAGCTTCTGTTTATGCAACAATTTGTTCCACAAATCCCACTTCAATTTCGTAAGTCAATATTTTTCATCAATATAACTTCTATTTTATTGATAATTATTGTTTATCATTCCAGCTTCAATTTCAGCATAATGACTGCACTAACCCTAACACTAACCCTAACCGACCCTCATGGTGCCTAACCTGAGCCCTAACCGACCCTCACGTGAGAAATCCCGCTTCTATTTCGTCGAAAAAAAATTTCATCGAATTTTTTAGTTTTGGGGGTCGTAAAACACAAGAACCAATAAAAGTTATATTGATGAAAAATATTTGCTGACGAAATAGAAGCGGGATATATCAAACTAATTCTTGACTAAACAGAAGCCGGATCGATGAAAAGGTTTCTCGCCAAACAAGAAGTTGGATTGATCAAAAATAGCAATGCTGCAGCGAGCGAATAATTTACGATACTAAAATACACGTTTATCCATTATTCATTGCAAGTATTTAAGTAGCACCCCTTCACATTCTCAAACCTGTCTCCACTAGATGAGGTTTGGTAGGAAGCGCTTCTGAGTAGCAGCTCCGAGGAGCGCTATATAAATATTCGTAATGAATGAATCTTCGTGACGAATGAAGAAGCAACTCAGAGGCGCTCCCAGTTCAACCACAATGAGACAAATAGGTTTTAAGAAGCCTGACGAGTCAGCTTTATTATGTAACAGGCGTATCTCCAACGGGAGACTATAATATCAGACTGCAAATGAATCTAAAACTGATAAAGCATGATACTGACATGTTGAGGTCCCAGCATTTATACATACGGAACATTGGATGCAGTAGCTCATGCTCGATTCTCAAATTCTCTCATGACAGCCAAAAGTAGGAATAAAATTAACGATGTTAGTGCAGGCATATAAATCTTCGCAATAAACAAATGAATGAATAGAAACCCAGATAAAGTAACGAATCGTTATAATTATGTCAGCACAAAAAATGGCAAAAAACGTGAAAAAGAAATGGTAATAAGAAGTTGGATTATGTGATGACGCTGTCATCTAGTGACTGAAACCAACAGTTGTCCTGCATCACGATAGGCTTGGTTTATATTAAATTTTGTCGTCTGTAGCCTAGTTCGGTAAAAGATAAATCGGTAGCCTAAATGTGCATTTCAGCGTCGTAAGTTATTCGTTCGCTGCAATTTTGGTAGGCTATCTTTAATCAATCCAGGTTCTAGCTTTGGCGAGAATCCTTCTCATCGATCCAGTTTCTGCTTAGGCAATAATTGTCTAATTAGGCCTAATCCCGCTTGTAGGCCTATTTAGTTTGCCTTTTTCATGAATGCAACTTCTATATAATTTTGATTAGATATTAGGCTATTAGCCTACTTATCAATCTAGCTTCGTTTACATCAATATTTTTCACAAATCCCTCTTCTATTGAATAAAAATTTCAAATTTAATCAATCTGGCCTCTATTAAATTGTAGCGAGCTCTTTCTGTAATCCAGCTTCTAAGCTATTCAACCAACGCTGAAACCCTTGCAATGGTGAATAATTTTCGACCATAAAATAATTATACGCGTGTTTAGGCTACCGTAGCATAGCTTAGGGGAAGGTTGCCAAAGATGGACCCCTAAGGATGACCGTCCGTTTTCGCCACAAATTATGAGAAAATGATTATTCAACACGGTCGTTACATAAATTAGGTATTGATACACCAGTGGATGCAAAAAAATTTCATTTAAATAATTTGAATGAAAAAAATAAAATAAAAATTAAAAAGGACGATGGGCACCAAAGATGGACCATGGACGCCAAAGATGGACCATGCAAAAAATGTATTGATAAGGGCGAACAAACAGCTTTAATTCATCAACCATTTCTTCTAAAATGAACTTTCATTAACAGTGCTTGTTATGCAATTAAAAATAATAATATTAAGAAGAAAAAATTCATTTTAAAATTTTTATTAATTTAAAAAATTAAAAATTAAAAATAAAACAAACAATTTTCTAATTTTTCTCACAGTTCAACACTGTCCATATCACTGTCTTTAATAAATTATAAATGCCAGCTTATATATAGGATATATATAGTTAATTGCATTAGTAATAATGAGCATCAAAGATGAATGGACAGTTTTCATGCATATTTTCCTAGTCGCCTAACATGGACCACACGTGTTTCATCTTAGGCACTTTCAACTCATGATACCTTTAAGACAGTTGTGATATCGAATTTTCTGGTAGGGTATCCTGTAAAGAATTGAAAACCTTATTTTAAAAACCAATCCCAAACCTTCCAGGAGGTCCAGCCCCGATTTTTAAGTTTACTCCCAGTCCCAAGCTATTATTAGATCAAACAGTGTCAATTAACGTTTAGTCTGTTTTCTCGGTGGTTTTTCTGTATAGCGGATGTCTAATTATTTCATTCAAGCTATCTTGTGTCCGGTTAGATACGACAACATCACATGACAGTCCAGTTTCATTACTTCGGTCCAATCACCGGGTGGTACATCTTTGGCGCTGGTCCATCTTATGCAACGTACCCCTACTGATTATTCTGTGCAAATATTTGTAGTCCACAGGGTGAAAATCGCCGGGTGGTTGGGGGTTGAAACCCCGTCTTTCTTAAAGCCCCATGTTAAAATGTTTTTACACCCCAATTTCAAGTGGATAATGGTCCAACCCCAGTTATTTTTCCACAATTCTCACACTGGTAGTCCAATATAGACTACTATAATTAGTCTAGGCCTAGGATAGGCCTATATACAGCCTAAGGTTCTTCTTCTTCTTTTTCTTTAGTTCTCTGCCGTCAGACAATTGTCGTCGGGTGATGTCAGATAACTAAACTAATTTTCCTCAGTAAAATGACCAATTGACAACACGGAAGCGCATTGTATAATTATAATTGCAATCTCGAGACTTTTAGCCAACAACGAACATAAATTTCAAGTGGCGACAACCGATTCATTCTAGGGCGCTCAGTCAAAACAAAATTGATGGACAAATGAGGTCAAAATCTAGTCCAGGTCTAGCCCAAAGGTTCAGTCAGGCGGTCTGCAGTCATTGTGCGCTCGTGTGCGTGTTTGCGTGCATTTGCGTGCGTGTATGTTTGTGTGTCTGTTCGTGTGTGATCATGTGTGTGTGTGTGTTCGTGTGTGTGTGTGTGTATGCGCGCGTGTACGTGTGTGTATGTGTGTGCGTGTGCGTGTGTGGGTGTGCGTGTAGCCTACATGCTACATACCGTCCTGCACCACATTAAACTCCAGTTTCATTATTATGGCCTAATATTCGACCACATTAATTTCACAATTTCATTGCTCTGCTGAAAGCGCAAATCTGTCGCCAATTCCGCATAGTATAAGCTTAGATTTAATTATGGATATAACCTAATGACAGCATGCGTGTACATTGGACGAATGCACGCGCCAGATATCCATTAAGAATAATGTTTTATGCATGTGTGCCATTGTGTGGATGCGTGCGTGTGTGTGCATGCGTGGGTGGTGCATTATGTTCACTGCGTGATGCACATGCATGCATCAGGTGAGGACATTGTGCGTGTGCGTGTGTGTGCGTGTGTGTATTTCAACAGAAAGACTGTCTTCATCTGCAACTGCAGAGATCACGAGTTTCTGTATTTGTGAAACTGGCCAATGTAACGGTGAGTAGCATATTCTTCTTCTTTGTTCTCCTCCGTCATTGGTGTGACGATGAGGCCTTCTATGTTTCTGATTGTTTGAGTAGCATAATATTATTATAATACACCAAGATTCTGTTGTTTCATTACTAATCTATTATAATTGATCGAACAGCATTTTAGTTGTTGATGACATTGTATTATTCATTTTTGCAGACTTATAAGTCTAAATCGTTGAATGAATATAATTAATTGTTTCTTCCCAAGACCCTTATTGATATAAGAAGTTGGTATGAAATGGAGCTGTTCCTTAATTATGGCAGTTTCTTAACCCGAATGTCAAAAAGTTTTTTTGCGATATCGGATATCATGGGGTGACTGGCTACCACCCATCCCATGATTTCGTGTTTTATTTAAGATTATCGTAATTTTTTCTATCAGGATTGCGGATTGCATTCTACTTCACAGAATATACGATTAAACTGTTATGGTTTTAATTTCGATGATGAGTACTGTTGCCTGCACGCTGACTGACTCAATGCAGGCCATCAATATTTTGCAGAGCCTTAAAGACTCACATTTCAGATAATAAAATAGACAGGCTCACTCTGCGAGTGCCCTCCAGACCACAGACCACTGCTTTGCAATTATACTGCCCCATACAGTTTACTAGAAGAGTTTTAGGATATAATATTATTAGACTACATGAGAAAAAATATTTTAAAATCTAAGAATGGGGATAACGCAATCTATACATGTCAAACGCTGTCTTCGTTTCGGCTCAGAGTGTTGCCACACGCGATAATAAATAACCACGATTTCGACATCCCCACTGTCCCAATGCAGAACATGTCGCAATTCAGGGCACTCTCCCCTATAATAGGTTTCTTGAAGGCTATTGTATGGGTTCCTAGAATGAATGAATGAATGAATCAATCAATCAATCAATCAATCAATCTATGAATGAAGCAATGAACCAACAAGTTATCTAGACTTCGTATATTTTTGAAAAGCCAAACTGCGATCTCAGATTACGAAACAGAACAAAGAAAATAGAGAAGTTGATAAGTAAATAAAATTCACTTGATTGCAATAGCGATAAGTAAATGACTGGGCCGTTTCAACGGTGGTCTGATTGATTGTAATGTTGGAATATGCAGCAGCAGCAGTTGTTAAGCAGAGCGTGCCATCGGACAGGAGGATGAGGATGAGGATGAGGAGCAGGAGCAGGAGGAGGAGAAGGAGGAGGAGAAGATGGAGAAGGAGGAGGAAGAGAAGGAAGAGGAGGAGGAAGAGGAGGAGGAGAAGGTGAAGAAGGAGGAGAAAGAGGAGGAAGAGGAGGAGGAGGAAAAGGAGGAGGAGAAGGTGGAGAAGGAGGAGGAAGAGGAGGTGAAGGAGAAGGAGAAAGAGGAGGTGGAGGAGGAGGAAGAGGAGGAGGAGGAGGAGGAGGTGGAGGAGGAGGAGGAAGAGGAGAATGAGGAGGAGGAAGAGGAGAATGAGGAGGAGGAAGAGGAGGATGAGGAGGAGGAAGAGGAGGAGGAGGATGATTCTTCGCAGTGCTGCTGCTGCTGCGTTTCTGGGCGACCGAACGACGATTCGAGCAGATGATAATATTGGCGACGCAGAGACGAGTACGATGAAGAGGAACCAATGAAGATTGATGAAGAGGACGAGGAGAAGGAGGAAGAAGAAGAAAAGGAAGATGAAAAAGAGGAGAACAAAGAATATGAGGAGGAGAAGGACGAGGAGGAGGAGGAGGAGGACGAGGACGAGGAGGAGGAGGAAGAAGAGGAGGAGAAGGACGATGATGAGGAAGAGGAAGAAGAAGAAGGAGGATGAAGAGGAGGAGGAGGAGGGCAAAGAAGAGGAGGAGTAGGGAGTACGAGGACGATAAAAAGAAGAGGAGAAGAAGGAAAAGAAGGTGGAGCTGCGTGGAAGAAGAAGAATAGCTAATAGCAAAAAGAGCTGGGTGTACGAAGAAGAAATGATATAATATATATATATATATATATATATATATATATATTATGTATGATGAAACGAGTTTAAGTCTGACGGGAAAGATTTAGAAGATTGAATGTAAGTGAGATGAAGACATTTGAAAAAGGAACCTAAACAAGGTAGGCTAACAAGAAAAAAATATCCTTTATCTAAAAATGGACAATAATTAATAAGAAAGAAAGTGAAGAAATTTAAGAGAATAGAAGAAAATCGCAGAAAAAGTATTTTATGTAAAGAAAGACGAAGGCCGACTAGTAGCCTAGGCCTATGAATCTTTAATTTTTTTAAACTGAACTGTTTGTTCAATCTTACTATTCCTGCACAGTCGTTGATATCACACACTCCTCTCGCTACAAAGGCTGCATGCCAATCCCATTTAATCAAACTGCCAATCCACGCCTGAAAAGAAATTCCCAATTTCCCATCAAATTCCCTTCACATTCAGTATGCATTCCGGGGTGAAATCAGCTGACAGTGATACGAGCGAGAATATAAACGGACTTGACTTTCAAAATCTATGAATGCAGTTACAGTAGAAGCCACCATGGTACATGTACATCAACTCTTAAAGCGAAAACCACAGTCTGGTAGACACTGTAATGCAGTGGTTCTCAACCCGTGACCTGCGAGCCAAAAGTGGCCCGCCAGGCCTCAAAATATGGCTATCGTCCCTCAAAGAATTGACAAAATATAGGCTATGGCAAAATTGACAATTTGGACAGGATAGAACACAATTATTTTCCATCAAAAACTATTCTATTTTGACATCTATAAATAATATCAAACATTTTATTTTGATTCAATTATAACAATAATATTTTATTTGCTTTTAGTTAATTAAATTTTAGCCTTGTGGCTCCCTGTAGTGTCTTTCAAGTAAGCAAAAGTGGCCCTCGTGTCCTCTAACTTAGAAAAAGTAGCCCTACAGACAAAAAACGTTGGGAACCACGCGCTGTAATGTCATCTTCATATCCTTAACCACGGCACGGTTGGGACGTCTTTATCCCATGGAAACAGACTAGGCCCTATCTGT
>OX243825.1:28436750-28462866 GCA_945859605.1 Lumbricus rubellus
TTCAATTAAAAACCATCACGATATATTATGGGATATTCTTTTTAAATGTGCAATATATTTTTTTTTATTGGCGACATGGATAGCGGAACCAAGTGTTCATTAGAGATTTACCCATTGATGTTAACTTGTGTGACTGTACACTTGTACAGGAAATGTTTAGCACTGCTATTACGATGTTTGATGATGCATGACATTGTATACCTAATTCTCTTCCTATCAAGTGTTGCTTAAATTAATTGTGTGCTCTGAATAAATAAATAGAAGTTTCCAATACTTCTCGCAGCTGCTCCATACAAGAATCCACGCAGAAATTGCTATTTTTGTGAATGAAATTATTATAGTCGACATCAAAGGATGTATCTGGTTCACTAATTGGTACAATTTGTAGTCTGTTTGTTCTGAGTGTTCTGAATAATGTGCAAGCATTCTGGCAGGGCTTTTATTTAGTACACAATTTTCTTGACAAAATGTGAAGTCTAAATTTATATGTGCAGTTGTACAAGCACTTCTAGCAGCTAGAAATAGTAAAAGTTATATTATTGGCATTATGTGATTTTCATAAAAAGAAGTAGGCCTATACATCATAAAATTAATTAGAGTCATTAGGGCATATACTGAAAAAGTGCACGAGAAAAAATATCGAAAAGGAATCTATAGCATAGAGGACGGTAATGGAAATAAAACTTTGGAAGTTCTAATTTAAAAGCTCTGTTGTCTGGTTTTAAAACCAAATTTGCATGTGCCTGTTTAATGTTTAATTTTACATGCATACATGCATACATATAAGCATACATAAGCATACATTTTTGTATAGGCCTACTTATCACGCCGAAGCGCCGAGCAATTGCGAATAAAGGACTTGCCCAATGCCCATGGTCCGTACGAGGCGGCTTGAGGTGGATTCGAACCTGCAACCCTTGCTGCAAGGCATCGAACATACTCACTACACCTCTGCGTCCCACACGTGGTCGTATTCATGCGAGTTGGTGGTACTCCTCATCTTCAGATCATGCATGCATCATCTGCCATCCTACTTATCTTCTATGCTCACACCTTGCAACTCTGTTAAGGACGCTCATCTCTTCGATCAGCATCTGCTGGAAAGTCTGTTACTACAGGTAAGCTTACACGACTTGTCCTTGGTCGGAGTTCATTCACTATCGCTTGTTTCTCCATCTGGAACTTAGACTACCGTTACCTCTCCTGTTTGCAACTTTCTTGGTGAGACTAATTCGCTCTAAACTATAAAACTACAGACCTGTGTTTTTCTTCTTGTCTTTGAGCAAAATGCAGATTCAAGTAACAACAACAATTGAAGTTTTTCAATATAGGCCTTTAGAAACAAAAGTTTTTCAATATAGACCAATTAGAAACAAAAACTGGATATGCATTCCAAATGCACTCGACTCCATATTCAAGTTCGAAACACACATTATAGAAAAATTCAACACCATTAATGTTCAGCTTACAACACGGTTTTGAGCGTACCAAAACCCGGCCTTTAAACGTTAAATTGTCTAAAGCTGTGCCATAATACTGACTTAGAATATCCAGAGCATCAGCATATTATGTGTTACAGCAGGCATGATGCTTATTAATTAATGCAGGACTCGAGCAGCAAGTGAATGTCTACTGGAGAATAACATGTCTGATAGCAGTGGTCCACGAATTCTTTTTCAATTTCAAAAACTACATCACAGACAACGCATCCGTATTGTTTCACTGGCAAAGAAACAATTTCAGAAACGGATTTTGTATGATTTACAGATTCTTCCAGGACTCTGTACGGCTTGCTTTGACCTGCGATCAGCAAGTGAATGTCTACTGGAGAATAACATGTGACGTTACATGTCTGGTAGCAATGCTCCATGAATTCTTTTTCAATTTCAAGCATTGCATCACAGACAGCACATCCATATCGTTTCACTTGAAAAGAATCAATTTCAGAAACAACAGTTGTTTTATGATTCATAGATTCATTCAGATGTTGAGTTTTTTCTGTATTGGATCCACATCCAAATCGTTTCACTGGAAGATAATCGATTTCAGAAACAACAGTTGTCATTGTTGTTGTTGTTGTTGTTGTTGTTGTTGTTGTTGTTGTTGTTGTTGTATGATTTATAGATTCATTCAGATGTCGTGTTTCTTCTGCATTGCATCCCACGTGGCTCATCGAGTGGTCGCCCATTCCAAGTTCCTTGTGAAGTACTTCGCTTGTGAATGGCTTAAACCCAACATGAGTTGTCGAATGGTTTTTAAGTACACCACTTAGTACAAAACCCTGAGGACAAATCTCACTTTTCTGCAGTCTCTCTCCAACGTGTGTGTATAGATGGTCATTCAAAAGACTGATCAATCTAAATGACTTGTGACAAAGGTCACATCTGTATGGTTGGCACTGAGGGTGGTGCCTTTCGTGGTGTTGATACAAGTAACTGCTACCAATAAACGATTTGTGACAAAGTTCGCATTTGTATGGTTGTTCACCTGTATGTGTTCTCATGTGTACTTTGAGGCTTTTATTCAGTGCGTATGTTTTCTTACACACATTGCATTCGAAAGGTTTTTCTCCAGTATGATATCTTCCATGCCTTTTCAGTTCTCTCGCGGTTATGTAGGCTTTATCACATATATTACATTTGTACGGTTTATCTCCGGCATGTCTCTGAAGATGTCTTTTCAAAGAGCAAACACTAACAAGACGTTTCTCACATATATTGCATTCCAATCGTTTTTCACCAGTATGGGTCCTCGTGTGTCTCTTTAGATTCTGACTACTTAAAACTGTCTTTTGGCACATACTACATTGGAATGGTTTTCCTCCGGTATTAGATCTTCCATGACCTTTCAGTTCTTTCGCGGTTACGTAGGCTTTATCACATAAATTACATTTGTACGGTTTATCTCCAGTATGTATCTGAAGATGTCTGTTCAAAGAAGAAAGACTAGCAAGACGTTTCTCATATATATTGCATTTCAATCGTTTCTCACCAGCATGGGTCCTCATGTGCATTTTGAGGGTGTTAATCTTTGAAAATGCTCTCTGACACAAATTGCATTCGAATAGTTTTTCTCCAGTATGATATCTTACATGTTTTTTCAGTGAGTTGGGATACATGTAAACTTTATCGCATAAATCACACTTGTATTGTTTATCTCTAGTAGGCCTGTGTATCTGAAGATGCTCTTTCAGAGAGTAAATAGAAGAGAGACGTTTCTCGCATATATTGCATTCCACTAGCTTTTCACCAGTATGGATCCTCATGTGTTTCTTCAGGATCTGACTACTTGAAAATGATTTTTGACACAATTTACATTCGAATGGTTTTTCTCCGGTATGTGATCGTCCATGCTCTTTCAATGCGCATGGCGATAGGAATGCTCTAGAACATAAATTGCATTTGTACGGTTTGTCTCCACGATGCACATGAAGATGGTTTTCCAAACAAGCAACGTTGGCAAGGCGTTTCGCACATACATTGCATTCCCATGGCTTCTCTCCGGTATGTGTCATCACATGGTCAGTCCAGCTATATGATGATAAAAATGTTTTATCGCAATATTCACACTTGTATCGGCATTTCGCTTTATGAATTAGCGCATGCCTGCTTAGAGCAAAGGCACTTCTATATGGTAGACCACAAAACTGGCAGATGTATGGCTTGTCTTCGACATGATTTCGCATATTATGTTTCCTTAGACTCTCAGGGTTTCCAAATGCTTTGCCACATAAGTGACATTCGTGCTGTTTGTCTCCCGTGTGCATTCGCCATACATGGCTAAGCAGTCTGGCACGTTTTGCAAATCGTTTCCCACAATCTTCACATTTGAATTGTTTCCAATCTTTGCAAATTTTTCCGCTGTTATCTCTAATGCATTTTACATTCATATCCGCTATGCACGTAGATTCTACTGTGAATCTCCAATTCTTACGCTTTCAAACCCAGCTTATCTTTTCACTGTGGACGCGTTTGATGCCACGTTGGTGGGTCAATCGTTTGATCTGCAAACAGTTTCAGTTTTTGTGAGCGAATAATTCATAACAGAATATTTTTCTTTCAGCAAAAGCAGCAACTGCTTGAACTTGCGATTACATTACATAGGCATAATATTACAACATAAAAATATTTAACGTAAGTAGGCCAGAATTCGAGAATTCAAGACATAGGCATAGGCTAGATTATGTAATATGTATGGCAGGTAGTGTAAACATCGGAAACTGCCTAGTCACCTATTCGGCAGGTGCAAACCTTTGTTGTAGGTCTAGGCTATTCAACGTCGTACTCTTATCCAGTGATTGTGATTATTTGTCTCCTATAAGCTTATTTCACGCGTGCCTTTATTTGTGTCGACTTGCCTCTCTCCTTTCCTCTGATCGCTCACAGTTGTAAGTTTTTGCTAGATTATTATGAGATACATCGCCAGTTAACTCAAGAATCGGTGCATGGCGAAATCTAGACAAGCTACATCCAAAACCTCTCTCCAAGAAGCTTTTTCTCACTTCCTATTCACTACTATTTACTACATTTATGCCTATCAAAATTATTCCATCATGTTGATTCCATGTGTAGCCTACAGTGTACAACTAGCCTACGTAGGCTATCGTGGTTGGATACAAACTCCAAATTACAAAAGAACATTAGCCTATACCCATAGGATTGACTATATATATATACATATATATATACATATAGGCATAAGAAAGAATAAGCAGTTGGCATAAATAAGACATTAATATTAGCTTAGATAATAAAACAAACCGCTGAAGAATCATTCTTACCTAGGATTCGAGATCACGAAGACAATATTAGCCTATAACTTAAGGCGTATGATAGGATTATCAGAGAATGCTTTACTCTGCTAACTCATACAATCCAACATAATGTAGACCTATGCGAAGGAAAAATATGACGTCAAGAAAGTATAGACCTATACACGTAACTCATTGATACGTCATATTAATTTAAGAACTGTTGAATATGAAGTGTATTAGCGCCAGTTCGTCACCATGTATAATACATTGTATATATATGTAAATTATATATATATATATATATATCATATATGAAGTTATAAACATATTATATCGATATAATATAGATGTATATTATATATATACACCGTGACTCAAAAAAAAGTAAGCCAAATTGTTTTTCATATATCTCTAAAGCCCGATAACATATCACGCTAAAATTGTCCACATATTTAGAGAATTGGACCAAGAATATGATTCCAAAATTTCATGAGATAAAGTTGAGCGGATAAAAAGTTATGAATATTTAAACTTCATATACCGAAATTGCAGTTTACAAGCAATTTCCTATCAGATTCAATAAAATGTTTCGTTATTATCTCTAATGCCTGATGACTAATCATTCTAAAATTTTCCAGATATGTAGAGAATTGAACTAACAATATGACCCTGACAGTATGGTTTGATTATTTAATTAAATAACATGCTCAAAAGTCCTCCTCCTGCTTGCACGCAAGCCTGGAGGCGCTGGCGCCATGCATTAGGCAACAGCATCGTCGAATATCCTCTGGTCCAGGCCATACCACACTTCCAACACGCGTTGCTTCAGATCGTTTATGCCATGGATTGTTGTCTGATAGACCAGGTCTTGCATCATGCACGCTCCACACTTTACAGTCGACAGAATTCAAATCTTGGCTGTTCGGAGGCCATAATGTGGAAGAAATGAAGTCTGGCGTCAGCATTTCGATGGTTTCCTTGGCTCTGTGGGCTGGCGCTGTTCCGTTGAAAAAAGAAAACAGCCTTCCGGGGGCTACATATTTCTGATAACAGGTGGAAGATGTTGTTACAGTAGAACGTTGCGATAATATACTCCCTTAATTTTACTCTAGGATCACTGAAGACCAAAATTGGGAACTATCAAGCATCGAAACCGCAACGAACACCATAACAGACTTGCAGAAAACTGAAATTTCTGGAGAGTAAGCTTAAATATTCATATATTCCTATCCGTTCAAATTCATGACACGATATTTTGGAATCCTATTCTTGGTTCAATTCTCTAAATATCTGGAAACTTTTAGTATGATTAATTATCAGGCATTGGAGATATAAGAATAACAGTTTAGCTTACTTTTTATTGAATCTGACAGAAAATTGCTTGTAAACTGCAATTTCGGTATATGAAGTTTAAATATTCATAACTTTTTATCCGCTAAACTTTATTTCATGAAATTTTGGAATCATATTCTTGGTCCAATTCTCTAAATATCTGGAAAATTTTAGCGTGATATGTTATCGGGCTTTAGAGATATATGAAAAACAATTTGGCTTACTTTTTTTTGAGTCACGGTGTATATATATATATATATATATATATATATATATTAGGGTGACAGTTAAATTTTTTTTCTTAAATTTCACATGTCTCATCATTTTTAATGGTTAGGCCTATGTACCATTAAACAACTAAGCATGATTTTTTTTAAATTTATTCATTAATGTTTAATGGTGGCCCAACGCATCAGAAGTTTGACCTAATGGTCAGTGTTAAACACAATGCTAATACACATCTATCGGTATTTGATTCCAGTACTGTTTATCACTTCCATTTATGGCTGCTTATTTTTTAGTCTGGTTATTACCTCATGTGTTTCATAACCCCTTGGAGTATAGGTATTGCTTGGTTCTTCTTGGTTTGTAAGTACTTGATGGAATGAATGGATCAGTGTGATACCACGTTCAGCTGCATCATTTACGACATTTAAGCTCACAGCTCGGTGACGAGTCAAGAGAACGCTGTCGTTTATCTCCCTATCTGCTTGGATGTAAATGTAAGAAGTTTACAAGAATATCTAATGCAGACTATAATAGTGCAATGAAGAGTTTCTTAGTGTTTTTTAGTTACAAAAAATAAGCTCTTGTAGTGGTTCTTGCTGCACATAAACTTTGATATGTCGTATTTTGGACGTTCGACTTTTGCAATCTGACTGTCATCTGAAACAGCTGAATCAATCAACAGCAGGTGGACCAACATTTCACTCATGTACCTCAAATGGGTCGAAAAGATGTGTATTTCTGCAGTAGCGACGGTCTCACTTACTGCATGCCTTGTGAGCAATGAGCTGCTTCAACAGTTATAAGCCATTGCATGGATCTGACGTTTAACATTGGCTTGTGTATCAATGTCTTGAGATCCACCTGAAGAACAAATACATTATGCTCATGCAGACTGCATCTCAAATGCAGTAAGATGAAAGAGATATGGAAGAGGTAGATTGCAATGTATCAACTTCCCTATCCAAATCTCTCAAACAGTGTTTTCGTAGGTCTACGAGAGTTTATCATCAGAGTATTGAAGACTATCCCCACTATCACCAAGCTGAGTAGATCTACCGCATCTGAGATTTGGTTCCAGCAGAACACATGCTCTTGATTGAAGACCAGCATTGCTGTAGAGGACAGAAGTTGTGTGAAAAGACATAGATTGTATGAGATCATCTATATTTCACTCTTCAAGCAAGTTAAAATGGCTGAAGCTTGTGTTTCACCTGTTCCATTAGGCCAGTGGTTCCCAACCTTTTTTGACCTTAGGGCCACTTTTTCGAGGTTGGATGACAAGAGGGCCACTTTTTTTAGTTAAAGGACATTAGGGGGCCACAATGCTAAAATTCAATTATCTAAACTCTAAACCATATAAAATTGTTATAGGCCTAATTGATTCAAAATAGAATGTTTGACGTTATTTATAGACGTCAAAAGAAAATAATTTGTAATAAAAATAATTATGTGTTCTATGTTGTCAAAATTGTCAAATTTTCGTATAATTATTTTCGTTAATTCTTTGAGAGATGAAGCCCGCCAGGCCCCAAAACATTGTTGGGCCTGGCGGGCCATTTCTTGAGTCCTCGCGGGCCACTTTTGGCCCGCGGGCCACGGGTTGGGAACCGCTGCATTAGGCAGTAAAGGAACCTTTAACCTTTCAATGTTCCTTTATCTGGTGACAGCACAGTACGGCATCGTTCCTTCGACGTAAAAGGCTTCAACAACCTGTCATCCCATGCAGTGAACTTCAAGCCCTAACGGTGCACTGATTTCTTTTACAAAAGCCTCATGATGATGGAACCGAGAATGTCTAATGGAATCCCGATTCATAACCATTTCAGCAGAATCACGGTCCATTTATTGTCCTTTGGCTGATAGAATGTGTGCCGCGTGTAATGTATGTCACTAATTGCATTCCTGTTTGAATGCTGCAGTGATACATGCACTCAAAATGACATTGGATCTTCTTAACTTTTTTCATCAGGCGCACAAGTTGATTTAACATAACTAACTGCCCACAGGACTTTCTTGAATAATTTTCAAATTGACTTATTGGTTTTTAATTGCATAATAACTACCCTATGCATGTCATGAGTGATAACAGAGGACATTGGGACGCGGTGGTGTAGTGGTATGTTCGTCACCTTGCAGTCACCTCAAGTCGCCGCGCATACAGGACCTTGGACAAGTCCTTCACTCGCAATTGCTCAGCGCTTCGGCGCGAAACTCCAATAGTGTCCACTCTGCAGTCGGGAGCACCTCTGAGTAGTTCACGCGAGAAGGGTGCTATGACAAGTGCACATACAAACAAACATTGAAATCAGAATTATAAATGTAATTGGCAGAGCATAACAATATTTTACACGTTACATATTCAACATTGTTTGTAGGCCCATCTATTGAAAGTTCAAGGTCATTGGGCCACCTCTAAACGTTTTCGAATTTTCCTGAAAATTTTCACCTGTAGTACTGATATTATAGAGAACACTTGTGGGGTGTGAGACTTTGAAAATTTCAAAACTTTTTTGTTTGCATGTTGGAAATTGTCACCCTAATATATATATATATATATATATATATATATATATATATATGTACAGATATATCATCGTTCGAAGCATTGTGAAGAATCACACAATGCGGTGAAAGTCGCAGTGGGTCTCTTCATTCATCAGTTGCATTCAACGTATAACTTACAGGCAATATGCAAATCGAGGCGAGGCATCCCATGAGGAACGTCGACAGATTCTAAGGAGGTTACGTGCATGAATATAGTAGAGTGATTTATGAAGAGTTGGCTTCCCATAGCCACCATTTATCATGCTTCGTAATAATAATGTCACCATTAAACCAATATATCACACGTCACCGATGGTTGTAGGCCCTATAGTACCTTCAGAATAATTCTGAATAACAATAATTTATTTCAAACCAGAAAATGAAGCTCTGTAACTTGTGCTTGGACGCATCGAGAGGTAGGCGAAAGCAACGCTAAAGTTGGACATTCTGCAAGACGTGAAGCTCTTCCAGCTTTGACACCAGTTTACCGACTAGTCACCAGTGCCATCAATCAAGCTTCGGTCTCCACAGAAATTGAGGAGCATACTCAGCATACGCTAGATCTAAATGTCACCGGCGTCAAGCGTGATTAAAGTATTTGGAACCTCCTTAAACCCTAGTTTGGGTGTATAAATATTTTGCTTATTGTTTTTTTTTAAATCTTCATTTCCATAATCCATTAGGTCTATCTATAATGCGTTGAAAATGCTCAGTTTCAGTCAGATGCTGTTGCGCTATCGGCGTCTGAGATTCCCCAAAGGCAGTTTTAGGGGCGAAATCAGAATAAAATGGGGGTTTCCATTTGGGGGGAAGAGTTGTGGTGAAAATGGCCGAAAACTGTGCAGAATTACACATAATTTGAATGCCATGGTTTTCTCAGCAATACTTGCTTCCAAAAACCTCAATTTTTGTCATCGGTGCGTGAATTTAAAACACGGCATTAACGTGCGTTCGCTCGGCTTCATTGCATCGGTTAATTCAGATAGCACCTTCTAAGCTGTCTCCTGGGAAAAGAAAGCTTCCAACGCTGCATCCTCTGCACAATGATCCACTCCATTAAATCGTCTGCAGTGATGTTGCATTCTCTCCGACATCGCAAGCACACAAGAACACAAGAACACAAGCACACAAGCACACTGTGCTGCAGTGCTGAGTCTATTCCCGTCGTTCGTCAGTTGATTAGGTTGCGTCAGAGGACATGTAGAGCTGCGTTTATCCTCTGCTAAAAAAGAATTCTTTGTGTTGCTGGCAACAGTTCGTTCACCTAACAGATCTCTCTTCACTGATTGCGTCCAACACCCGGATATACGCTGTGTCCCAATAAATCGGGCACCCTTTTTATAATGTGAATAAAACAGGTAAATCTTAATCGATTTTCTAAATTTCAAAACTGTTTTTATCCTGAGATAATTGTCTTATACTGATTCAAATGAGAAATTTCTGGCATGAATATTGACGTCACAATTACAGAGAATTCAAATGTTCAGTACCGAACACAACTTTTTCTTTAACATTTGGTTTCGATACGTAAATGAACGACGTCATTATCGCGTATTTTTTTTAGTGAGGGCCGTTCATAAATTACCAATTTGTGGATTATTATCTCAGGATAAAAACAGTTTTGAAATTTTGACAATCGATGAATATTTACCAGTTTTATTCACATTGTAAAAGGATGCCCGATTTATGGCGACACAGTGTTTTATGTATATATATATACATGTATATATATATATATATATAAGCTAATTTAATCAGTGCACGACGATTGTCGTACAGCGACGCAGGTAGGACAGCTGCAAATTGGCGCGCGGCGTCTGGACAGGTGATTGTCTGGACAGTGCGTGATGTCTAGACGAGCGTACGTTGAGTGTACAAGGAGGGAGTGGAAGTGAAGAAGGAGTGTTGTGTGTTGAGAGCCGTTGAGATAGGCTGTAATAGTTGTTGTTGAGTTGCGATAGAGTAGACTGATGAAGGTAGTAGTCGTGTAGTTGTTATGATAACGCAAGTGTAGTCATTGTTGTGTTGTTGCTGATCGTTTTACTTTACATCGGATTTTGGAGTATAATAAGAAGACTTAAACACGTCGTCGTTGTTGGTTACAAAACAGTGAAAGTCTGTAGATTCTTTACCTAGCCATTTAGCTAATGAAACAGTTATCTAGGGATAGGCCTATGCTACCACGAACTTATACGAAGAAGCTTCCGAAGAGACTGATAGGAGGAGGTGATCACAAGGAGGATATCACATTTGGTGTCGTTGCGGTGGGATAACGATCCAAGTTGCAGGAGAACGATCCTAGTTACGAACGGCGGGTCTACGTGCCAAGTTACGAACGGAGGGATTCTATCCAATCAACAGACGTTGTGGAGGAACGGACGCTGTGAATTTATCAAGGAGCCGAGCACACGGGAGAAGCAACGATACATCGAGCATCCGTACGTCAGTGAGAAACGACAACACAACGACTACAAGGTAGAAAAACTTGCTTGTCTATTGAAGTGTGCATAAAGAATTGAAGTCAGTCAATTGCGAACATTTGAAGAGTAGCCTACTATTTTATCAAGCATCTGTAAAGTAAAGAAGTAAGATGGAGAAACTTACGGAGCAAAAGCAAGCAGCTATTAAAAAGATGTCTTCGGAGAGACTAGTAAAATTATTAATTGAAGCAGGCGTAGACGCAGAAGAAGTTGAACAGATGTCGAGGGAACATTTGATGAGAACTTTGGCTGAGATTTGGGCAAAGGAAGAAGTTGAAGAAGAAGGTGCTGTTGGAGGCGCTAAAGAAAAGCCGGTTGAGAAACCTCAGGCACCGATGTCCATGGAGGCGTTGCTACAATTCATGATGATGAGTAGACAAGAAGAAAAGGAGAAAGAGGAGCAACGAGCTGAAAGAGCAGAAAAAGCAGAAAGGATTAGACTAGAGAAAGAAGAGCAGCGTAGACAAGAGGAAAAAGAGAAAGAAGAGCAGCGTAGACAAGAGGAAAAAGAGAAAGAAGAGCAGCGTAGACGAGAAGAGAGAGAATTACGACAACAAGAGATAGATATGCAGAGGCAGCAGTTCCAGATACAATTAGAACAAATGAGAATAGATCGTGACGAATCAGAACGAAGAAGGATGGAGTTAATGATAGAATATGAAAAAGCAAGGAGAAGCGATGAAGAAATACGGAGACAGCAGATCGAAGACAAAAAAGCTCGTGAGGAAGAAAAGGAAAAGATGCGTTTACAAGAACTGCAAAGAGCCGAAGAGATTCGACAGGAAGAATTCCAAGCCGAAAAAGACAATTTGGAAAAAGCAGAAAGAGAAAGAGAAGAACAGATGCAATTGGAACAAAAGAAACTTGCTATTAAGGAAGCTCAACTCCATGAGATGGCTATTGAAAAGGAGGAACGCAGAAAGCAGTTAGACTTGTTGCAGCAAAAGATAGAACAGGAGGAACTGCGCAGGGTAGAAGATCAAACTCGACTGACGAAGGAATAACACCCGAGAACAATGAAAATGAAGAAGTGATGGCTGCATGTGAACGAAATGATAGTGAAGATTCGGGGAGCGATGTGGAAATTGGTACGAGCATGAGAGAAATGTTTACGGAGAATACGAATGATGAAAAACAGGTGGAAAATGCAAAGAAATTGGAGAAACAAAAACAGTATGCCGGCCAATATAACAAGAAAGCAAAATATAAAGAATTCAAACCAGGAGAAAACGTCAACGTACTATATCCAACGTCAACCAACAAATTGATCTCACGATGGCATGGTCCATGTACAGTGCTACAAAGAAGATCCAAGTATTCGTATCTGGTGGACATGAATGAAAACGGCCGACGAATCGTCCATGCCAACAAAATGAGGAAGTTCATCGCAAGAACATTATCGTGTGGTCTCATCGTGGCAGAGGACGACGAATTCGGATCAGTGGTAGAACTACCATTGAAAGAAGACCAGGCAGAGACGACACAGAAATCGCTGCAATTGGACTATGAACAGATCGGACATCTTACCAGCGAGCAACAGAAATCACTTCAAGTGGGTGAGGAACAAATCAGGCCCGGCCTTAGGGCAAGGCGAGCGAGGCAACCGCCTTGGGCCCCGCGCTTCCAGAGGCCCCGCGCTGCTGGCTAGAATGTTTTTTTTTATTTTACGATATTGACAATGATTAAATCGCATAAAACAACTGTTCTTGCAGTCAATTTGTCTCGCGAATGTGACATGGTGATTTTGAAAGAACGAAACTTCGCTAAACCTTATATAAGGCTTAAGGCGAGTCACAGCTACCTTACTTTTTAGCGTTGACCTGCATGCAAAATTCTCTCCTGAATACACTAATTAGGGCCTAACTCATTTTGCTTCAAATTCGCAAATTAACATCCGCAAACATTTTTGCTGGAGAGGGCAAAACGCAATGATAGTGCCATGGTGACAATTTTAACGACAGCTTAGAAAATGCGAAACACGAAATTTAGAACATGGATATTTTCAGAGAGGTGCCTAAATGTAGCCTAAATTTATCCGCTTCACTTTGTGAATAGCCTAATTGGCATCATTAGTGCTTTGGTGCAAAGAAATTTGCCAAAAGCCAAAGCTCAACCTACCATGCATCATTTGGAAATCAAATATGTATAGGCCACATCAATGTGTTTGTTTAAAATAGTGCTCTTATCTCAAAAGAAATTTGGTAAGCAACTTTAAGTGTCCCATCTTAGGTTACTCTCCCCCACCAGTGCCGCATTGACAGGAAATCATCTGCATAAATTTAAGCTTGAGGACCCGCTGCTGCCTTGGGCCCCGCAAACCATAGGGCCGGGCCTGGAACAAATTAGCGATTTAGCAATCAAGATGTCTAAACAAGTGCTGTATGCAATGAGCCGTATGTAGATGACATTGAAGTACATTTTGATAATTGTCCTAATCATTTGAATGGACATTCTTTTAAGACAATTAGAATTGTTTCTGAAACAGATCAGATTGCATAATGTGATTTTATATATGTTTGAGGTTGGCAAACCATTTAATTTGTATTGTGATAGCAGTGACTTTGCTGTGGGAACTGTGCTGTTACAAGTGGACGATGAGGGGATAGAACGTCCCGTTTCATTTATCAGTCAGAAGCTGACAGATACCCAGAGGAGATGGGCGACGATTGAGAAGGAAGCCTATGCAATCATATGGGCTTTAAACAAATTGAAAGAAATTATTATTGGTTCCAAGATTAACGTGTTCACTGACCATAATCCTTTAGTTTATTTGACTGAGTCAATGTCGAAGTCTGCTAAGTTAGTCCGATGGTCTTTATCATTGCAAAATTTTGACATTCTGTTGAACTATAAGAAGGGAAAGCTGAATGTAGTAGCGGACTGCTTATCGAGATTGTAGTATAAGATATTTTGTGATTGCATTTAGTATAGAAATTGTTTGTATTTAGTTTAAGCATTATACGTTCGCTAATTTTTAAGATTAATTAGCTCTCTTCAAAAGAAAGGAAGGAGGTAATGTAAGCTAATTTAATCAGTGCACGACGATTGTCGTACAGCGACGCAGGTAGGACAGCTGCAAATTGGCGCGCGGCGTCTGGACAGGTGATTGTCTGGACAGTGTGTGATGTCTAGACGAGCGTACGTTGAGTGTACAAGGAGGGAGTGGAAGTGAAGAAGGAGTGTTGTGTGTTGAGAGCCGTTGAGATAGGCTGTAATAGTTGTTGTTGAGTTGCGATAGAGTAGACTGATGAAGGTAGTAGTCGTGTAGTTGTTATGATAACGCAAGTGTAGTCATTGTTGTGTTGTTGCTGATCGTTTTACTTTACATCGGATTTTGGAGTATAATAAGAAGACTTAAACACGTCGTCGTTGTTGGTTACAAAACAGTGAAAGTCTGTAGATTCTTTACCTAGCCATTTAGCTAATGAAACAGTTATCTAGGGATAGGCCTATGCTACCACGAACTTATACGAAGAAGCTTCCGAAGAGACTGATAGGAGGAGGTGATCACAAGGAGGATATCACATATATATATATATATATGTATATATATTATATATATATATATATATATATATATACATGTATACGACGACGACGACGACGACGACGACGACGACGACGACGATGACGATATATATATATATATATATATATATATATATATATATATATATATATAGGCAGCGGCGGCGGCCTCTGCGTCGTGAGAATCGCGTTGGGAGAAAGACAGTGTCTCCTCCCCGCGGAGTGGAGATAACGATTTGGAGTGTGGCGGAAGACAGAATTCGGTGCATTTGCCGATCTGTCATGTCAAGCTGCTGGCGCTTCTTTGTTCAACGGCGCAGCAACAGACTTACATGTAGAAGAAAGGGTTTCCGTGTTGTTATTTTTCCACAGCGTATTTTCTTACATGAAAGCTAGTAGGCCTATCGTACGGTATTTGACCATGATTAAGTAGGCCTATTATACATGTAGGCTATAAAGTGATTATCTCACATATAGCCTTTCAGAGTGCTCCCAGTGAGTGCATGCGACCTATAAAGAGACGACAGGATTTGAGGCGTGAATAAGCTGGTGCCCCGCGCTTGGCTTTCAAGTAGCGCTTTAGAAATTTGGTGATTACGATTACGATTAAGCTTACGAGGGGAAGACGAGGTAAGACTACAGACTGTAACAAGAGAGGACAAAAAACGAACTGAGAGAAACTGTTTGAATCTGGAATCAATTGCATCAGAAGAGTATCGTAACTGGAAGATTTTCCACCACGTTCTTATAATTATTTCATATCGCAATCGTAATTGTAACCTCAAAACTTCTAAAGCGCCACTCTAAAAACCATTCATTAATCTCACCCGTCATCTGTTTTATTGTATTTCATTGCTTTGTATTTGTGTTTATTTTAACAATGATGTATAAGCTTAGGCTTCCTGCTGTTTTTCGTTCGATTGCATTTTAGCCTATTGCATCACAATCTATTGTTGTTGTTTGTTCTATTGTATTGTTTCATGTTGCACTATATCGTGTTATATTATTATTTGAATAAACATCACCTGAATAATAGTATTGCATTGTTTTGCATCGTATCATATCATCGCCTTTCTATATTATTGTCAATTTTCTTCCTATAATCACCTAATAGACTTTACAGCTGCGTTAATTATTTTAATATGGTTTTATATTATATGAGCCGACAGATGGTTGAACTAGGCATCACGTGACGATGGGGGCGGACGAAAGAAATAATAATACTGAAATTAGAAATTTAATTTATTTTGTAATTTAATTTATTTTGTAATTCAATTTACTTTGTAATTTATTTTGTTTCCAAAATGAATTATGAAGCGTCGTCTTTCGATTTCAGTTGACTCCTTTTCTTTAATAAAAAATTGTTTGATTAATAAAAAATTGTTATGTTCTCTTGTGTTCATAGCAAGAACACGGTTTTTGCAGAAACCTACTTTGCAATAACATTGCTATTTATGCCTATTATATAGCATGTATAACGCTTGGAAAATAAACATAGCCTAATTTTTTTATCTTCATCAAAAAGAATTCCAGGTTAAAGCATCCCCGACAGTACTAAGAGGAGAGAGAGACACAGAGAGACAGAGAGACACAGAGACAGAGGGAGACAGAGACAGAGAGACATAGATATAAATAGATAGAAACAGAGAAACAGAGAGAGAGACACACGCATATAGAAAGAGAGAGAGAGGGAGGAGAGAGATAGAGATAGAGAGAGAGACAGACGGACAGACAAACAGAGACAGACAGAGAGAGAGACAGAGACAGAGAGAGATGCTGATAGCGATCCAGGAAAAATACATTGATGTGCAAATAGGATGGATGTAGGCACTCATCATTGTCACACATGAAAGCAAAAGCGTCTCACGAAAGTGCTGCTCTTATTCTGATTAAATTTTGTCATAACATTCATCCAAGAGTTGAACAGTCAGTCGATATTAATATTATATTCCAGGGAATCCTATGCACGGTGTCCACAGACTGCTGAACTTTCGCAGTCACGTAGAATATAAAATGTACTGGTACTGACATTGTGAGGCCTATAATAATATTATGTCTTTCAGACGTGCCGCATCCAGGCTATTACAATAGAATGTTATAGTTTGTTCGGGAGGTTAAGGTCATCCAGAGGCGAATGGTTGGCTATTCGAGGAAGTTACTGGCGAAGTCGGTCAGTTGGCAGATCCGTTTATATGATTATACTTGTGGCTAACTGAACTGTTGCTCATACCATACATGTTTCATTACAGTATTAGACTCTATAGGCAGCTTATTCAAAGTGTCTGGTCCAAGTTGTGTGAGTATATGGAGAATAACCTTTAGACTTTGTCTTTGCAACCTTATCAGCTAAGTAGACTGTCATTTGCACGTCTCTATAAAACACCCAATCTGCTAAGCGAACACGTCCTTAGAGGCTTAGAATAATGTAAGTCTGCTGGATAAAACTTCATTTCTGCGATATGAAAATATGCAGTTTCACCATGCGCTGCTACGTTTTATCTTTCTTCCGTCGAAGCTAAAGGACTGATCCATGCTTGTCTTAGTATTGAGAATGACCTTCAGTCTTTGTCAATCTCGTCAGCTTAGTAGACTATCTTATCGCGTCTCTTTTGGTCAGTATGGTTTTGGACTTTTGGTTTTATCCTTTCATTTGCAAAAAGATTTGTCACAAAAATGAAAACAATCGCTCCCTTATTTTTGATTTCTTTATTAGGCGGAAAATGGCAAGAAAACCGGTGTCTGACGACTAAAAAAGGTCGTCAGAAATCTTCCCCCTCGAAGAAACCACCCCCCCCAATGAAATCCTGGCTACGACCGTGGTATTAGGCCTAGTATAGCCTGTCGTTGTCGAGCACCAACACTTGTGATGGACGCTTTCTAACTCGTGCAATAACTTTTGATCAATCATGCTATGAATTGTTGACTAATTATACTGCAGTAAAAAAAGTGTCAACTTAGATTTAAACAAAGATTATTTTTCAAAAATTAATTAACTTCAGTTGAAGCGATGACTAGTTTATTCAAAATGTTTTCTCTGCTCTATATGTATAGGTAATTCCACTGCGTCAATGACTTGACTCATCTCGCAAATGATCCAAGATGGAAACTGAAGAGACAAACGTAACCATGGAAACCATGATGGAAGCACAACTGCAGTCCACAGGCGAACTGATCGTTCGAGCCTTGACTTTCTACGTCGCTCCGGTCATATCCATTGCTGGTATCCTCGGAAACAGTGTTGCCATGGTAGCAATGACGTCAATGCCGACGACGTCATGGCTGCTCTACATCATCGGTTGGAACATCGCACAGACTATCCACCTTCTCACTCTGCTCGACACGTGGGCAAGCAACATCGGATATGGCATTTACGGAATCATCGGCGGTTGGTGCCAACTCGTCACGTTTGTGTCGCTAGCCTCTGACTTACTCGTCTTATGGTATGCGGTTCTGCTTGGACTGGACCTCACGGCCAGAGCACACGTCAGACGAAAATACGTCGACTATTTGTGTAGCACTAGTTTTGCCCGCCTCATGATCATCTCGTTCAACATAATCGCCATCATCGTCTACGTCAACATTAGCATCACATTCGGAGAGTATTATGTCCCGAATCGCACCGCGCCAATCTGTATTACAATTCCAGGTTTCAACGACGTTCTTCGTCGACTGAAAATTGCCGATGCCTTTCTCGACTCAATTATTCCATTAGCTGCACTTTCTTTCTCTGTCGTTACCATTGCGTCGACCAGCGCCCGTAATTGCCACGCCTCTACCGTGTCATCACGTGACACCGCTACACGTCGACGTGACAAGATGGCGGACGGAGAATTTGAAAGGATTTGGCTGAAAAAAGACGGTAATCGGTGTGCTCTGGTGATGCTAACAGCCTTTCTTATATTCAACCTTCCAGTACATTTATTTTCAGACTTTCTCGCCATTAAATCTCTTTTCGGCGAAGGCGACATGACGCTCGATGATTTCCTCACGCAGCAGGCTCTACTGCAGCTGAAGCAAGTCAACCAAGCGTCTGCATTCGTGCTGCTTTTAGCATCGTCAGCGCTGTTTCGGAAGTCACTTTGGATGCTGTGGAGGAGATCGAAACGACGGAGAAAAACAGGAAGGAATATCTGTAGCCATGAGCAGATGAATGATTTGACAGCTTGAGATTAGAGCGCGACATTATTTTCATAGGGAAAACTGAAAATGTAAACTAATCAATATTTCAGTTAAATGGACCTCAGTTCTTATCTTGTTGTTGCTGTGCAGTTGGAGGCTTTTATATCATATATATATATATATATATATACATTATATATATCTATATCATAATATAGAGTCTTACGTCTGTAGATAAACACGAATAGGTTCTTAGATATTCATACAACACCAGCGTCTAGAGACCCATAAATAATGCAGCTTTTAAAGATGAGTCTTAGATATACAGTATACGTTGTATGCATACAATGCTGTGTGTTTACGTACATTTCAGTGTATATAATACGTACGTTTTTATACAATGTAGCCTAGCTATAAGCTTAGATAATAATATACACACACCAGTATGACTTCGGTATGACCTAATTGCACCATGCGGTGGTGTTGGTTCTCTGCCTTAAGGCAGGTTCGTTGGCTTTTATGCCACTGGGGGATGAAATGAGTGAGGTGGTTTCCCGTTGCCTACCCCACATACAATGATGGGTAAGCAACTTGTCCAAGGTCGCTCCGCAGCAGCTTGCGCCACCGCGTCCGATGCGTGCTAGTCCGAGATATCTAAATCTTTGAGCGTCAACTTCCAGCCCGGGGTTTGAACCACAGTCCGTTGTATCCAAGAGACGAATGCCGCTCTCGCTTATCGGTGTAGCTAACTAGGCCAGTGTATTATTATTATTATTACTATTATTATTATTATTATTATTATTGTTGTTGTTGTTGTTGTTGTTGTTGTTGTTGCTGCTGCTATTATTTTTTTTTCACCCAATGCATAGAAAAGATCCATGAGGTTGAAAGTAGGTTCTCGTCTCAAGCGTATTGTTGTTGCTGTCTACATTATTATTGTTGCTGCTATTGAAATTGTTTTACCGATATTTTTATTGCTGTCATTGTTGTGTCTTAGTGACATCTACATCTATCTATAATAACACCATGTCTAATAAAATATTTAATATCTTTGCCATGGCGCATCAAAATATAGACTCGTTGTCAGAGCAATATCCACAGCAGCTGCAGCTGTAGGCAAAAACAGACACTCTGTCGATATAATAAGCAATTTGAATTGGATGTCGAACACGAAATTACATCGACGACTGAACAGAACTAACAACCTATGTTGACTCAGTAAGAAAACCGACTCAGTTCATAAGAAATGTTTGAGTCACGGCTACATAATGACCAGAAGATAGCGAGAATCACATGACGTGGTCGTTGAATAATGACGAGTCAGTGTCGTAGCCTACATGTATTAAGGTGGACTTGAATTTGACTGTTTTTGACTTCGGTTCAGTGTTCACGAACTTGATGGCTAATTTGAAAAGGATTCTTTGATGAGCAGGAAACCGATGCAAAGATTTAGGCACACATGCTCGAGGCTGCTTGTTTATCATTTTATTTTAGGCCTTATAGTTCACATAGAAGGAGAGATAGGCTACAGAGACAGAATGATAGACATTGTTTGTTTGTTTGTTTTTTGTTTTGTTTGTTTCCTTACGAATAACTTTGTCTTCTATTCACAGGCTCCAGCTATACATGTACATAGCAGCAAGGACTTTGAGCATATCACTCACAATAACTTAACATCGACTGCTGCTTGATCAGAAAGTAATGACAACACATATCCTACTTCCTTGTCCAATCATAGGCTATAGACTACACCACCAATATCGTTTAACGTTGTGCAATCAGGGCCGGATTAAGCAATGTTGCGGAAAATGTGTAAAATTTTTCGGGAAAATCATACCATTTCATCCGCCAAAAAAGTTGATGACCTTTTTTTTTTTAGTCATCCGCCGAAATTTGTGGGAAAATCATACCATTTCATCCGCCAAAAAAGTTGATGACCTTTTTTTTTTTTAGTCATCCGCCGAAATTTTTGGGAAAATAGTCGTGTGGCCAAAATTTGCCAAAAACAATTCAGACATTTGTGGGGGCCCCCCAAAGTGTGGGGGCCCCTGTTCGGCCGAACATGTTGAACATGCTTTAATCCGGCCCTGTGTGCAATGGTCTATTAAAAACGACGACAGGCCCTGGGCGGATACAGAAAATTTTCGAAAGGAGAGGCCAAACATTTCGGTGATCTTTTCCGAAAAAAATCTGATGACCTTTTTTTTTAGTCATCTGGCCGAAATGTCAGAAATGTCGTCTGGTCTTAGTCTCTTTGTATTATAAAAACCAAGCTTTCCATGCAATTTTTAAATGGGGGGGGGGGCGCATGGCCGGATTAGCCCCCCTGGATCCGCCCCTGAACGGCGAGTATAACAAGTGCCTCTTTGATCCACATATTTCATCTGGTACCGTACTAACGACATTGCTTCTTCAATCAAAGGCGGTTTCAAAAAATGATGGGGCTATATAAATCACTTTAAGGCGGACTAAGGATGCCTAAGTTCGGACGTGCCTACGTGCGTAGTCATGGCAACGCTGGCAACAGACGTCAACTGCGCATGTGTGGCAGATTATTTTCTTTTGTCTGAATTCATTGACGAAACGTCATCGAATTCGGACAGCGGCTAAGACAGCGGCTGAATAAAGATGAACAGGGTTTCTGTTTGTCATATCCCTCCTCCTTCTACATGATGTAGGTTATGTTGAGACGCGTGCAACAAGCAAAGCGCATAATATCTTGCTATTTCTATTATAGATCAGGAAACTGAATATCTTCTTCGACCGTCTTCTTCTTGTTTAACAGGATTTGTCAGACGGTGAATTTCAGTTTCAGTGTGCTTGGAATAAACGTCACGATATTGGGTTTAAAAGTAAACAAAGAAAAGATTGGGTCAATTAATAAGATATCCGGGGCTCAAATAGGATGTGGCTTTTTGTGTGCTTTGTTTGTTGTTTGAGAGACAGACAGACAGACAGAGACAGAAAGAGACAAAGAAAGAGAGAGCACGAAAGAGACATACATACATACAGTAGTGTGGTCCTTAGCTCCATGTAAAAATATTTTTGTGGGAATTTTAAACGAGGCACCCTCCTAACTTATTCCATTAGGTTAAAAAATATTAACACTGAAAATTTTGAAGGACTTTTTTGAGTTTTAGGGGTTGCTACCGGACTTAACATATATCAATGTAAAGACACAGGCGAAGCATGGAATATCGTATATTGTATACTATTACCAGTGTGTGGTTGAATGTACAAATTAAAATAAATTCTGGTGGGCAGTGGACCGTGTTGGAGGTGGACTAGTGGGCTGTGGACTGGTTTGCTATTTGGGTCAAAACACATACAAACGGGCATAAAAATGTTTTTCCAGTTAATATTTCCATTATTGCATCAGAGCCTTTTTCCGACGATAGGTTTGTTTCTTCACAACCAATAGCAGACTCTGCTTCTGATTCTGATTATTTGTTTGAAGCTTGTTAGGCTGTACTTGTTCATGAGTGCCAGTCCACACTCTGTTATGTCATTCACAACTTTCACTGAGCTTGCAGTGGCCTAACCTAACTTGAAGTTCTCATCGTTTGACCATGTATCAACATGTTGTTGGAGAAAACCTGCTGTAATGCTGAAAAATCTTGTGTTTTCCGTGACAAAATCTTTCAGCTGCATTGAGCTTTTTTCTAGTGGATGTTCAAGCCAAGTTTTGTCCAGAGTAGTAACCTTTTGGCATTTGGTATAAATGGAAGCCCCATAATCTTCTTCTTTAGTTCTCTGCCGTCATGCAGGTTCATATGTCCAATGACGCCATGCATATCTGTTCTGTGCATCTCTCTTTAGCTCTCTGTAACCATCCATTGTCAGCATCCAGTCCAGCAGCATTGTTCTTGGTCTTCCTCTTGACTTTTCCCCTCCATTCTTCCTTCGATGATGTCTCTTACTTTGGTGTCACTCCTCATGATGTGGCCAATCCTGTTTCACCATAATCAAAGCTGGTCGACTGCACAGTGTAAGAATTGTGAAAAAATAACTTGGGGAGGTGTTGGACCATTATCCACTTGGAATTGGTGTGTGAAAAACAGACTTTACTATGGGGCTCTAATAAAGACTGGAGGGTTGAAACCCCCAAACCTCCCGGCAATTTTGACCCTGGGTCGACACCCACTCCAGACATGAGGACAGGAAGACGGTCTACTATTTCTTTACTGCAGATATTCCATCCCAGTGAACTGTTAGATGAACTCAGGCCCGGCCCTATGGTTTGCGGGGCCCAAGGCAGCAGCGGGTCCTCAAGCTTAAATTTATGCAGATGATTTCCTGTCAATGCGGCACTGGTGGGGGAGAGTAACCTAAGATGGGACACTTAAAGTTGCTTACCAAATTTCTTTTGAGATAAGAGCACTATTTTAAACAAACACATTGATGTGGCCTATACATATTTGATTTCCAAATGATGCATGGTAGGTTGAGCTTTGGCTTTTGGCAAATTTCTTTGCACCAAAGCACTAATGATGCCAATTAGGCTATTCACAAAGTGAAGCGGATAAATTTAGGCTACATTTAGGCACCTCTCTGAAAATATCCATGTTCTAAATTTCGTGTTTCGCATTTTCTAAGCTGTCGTTAAAATTGTCACCATGGCACTATCATTGCGTTTTGCCCTCTCCAGCAAAAATGTTTGCGGATGTTAATTTGCGAATTTGAAGCAAAATGAGTTAGGCCCTAATTAGTGTATTCAGGAGAGAATTTTGCATGCAGGTCAACGCTAAAAAGTAAGGTAGCTGTGACTCGCCTTAAGCCTTATATAAGGTTTAGCGAAGTTTCGTTCTTTCAAAATCACCATGTCACATTCGCGAGACAAATTGACTGCAAGAACAGTTGTTTTATGCGATTTAATCATTGTCAATATCGTAAAATAAAAAAAAACATTCTAGCCAGCAGCGCGGGGCCTCTGGAAGCGCGGGGCCCAAGGCGGTTGCCTCGCTCGCCTTGCCCTAAGGCCGGGCCTGGATGAACTCCTGGACGAGTCCTGGTTGAGATTCAGCTTTCAAGTTATCAGCAATTTTCTGCCGACTCTTTATACGCTGCTTACGAATTGAAAAGCAATTGAGATTGAACTTCTGTGTGATTATTGCCAAGACATTGCAGTGTGAAAGAGAGTAAGCATACAAGTGTTGATTTTCTATTACTCACTTTCCCCATGGCATTTTCAAGACTTAGATCTATTGCCAACTTTGTGTTACCTTTTAAAATAGAGAGATTATGCAATATACTGATATACATGACAAATCAAAATGAAGAGAAATTGCCGCCAAAACATGCAATGGCTGTTAATGGAACTTAATGCGTTATAGAATTTTTTAAAAATAAAATAAGTAAGTAAGTGACAATTATGATGTTGGGGGATGTTAATAAAATATGCAAGCAGTTGTCTATCAAATTCTATCATAGCCATTTACATGGTTTGAAAGCATAGTAATGAAAATTAAGCATATTGTACCACAAAGCCTAAATTAATTCTAAGCTTGAACTTTAACCTCTGGTAGCGACCCCTAGATGTCCTTGGATTATCTCCAAAAAATTTCTCAATTTTTTTCTCATCAATAGAAACCAACTTTGAGGGTGCCCCGTTATAAAATCAGACTTTTAAAAATAAGGACCACACTAACATACAGACAGACAGACAGACAGACAGACAGACAGACAGACAGACAGACAGACAGACAGACAGACAGACAGACAGACAGACAGAGACAGAAAGAGGCAGAGAGAGGGAGATAGAGACAGACAGACAGACAGAGACAGACAGACAGTCAGACAGAGACAGACAGACAGAGACAGATAGACAGACAGACAGACAGACAGAGCGAGATAGACAAAAAGAGAAACAGAGAGAGATAGAGAGAAAGAGAGAGACAGACAGAGTCAGACAGACAGAGTCAGACAGACACAGACAAAGACAGACAGACAGACAGACAGACAGAGAGAGTGGGAAAACAGACAAACAAACAGAGAGACAGCCAGAGAGACAGAAAGAGACAAAGAAAGAGAGAGCACGAAAGAGACATACATACATACAGACAGACAGACAGACAGACAGACAATTAGACAGACAGACTGGCAGACACGGGCAGAGTTGGAGTAAGACAGGCAGACAGTGAGTGAGTGAAAGAGATGGATGGAGACAATGATAAAGAGAATGAAGAAAGACAAAGAAAAGAAGATGTATGAAGAACGAGATGGGCATGAAAGAATTAAGCAATCCAAAAAGAGACAAAGACAGAGACAAAGCAGAGAATAACCAAAATAGAACAAAGAACAAATTCAGACAGTCATGGAAATTGATAGATGCTTTTCACATGATACGCACACCAACATCCAATCTATTATCCCTTTAATTATCTGTGGCGCCTTTAAAACAAATGTTCAACGATTCTGTTTGGTGATCGCTTCATCTGAAGACATTGTCGAAAAATCTTTCAACGCTGCAGAGGTAAAGTGGAGATCCATTAGACGTATATTATGCCTTTGCATCCTTGCTTTTATCTTAGTATTAATTCACTCGAACAAATCTACATGTAGGCCTACAGGTGGTAGCCCACTGGTAGCCTAGGCCTATTATGATGCCATTCTTCAATCTTCACTAAGAAGGAGCTTTATATAGCCTACGTACAGTTATCTGTATTTTTAAAAGTTGCCTGCTTTCTCTACAAATTTGCTAACTCAAATTTGTGGTAGGACTATCTGACTTTTGGCTATTGCTGTATGAATTTCAAATTGCCTATCCACTACAAGCTGCCATTTGACTAATGAACACATTGAACAGTGAGGTAAAATTCAGCCGAAAGAAACCGACACATTGTCAAACTATAATTGTCAAACTGGAATGTTTTTGAGGACAAAAGAGCGTTTGCACCTGCATGGAATATTTAGAAGCTAAAAGGTGCAGAACAGTAATTCCGCCCTTTGATTAAACGAATATCCAAGCAATCATGTTAACACAATAATGATGTTAGACGGGTTTTCAGCCGCGGGTGTGACTGTGTCTGGCACTCTAGATATTATTCTATGCGGCGCCTTTAAAGCTTCTCAGCGGCGTGGCAATGTCGACAGGTGATCTGTTTATTTTAAGCACATACATGTAGGCATACAA
>OX243825.1:29063066-29245566 GCA_945859605.1 Lumbricus rubellus
ATATATAGCCTATATATATATGTTATATATATACCGTATATGAGTGCTTAAAGTGTAAAAAAAGAAGTGCCAGGAGGCTGTTTTGTAATTGGTCGTCAGTGGCGGCGCCGAAGGCGCGAAGTCGCGAGTGCCGAAGGCACGAAGCCCGTCCCGACTAGGGGGTCTGGGGGAGCGTCGTAAGCTCCCCAGCGGGGTCTGGGGCGGAGCCCCAGCGACCAGCGCATTTTTGGCTGTGTCGACCTCAAATTGAGCCATTTTAAGGCTTTTTTGCCAGCTATTTGTGAACGACAAAGTCGCGAAAACTTCAAAAATAAGTGGTTTTTTAGTGTCGCAAGCTATGATGATGATGGTATCCCGTCTAGCTAGCCCGGAGGGCTAGCCAATGGGTATGAAGTGTTAGCGCCTTCATTTTCAAGGCCTTGGCATATGAGGGCGGTGGCCAATCCTCTCTTTCGCCGTCTCATCATCCACTGACCGTGAGGTCAGTGTACTCATCATAGCTGAGTCGGCTAGGGGGTGCTTGTGGAACAGAAATCTCGTTGCAAATTTCTGCCCCGGCGGGGATTTGAACCCCCGACCCTTCGGTCTACAGTCCAGCGCGCTAACCGCTGTACTATCGAGCACACCCCTTCGCAAGCTATACTACCAGGATAATGTAATGTAATGTAAATCTTCGAGAATTTCTCAGCGCCCACAAAAGCCACGTCAGGGAGACCAGCTTATTCACCGGCGCTATATCAAATCAAGTCCGGTGCCAGGTCAAAATCTGGGGAGGTCAAGCCGAGGAGACAGCATGGTGCTACGGTGGTTGTCGGTGATGGTGGTAGTTGGGTGATAAAAACTGATTGGAATCTGGATAGGATAGCTTGAAGAGTTCGGGTTTCAGTCGTGAATGGAAAGCAGCAGAGGTGAGTGCAAGCGGAGGAGAGGTTGAATTTTGAGGGGAGATTAGAAACAATAGAAATCAAAATGTTAGTGTAAAATAGAAAGGTTTTTGTCTTGATCGTAGGCTCCCGCAGCGGGGTCTGGGGCGGAGCCCCAGCGACCAGCGCATTTTTGGCTGTGTCGATCTCAAATGGAGCCATTTTTAGGCCGGTCGTCCGTAACTGCATGGACGCCGTCCATGCAGTCATGGACGACCGTCCAGGCAGTGCTGGCCAAATAAGTGGCAGGACGGCGTCCAGCCTCGAAAATAAGTGCCTGGACGCCGTCAATGACCGTCCTGGCACACTTTAAGCCCTGCCGTAGGCTATATGCCTACTGGCGATTATGAGGTATCACCAGATAATAGATTAAATAGAATTTCATCGCTTATAATATTTCACGCTTTAATTCTTTAATTTACAATTTGTAAAAAATTTTTGCCTTTCCCCGCTGTACGCACTTGCGTAAGTGCGTACGCCTAACGGCGCCCCTGATCTCGTTTCTGTTTCGTCCTCAATTATTTGGCAAAACTCCGAACGGCGGTCCCAAATTATAATATTAGGCCTAAGTAAATCAACATGACGTGTCGTAATAGTGCGGTGTATTGGATAGGTTTGGATGGGCGCATAGAAACCGTGGATTCTATTCTTCTATTTCACCTCATGTTTAAAGCCTTCTCAGGAGATAGCCTATCGATTTCTTTAATTTTATAATTTGGGACCGCCGTTCGGAGTTTCGCCTATTATTTCTCATCAGCAAACTTCGGTAATCCAGTATTTTAGTGTCCCAAATTATTTTGACCATTATTTTCTTTGCAATAATAACAGTGCTTTCTTACTTTTTAAAAATAAATTCCATTTCTATTCGATTACAAGTTAGATTCATCAATCCGACTTCTATTTAGCAATTATTCTTTTCGTCAACCAGACTTGTATTCGGCTAACGCTCATGCAACATTGGCGAAAAATTTCCGACTTCAGACAGGTAAACAATTCTCAAATATTGTAGTCAATCCAAGCAAAGTGGTAAAAACACAAAGCATTTTCACTGAGTAGGCCTAGTGTCCTTAAACCACATAATTATGAAGTTACACACTGGAGAAAAGCGATACATATGCGAATTTTGTCACAAAGCGTTTTCATGGCGTATTGGCCTTGAAACACATCGGAAAATGCACACTGGAGAAAAGCCGTATACGTGTGAATTGTGTCGCACAGCATTTGCACTGAATAGTATTCTCAAAAGACACACAAGAACACATACTGGTGAAAAACCGTACATCTGTGAATTTTGTCGCAGAACATTTGCAGCCCGTGGTGGCCTTAAAACACACATGAAAGCACACACTGGGGAAAAACCATATATCTGTGAATTATGCCAAAAGGCATTTGCAGAGAATTCTGATCGTAGGAGACATATGAGAGCACACACAAGAGAAAAGCAATACATGTGCGAATTATGTTTCAAAACATTTGCACAGAGCAGTGGCCGTAAATCACGGTGTCACGACAACTCGTCTAACGACAACTCGTCTAACGACAATTGGTCTCCGGACAATTCGTCTAACGACAACTGGTCTACTGACAACTTATCCAGCGCTTGAGAAATGGAAGCTGGATGATAGTTTTTAGAGGTGAAATGGAGGTTGGATTGATGAAAAAACGCAAGAGAAATGGAATCTGGATGATGGTTCTCTAACAGGTGAAATAGAAGCTGGATTGACGAAAATAACGCATGATAAATAAAAGCTGGATGAAGGTATTTCTAGATCTGAAATGGAAGCAGGATTGATAGGAAAACCGCTTAAGTAATGGAAGCTGGATGAGGATATTTTTATATATGAAATAGAAGCTGGATTGACTAAAATAACAGGCGAGAAATAGAAGCTGGATGAAGGTATTTTTAGATTTGACGTAGAAATGGGTCCATGTTGGAATACATGAATCAAAATCATCAATCCAGCTTCCATTTAAGCAAAAAAAACATTTTCGTAAATCCAGCTTCTATTTCAGCAATGCTATTCGTCAGTAGACCAGTTGTCGTTAGACCAATTGTCCGGAGACGAGTTGTCGTTAGACGAGTTGTCGGTAGACCAGTTGTCGTGGAACCGTAAATCACATATGAAAACACACACTGGAGAAAAGCCATATTTGTGTAACTTATGTCACAAAGCATTTGCACATAGTAGTGATCTTAAAGGACACACCAGATCACACACTGGAGAAAAGCCATATGTGTGTGACTTATGTCGAAAAGCATTTGCAAAGAATTATAGTCTTAAAGGGCACACGAGAACACACACTGGAGAAAAGCCATACACATGTGAACTATGTCACAAAGCATTTGCACTGAATGTTGGCCTAAATACGCACATGAGAACACACACTGGAGAAAAACCATACATGTGTGAAGTTTGTCAAAAGACATTTTCAGACAGTTGTTGTCTTAAAAGACACAAGAGAATGCACACTAGGAAAGAGTCATAGCCTACATATGTGCATTATGTGGCAAAGCATTTACGCGTAAGTGCTCCCTGGACAAGCACAGACGAGTTCATACGGGAGAAAAGACATAGCTTGTCGTTTATGTAGCAACAAGTTTCACAACATTGCCAGCTTCATCTTTATTCAAGAACTAGTACTGGGCTAAATCACACATATGCAATTGATACCAGGATGAATAATAATTATGCAATTTCAAACATGATAACTCACATAGAGGAAAAGGCAATCATGTGTGAATTTTGTTTCATATAATTCAATCACATGTGTTATATCAAATGAAAAACAATGAAGACGAATTAAAATGCATAAAATAGCTAAACACTGTTACAAGTGACAGAGATCTGGTGTAAAAGCATAGTAAGCAACAGCTTCAGCAATCAGCATGTAGGGGAGAACGGGGTTGAAAGTAACGCGTATTGGTTGTAACAGGCACTATAACAGCTAAACTAAAAGGCAGTGAAGCAGACTAGTTATGTCATGTTTATCTAAAATTCATTTCCGGTTTATGGTTCATGAAGAATTATTTCTGAGAAGCTTTGGTAAGTTTTTATCGACAAAAATATGTTTTCTACCATGAAAAGTAATTTTTTTCGCTTAGACTGTTTTTCTACTAGCAGGACCAAACAAGGCTTTATCGAAACTTACTAGGCATTAAAAGAAAGAATAGGGACTGTCGAATAACATGGCTGGAACTATTTTCGGCGGTTGTAATTGATTGCTGCCATTTTTTTCATTCAATCCAAACCGCATGGGTGGGGGCAGATTGTAACATTACGTTCGGGGTTGGTCGTAACACTGTTACAACCAAGCCCCATTATTGTTGGTCATAATCTTTTACTTAACTTATGTGAATATGTGATAAGAATATGTAATTGTATAGTAAATTAAAGAATCAAACAGAAATGAGAACTTACAAAAGAAAAAGTAACCGTGGACAGACTACAGTAGATGTGATGAATGACGTGGCCGAAGAAGTTCTAATGCATGATCGGTCATGTCGACAAGTAACCAGAGAGTTCTCGATATGTCATGTGTCATTGATGCGATATATTCGGAAGCTTCAATCTGGTGGACCAGGAATGACAATAGATTTTGGGTACAAACTAAATCGTCAAATTTTTACAGACATTCACGAAGCTAAGCTCACAGAATATACATTAGACATGCTGCGTCAATTTACTTCGGACTCTCACCAGGGAAAGTTAGAAAACTTGCATACGAATGTGCACTGTTATATGAGATCCAGATTCATGGTTCATGGAATGAAAATAAAAGGGCAGATAGGGACTGGTTCAGTTCCTTTATGAAACCTAATACTGACATATCAGTGCGGTTATTAGAACTAACCTCCATTGCAAGGGCTACGAGTTTTAACAGAAATCCGCAAAAACCACGACACAAGTGACATAGCAGCCCAGTTGCTTCAAGTTGTCATGATGTGAAGCAGACATGCACACGTCGGTCAGGACAGACCGGTGGAGAGAGTCCGTGGAGAGGGCATTGGACACAAAACGGGCTTGTCCCACTGGTTGTCTTTCATGGCTCTTTTCTAACATTCTCTTCAAGCAGACAAGGCGGTCCAGCTACTTCAAGATATAATGGTATGGAGTAGACCTGCTAGCCTGTAGAAACTGGGAGATGACACGAGACAGACTCAGACAGAGTCGGACACCTACGGGCGTTGCGCCTATGGTTTATGATGATGATGATGAGTTCAAGAATTCTTTGCGAAATTTGCAGAAGTCATAGATCGCTATGGGTTTTAACCAGAGGAGTTCTGGAACATGGATGAGACTGGGGTTACTACCGTTAAAAACGAGCAAAGTAGTTTCTAAAAAGGGACTGAAACAGATCGGTTCAGTTACTTCTCAAGAAAGGGGCACACTGGTAACTGTGGTTGTAGCAATCAACGCTTTGGGAAATTCTGCACCGCCCATGTTTATTTTTCCTAGGAAGAATTACAGAGATCATTTCATTAGAGGAGGGCCACCTGGTTCTGTCGGAGCAGCCAACAAATCTGGCTGGACGACAGAAAATGAGTTTGTTGTATTCATGAAGCACTTTGTTAACCATAGTCGTTGTACGGCGGAAAGGCCTGTCTTACTCTTGCTAGATAACCACGGTTCCCATCTGATAAGAATAGCCTACGAATAGTAGGTCTATAGGCCTAGATCAGTGTAGGCTACTATACTTATAAACTGTGGGGTAAGTTGTAACATATGGTACAACTTACCCCACATGCAGTTACAACCTGCCCCCACAAGGGGTAGGTTGTAACATTCCAGTGACCTTACTTTTTTCGCAATTTGTTCTTATATGTTTAACTCGGTCACATAACAAGTATAATGACTATAATAAGCAATAAATAGCCTTTCGTTTGCAATATTATTTGTTTCTTTATCTCTTATAGTTTTCACACAACCAGACAAAATGTCGAAATTGTTACTTCCAACCCCGTTCTCCCCTACCCATGCAATTTAAAGCATGTTGATAGAAGACCTGTGGCCAACAGCAATTGTGTGAGAACTTTCATGCAGAGTCTATGAATTCAAGTCCTGATTTTGTAAATTGTCTGGAGATCATTCTTACAATTTACTGATGTGAAAAATGTCGGTTTTACTATTTTTATACCTTTTTGTCAGTGGACTTCGCTGTGCAGTGTTTGAAATTTAAAAACAGTATGTGGAACCTTTTGCAATCATTGCTTCGCTAAGACATTCAACAGAAAATTACATGTTGACTATTTAAGAGACACATTAGAAATTACTTTCTTTGAAAATGACAAGTTGTATTTCCTAGTTCAAATTTTTTCAGTTATGCAATTAGTTATGTGATTAGATTTGTGAAACTAACAAGTTCATGTTAATGAAGATTGCTGATTTGTTTAGACATCATTTGTGTTTTGGCTTAAAAGTTTCTCAACTCATGTTTGAGTAGAAGAGTAGACCTAACCCTATTTTGATAAAAAAAAGGTTTGTGTTGATTATTCTGATTTTTTTTATAGTTCCACGTTCTAGTCTTGCTTCTTGTTATGCGGTGAGCAAAATGTAGGCTACTTCATTATAAGATACAAACTAAGGTAGCCGATAATTTGCAATTGAAGTTATGATTATAACGTTATGTTCATCAGCAGACTTTTAAATGCGAAATTCGTATGCAAAGTACAGAACAAAGGATTCTTACCATTTACCTATTAAAGAAGTTTTCACTAGCCTACTGTTGAAATGAACTTCAGCAACAAAAATTAGCAATGTTGAAACAACCATAATTTGGTTGGTTAAGGCTTTGGATAGCAGCATACAGTAGCCTAAATACAGGGCTTGTCAACTTCGGATCTCCTATTTAGCCTAATGACTCATGAGTTGTTCCATATAATACATGCTTTGTGCATTCTGAATTAATAGACCTTTCTTATTCGTTTTGTTCCTTTGCTAAATGAAACTGGCAAGTCGAACTTTGATTTTAATTGAACTTACCATGTTCACACTATTTACTAATAGAGGGCTATTTTAAAAGTGGAAGCCTCTCCAGAAAGATACGCCTTCGATGACAGCAGCATCCCAGGGTAGGCCTTCATACAGTCGCCCTAGAACCAGATTTTCAACCATAATTATAAGCTTATCCATGTGATTGCATTTATCAGAAAGGTATCTGCTGGAAAATTAGGAGCCATGAATAACCCTAAAAGACTAATCCGCATAAAACTTATGTTAGGCTGTTTGTTATTAGACTCATGGCATGGTATGAGTTCCCACTGCGCATTTGATTATTTTCTCAATTAAAAGGAGTTTGTGAAAGTCGTATGCCCCTCAGCAGGCTGGCGGGCCGCACATTGTGTACATGTAAATAACCTCATCACGGGTCAGCATCATGTTTGACATTATTATCTGTGTAGCACGCCTTACAGCACATTAGGCTACCATGAAGTCAATTAAGGTTGAGGTTTGCACTTGACTAATATTCTTTTCCAGATCTGCAATAATATTATTGAATGGCATGAAATAGGCCTAATAGTTTGTATCTAATGCGGCGGGCGAAATGTCAACCCGAAGTCTTGATTAAACGAAAATATTGAATGAATTTTCATTATTAATCAATGCTCATGGAATATGGTCATCGTCCAATTATTGTAGCCTAAGCCTAAGGGCCTATAACCTTTCGGGAATTTGTGTCTGTAAGCTTACTCTCTGATATTCAGTAGATGGCAGTATCACACTTTCTAAAGCCGACTTCCATTACACAAGAACACGCATCTAGGAAGAACTTATCGCTCGCCATTTGTACGTGTGGACAGTTACAGTAAGATTTCCGTTTAAATACATTTTATAATATGACTTGAATTGACTTTAGGTCTGCTCTTATCATTCACTATAAGCAGTTTTGCTTGAACGTCTTATAACATGTCTGTCTGCCAAGCAAATCTCGGTCAATGCTACTGCTGCTAATCTGATAGTTTGATCTAAAAGTTTAAGCTTACATCTGCGCTAGAGTGGCTAGACACTTACAGTCAATGTAGGCCTATTAATCTGACAAGACACATGAGAACCCTTGCAGGGGAGAAACCGCACAAATGCCAGTTATATCAAATATCGTTTACTGAAAATGATAGTCTGAAAGCGTACATGAGATCCCATACTGGGAGAAACAATATAAAAATAACTGGAACTGCGATATGCCACTGTCACGAACTAGTTATTTAATTAGGAGTCAAAATAAGCTATGTTACGATAATGAGCAGTATTAAAGTTATGCTGTATATTTCTGTTTAACTATGAAAATTTAATTCTCAACTGATATTTTTAGACGTGCATGAGAAGACAAGCAACATTCGACAATCTTCACATTCCAGTTGAAAAATAAATCTTTGTCTAGAGCATTTTACTGGATCCTTCTGCCTACAAGTTTGATGACGTAGGATTAGTTTGTCTGCAATTAAAATCAAAGCAATAATGTAAAGGTGTGTTGGCATGCGAATGTTGAATAGCTTCATTATTTCGTCATAGAGTATCTTTCTGTGTGACTAATTGTTTACTTTACTCGAGAAATAACAACGATTAACAGATTAAGCACGAATCGTTCTTGTAAGCACGTGAAATTCGATTTGAAATGGTTATCTGCAATCTTTGAAAATGGACATTTCTGGTGTTAGAAATTTTATGATATCAACAACTGCAAGACTCTTTAGAAAGTGAAATGCCTACAGGGAACACAGCAGCTCACGCTTCACAGAGTTGCACATACCAACTTGATCTTGAATGTGGTGATTGAAGAAATGCATGCAAATCAAGTAAAAACCATACGGATGATAATTACATATAATTATTTAGTTAATAATGATTAATAATTAATTATTTAATGATCCATATGCTAAAGGTTGTCATCTGAGAGCTCTTCAAAGAACCTATAGTGGATAGAAAAGTGATGCAATCGATTCTGTGAGTAACTTGATGGCAAATACAAGAACAGGTATGGGGAAAAAACCTTACCAATACAATTGCAAAGTATGTCGGGAACCATTTCCTTTTCTCTGTTTTCTGAAAGTGCACATGAGAAAGCACACTGGAGAAAAGCCATACAGATGTCAGCTATGTCAGAAATCATTTACTCTGCAGTGTATTCTGAAAACACACATGATGATGCATACTGGAGAAAAACCATACACATGCCATATCTGTCAGAAATCATTTAAGAAGAATAGTCCTCTGAAAATACACATGAGAACACATACCGGAGAAAAACCATTTAGATGCCAGCAATGTCCGAAGTCATTTGCTAATAAGAGTAATCTGAAAACACACATGATGACACATACTGGAGAAAAACCACACAGATGCAACTTATGTGAGAAGTCATATAGTCAAAGTGGTGCTCTGAAAGTACATATGAGATCTCATACTGGAGAAAGACCATACAGGTGCCTGCTATGTGAGAAATTATTTATTTCTCACAGTGATCTGAAAATGCACCTGAAAACACATACTCGAAATAAACCACACAGGTGCCAGATATGTCAGAAATCATATAGCAAAGAAGGTGCTCTGAAAAGGCACACTAGAACCCATACTGGAGAGAAGCCATACAAGTCTAATGGAAATGCAGGTCGTATGCGGATAATTAAAGATGAAGAATTTCTTCATTTTGATCATTCCGAATTTGCTGTAGCTAGAAAGGCGTCGGTGTCGAAATGCTTTGGATGTGGTATTTGTGACGAATTGTTTGAAATAGAGAAGGAATTCCTGGAGCATTGTTCTAGTCATCAGTTTTCTCCACCGCATGACTTATTGGATGACTTATAATTGTAGTTGAAAAAGTTTTTCTTCGAGATAAAGAAAAGATACTGTCGGGGTGGAGGTCTTGGATATATACCGTGTACATAATAGTGCAGACATGAACGGTTTTATTTATACCACCTTCATTTTGAGCATATTTAGGCAGTGGGTATCTCAGATAATCCAGAGGCACCATAGTGATGCTCAAAATGTACTATAAAAAATCTATTTATTTATTATTTTTAAGGCACAATGTTAACTGAGAAAGAGTTTAGTTAAAGTAACGTTTTATCTAGTTTTTTCAGTTAGTAGCTAGATAGTGTGGCTAATGGTTTTTTAAGTTATTGACCAAATCAGTGACAGTGACAGAATCAGCAAGGTCTACCATCTTTCGCAATGAACACTGTTGGCAAGTCAACGAGATGCTTACTTATCCAGACTGTTGTTGTTTCTGCATAGAAGATGTATTAAGACAAAGTAATTGTAGATGAGACCAATTCTTTTTATCTGTTAAAGTGATGGTAGACTTAAAAAATAAAAAAAAAATGCCGATAATTGCCTAATTGATGATAGGTTGAAACGCCGATTCTCAGTGTCCGAGGAAACCCTTGATCACCTTTTCGTTAGATCAAGATGCAAATTTGACAGTCGTCTTGCTGATGCTGATCAATACTCTCATGACTCATCAAAACTGTCATGACTCATGTACAATCAGGTTAACTGCTTTTATTGCTAAGTTAATTTGAACCGCATTGCATTTAATGACACATCATTGTTTTCGCTAGCAAAATGTCTTCATTATTTCCTGATGGGACTGCAGTAGAGCTGATTATTACTCTATTTCACGTTACTGATCTTGAAAGTGTAACTGTCGTCGATCTTTTGTGCATTTATGCAGAACACTTAATCTCTGTAATTATTGTGAATATGTCAAGTTTGTCAGAAATGTTTATTTGCAAGTTGGAAAAAGTTAAACTAGTGTAATTATAATTATTTATTATTGCTAACTTATTTGCAAACATTAGTTGCCAACTTTTGGAATTAAAAAATAGTGATAAAATCATCTGATCATCGTTCTCACGGTGTGTATTGTACTGTATATTGCCTTGTATCTGACTACTTATAAATCACTTCTCGCAGCAAAAGCCTTTCAGTAGCGCTACCAGTACATGCAACCCCAAAGGAAAAAACAAGTTTTGAAACGAGAGAGGACGGCTAAGTGAACTGCCGGGAAAGTCTATTCCGTAGGGAAGGACCATTGCAGTCAAATGATCTGGATTGAGCCATGGCGGTACTGACTCGGAGGACAAAGAGGTCAGGGCAATCAGAGGACCTAATAGGACGCAGCGAAGTGGCAGAAATGGGGGAATGGTATAAGATCACAGAGATAGGCTAATAATTCGGAGCAAGACCCAACTGAGACTTGATGACAAAACTAAGAACTTTGAATTGTATGTACGAGCTGAAAGTGAAAGCCAGTGAAGTTGTTCAACCATGAAAGTAGAAATGTGGGAGAATCCAGGAAGACGCAATGGACCTAGCAGCGGCACTGCAAATGAGTTAACTAGAGGGTCTACAAAGAGCAGACATTCAAACAGATTACATTCCTACCATGCTATGGATTTAAGCCAGAGTTACCAAAATTCGTGTATTTGTTTGTCGGTTTGCCTGCCTGTCTATAGGGCCTATGTCTGTACGCTTGCCTTTCTGTCTGTCTTCCTGCCTGCGCGTCTGCCTTTTAGTCTGTCTATCAGAGTTCTATCACATCTGTTCGTTTAGGATCTTCTCTCAATGTGCGGTGCAGTGGTAGGACTCCGTTTTCTGGGTTGCTCACCTGATGATAGGCTACTCCAGAAGACAGATGATTGTTGAAAAATTCTTGCTAAATGGAAGTCGGATTGATGAAAATATAAATGGAAGTGAAAAAGATTCGTGGTGAAATTGGAGCTGAATAAAAACGCATGCAATTAAAATACAACTTGGCCTGATAAAAATATTTGTTGCTCAAATAGAAGCTGAACTGATTGCACAAACTGTTGTCCAAATGGAAACTAGATTTATGAAAATTATCCATGCCAAAGTAGAAGTCGGACTGATGAAAAATGATTTTGCAATGCCACGCGATTAGTTTGGAAAACTAAATCAACTCGGGGGAAAAGTCGAAAGTCGTAGCCTACTGCTGGATTGATGAAATGATTTTTGTCCAAATGGAAGCTGGATTTTTTAAAAGTAGGCCTATCTATGCCCAAGTAGAAGTTTGAAATGAAAAAAATTGGCTAATTATGCTGCTCTAAGCGATTAATTCAGAAAGCTAAGTTAAGCAACTCGGGAAAGCCGAATCATACTGGGGTCTTGAGGAGTCCTGATTCTTGATTTACACTTTGTGTGTTTGTATGTGCACCTGTTATAGCGCCCCTCCAAGCTCTCTTTACTCAGAGGCGCTCCCGAATGCAGCGCGAACACTGCATCGGAGTTTCACGCCAAAGCGCTGAGCAATTGCGAGTGAAGGACTTGCCCAAGGTCCCTAGACTCCCTACGCGGCGACTTGAGGTGGATTCGAGCATGCAACCTTTCGGCTGCAAGACCTCGAACATATCCACTACACCACCGTGCCCCCAGTATGAGAATTGTGGAAAAATAACTGGGGGGTTGGCCTATGATAAACTTGAAATTGGGGTATGAAAAACATACTTTAACATGGGGCTCTAAAACTGACTGGGGGGTTGAACCCCCCAACCCCCCCGGCAATTCTCACCCTGCGTGCCCCATAGTGGGATTTCGTTAACCATTATTTAGCAAGAACATTATAGCATAGGCATCTTTGCTTTAATATCAGAAAAATCTGTCAATGCATGGTTTCGTACAGAGGAGACACGTATAGGCCTACTATTTGGGAGAGGGATTTTATATCGGGGCGATTTAGGCCAGTATGAGAATTGTGGAAAAATAACTGGGGGGGGGGTGGCCTATGATAAACTTGAAATTGGGGTATGAAAAACATACTTTAACATGAGGCTCTAAGAAAGACTGGGGGGTTGAACCCCCCAACCCCTCGGCAATTCTCACCCTGATTTAGGCCTATATTGTGACACCAGCCTTGAAAACATGACTGTGATAGTTTAGTACCACATTAAATACAGGGCCGGATTTACATGAAGGCAAACTAGGCAACTGCCTAGGGCCTCCGGATTCTGGTGGGCCTCCAAAAATGAACTTCTAAATTACAAAAGCCACCGAATTTTGACTTAAGTTCGAACACACTTGCTCTTTTAGTCTAGTTCTTTAATAGTTAGGCCTAAGTAAGTTGAACGCTTGCGTCATACACCGTAAGAACTCGCGTCAACCGATAGGCCTATATTATTATTGTGTAGCCTATGGCGGAAAGGGTAAACGTCAAGACTAGCTGCCCGTACTCCAAACAATATGGCCGTTAACGAATGCAATAAAATAGAGCGCGACCATCGACGACATTGTTCATCAATTCAGCTTCAATTTCAGCACAATGACTGCACTAACCCTAAAACTAACCCTAACCGACCCTCACGATGCCTAACCTAAGCCCTAACCGACCCTCACGACGCCTAACCTGAGCCCTAACCGACTCTCACGCGCTCTAATTTTCTTGCATTCGTTAACGGCCATATTGTTTGGAGTACGGGCAGCCAGTCTTGACGTTTACCGCGGAAAGTGAGGAAGAACATGCTAGTTGAATGTTTGAGCGACGGTAAAAGTGCATCTTAGCGTATTATTCGCCATTGCATGGGTTTCACGGTTTTCACCGTTTCAGTGTTTATCAGATAAGCTTACAAGTCGAATTGACGAAAATAAGTCGGATTAATAAAAATAGTTTTTACTGAAATAGAAATGGGATTGATTAAAACAATCTCGCTGAAATCGAAGTTGGATTCATGACTAATGATTTCTAATAAAATAGATTTCTAATTAAATAGAAGTGATAGGCCCTATTGATGAAAAAATTCCTGCCTAAACAAAAGCGCGATTGATTAAAATGAATTTTTGCAGGAAAAAATTGATGTAATCATGTAAAACTGCATTGTAATTTTTGGTATGTAGGCCTAAACCATAAAAAAACTGGAATAAAACGATTGTATCAATTAGCCTACAATTCGACTCGTTAGAGACTAACTGTCAGTAGTTGATCAAACATGGATCACTGGCGCAATATGCATTAGGAATATAATTAGATGTAGCAATATGCATTTTTTTCTGTTTTTATTCTTAACTTAAGTGGGGCCTCATATAATTGAAATTGCCTAGGGCCTCACTCTGTTCAAATCCGGCCCTGATTAAATATATAATTAATTTGTTGCTTCGCAGTTACTGTAGTTCAGACTGACTTCCAGAGCAACTTGACAGACTGACTCAGGCTATAGTATACTAATTGACAGGCGAGCTAAATGCCTCGCGGAGTGTATAGGGTAGCTATACTGCCGTGCTAAGCAAAAAGACAGTAACTCAAGTTTTTCCGTTTTTGAGTTAGCACTTATTTTCACATCCTGACAACATGTTCTATCATATCTGGAAGCAAGGAAACGGTATCGGTCCGGGAACATGGAAAAAAACGGAAACAAAATTAACAGTATCTCAAAATTGGGTCGTCGTGCTAAGCAAAAAAGCAGTAACTTGAGTTACTGTCTTCTTGCTTATTATTCCATGTATATTCAAGTCCGACCGATTTACAGATATTTCAATATATCGGCTTTCAAATCACCTAGAATCGTCATCTTTGTGTCAAAACATACATTTTCAAGGTCAAGGAGTCCAATAGGGTCATCTAAAAGTTTCCCCATGGGTCTGAATAGCGGCCATTTTCCAAAATGGCGTTCAAAATATGGATTTTTCAATTTCTCAGCTTACAATTCACTTAGAATCGTTATCTTGGTATCAAAACATACACATTCATGGTCACGGATTCCAGTGGAGCCATCCAAATTTTCCCAATAGCCTCAATGGCGGCCATTTTCCAAAATGGCCGACCCAACAAGAAGGATTTGTCAATATCACGGCTTTCAATTAACTTAGAATCGTTATCTTGGTGTCAAAACATACACATCTCAGGTCAAGGATCCCAATAGGGTCATCACAAAGTTTCCCATGGCCTCAATGGCGGCCATTTTCCAAAATGGCGGACCCAAAAAGAGGGATTTGTTAATATCTCGGCTTTCAGTTCACTTGGAATCGTCATATTGGTGTCAAAACATGCACATTTCCGTCAGGGATCTCAATAGGGCCATCACATAGTTCCCAGTGACCTCAATGGCCACCATTTTCCAAAATGGCCGACCCAAAAAAAGGGATTTGCAAAAAAATCACATTTTGGACGGCCATTTTGAAATTGACCGCAATTGAGGCCAGATGAAGTTTTGGTTGGCCCCATTGGAATCCTTGTCCCTAAATATGTATATTTAGGCACCAAGATGACGATTCTAAGTGGATTCAATGCTGAGATATTAAAAAATCACGATTTGGTCGGCCATTTTGAAAAATGGCCGCCGTTGAAGCCAGAGTTGGTTTTAGATGGCACTAGTGGAATCATCGCCCCTAAATATGTATGATTAGACACTAAGATGACACTTCTAAGTGAAATAGAAGTCGAGATATTTAAAAGTATGTATATCTGTCGGCCATTTTGGAAAATGGCTGCCAATGGGGCCAGAGGGCAAATATGCAATGACCCTATAGCCAAATATTTTTCTTAGGACATGTTCGTGGTATATACCAAATTTCATGTTTGTATCACAAAGAGAACAATTATTTTTAACCATCCCGCTCTACCATTAGGATGAGTTACTGCTTTCTTGCTTAGCATCAAACCGATGTTCAATTCTTTGATACTAAGCAAAAAAGCAGTATCTCAATTTTATACAATTTTTACACAAATTTCACAAAAAACTAGTTTAGTTTCAAAATTCAGTAGTTTATATATAACTGCTTGCAAAAATTCAGAAAGATTTTAGCTTTATTTCTGGTTGAATTAAACCGATTTCTTCTTTGACGTTTTACGCAAAATCGTCTTTTTTGAGTTACTGTCTTTTTGCTTAGCACGGCAGTATAGCCTTTTAGCGTAATGACTGCCTGAATAAACAGCTAAACAACCAACTGAACATATAATTGAACTACTTAAACCTACTGAAGTCAAGGAAACAGTGAATAAATGCTCTCTCTATCAGCCACGCAGGCAGTCAATCAATCAATCAATCAATCAATGCATCAATCATCAAAGTCCAGCAAAATGAACGGAAATCCTGCGAAACGGTGCACCACAAATCCCACATCTTCAATGCTTTGGATGCGATTCGTTGCCTGTGACACGCCAGATGAATTGTTAATGTGTGCTGAACGTCGACACCTGGTGATCGACGTGTGATCGATGAGCGTCACATCCCGTCTCAGAAGATCCGCTTTCGTCCGCCACCAATCAACCAATGGTCATTGATATTCGGAAACCGGAAGCAACAATGTTCAAAGCCTTCCGTCTTCTCTAATGTAAGCTTGTTGTGTACGTATCATGGATATGCGTGTGTTTATGTATGTATGTATGTATGTATGTATGTATGTATGTATGTATGTATGTATGTATGTATGTATGTATGTATGTATGTATGTATGTATGTATGTATGTATGTATGTATGTATGTATGTATGTATGTATGTATGTATGTATGTATGTATGTATGTATGTATGTATGTATGTATGTATGTATGTATGTATGTATGTATGTATGTATGTATGTATGTATGTATGTATGTATGTATGTATGTATGTATGTATGTATGTATGTATGTATGTATGTATGTATGTATGTATGTATGTATGTAGGCCTATGCATGCATGCATGCATGCATGCATGCATGTATGTATGTATGTATGTATGTATGCTTGTGTGCATGTGTGTAGGCATGCATAATTTGCATATGTGCATAGACAGCTTACATGCATACCTCTCATTGTATAATGTATTATATTGTGCAAAATGTGCATTCCTAAAGACGTAAATATAAAGACCTATGTTCATGCATACAATGCATAGTCTCGCGCTGCCTTAGCGCCCGGACAGTTAAAATGGGCCCTAAACTATTCGCCGCCCTAGAGTTATAATGCTCTATCATAGCTTTTGGCGAAACCGAGAAAAACGACTTTAAAGTTTGGTCACTGTTTTAGGCCCAAAATTCTTAATTTCATTGTTTTGCAGTATAATTCTATCATTTTTAGATTCCTGCCAGTGACTTGTTTTGAAAAAATATATATTTTGTTGAACAAAAGTAAAAAGTATAGAAAAATTTTAGAAAATGGAAAAATATATGTTACAGCAAAACGTTTCGAACAGACATAGTAAATTTGACCACGTAAAGTAATACACGAAGTATTTATTCTAATCGCGTCCTCAGTATTATATTGCTCTATCATACACTGCGAGTATGCTTTTGCTCTAACTCAGCGTAATGGTTTCGCCTATGATGATGATAGAGCATTTATAGGCCTACCCTGAAATTTTTTATTCAGTGAAAATTTGCTCTATCATAGTCAAAAGCAGCCTTGTGATTGGCTGCCGACGAGTAATGATAGAGCATTATAACCCTAAGAAAATCTAGATTGGAAACAGTTTCGCAAGATAGAGCATTTAAATACTGACCTATAACTAAGAAACGACCGCTTCATTCAGCTAGCTTCTTTGTCTAATGATAGAGCAAATGCTACCCTGATGAATTTGATACCAAACTAGATTTTTTTCAAAAATTCATGATAGACCATTATAACTCTCAGGCGGCGTATTGCCAACCAAACTGTTTTCTGCAGCTGTACGTGTGAGCATACAAGTTTGTAGTGGAGAAACGGTCCCCCACCCCAAACATTGGGGGGGGGATCGTCCACCCCTGTCCCTCTAAGTCTCAACCCATGAGTTGTAGACTATGATGGTGAGAACTTTATGAAGTCGAACTTTTTAATATATAGGCCTGACATTGTGTGTAGGCCTAAGTATGTAACGCAAGCTGATGCTAAAACACCGATCCACAGTTAGGTATTAGGCTACGTTGTACTTAACGTGGTTGATCTAGCCTATTATACTGTAACCCTTCACACCTATATAGGGTGAGAATTGCATCGGTTTGAGTTGTCAACATCCAATATATTAACCCATTTACCGCGGACGTTGCGAAAACGCAACGTACTGCTTAAAAATTGTGGAAAAATTAAAAACGAGAGAAACCTGCACAAATCCATTTTTTCTTACTTAATGGGTGTTTACTGAGTATGCTGTTACCAAATATAATATTATTTATTGTCATCTTATATTTTTTTAATTTGTCAAAATTTAGTCTTTTTGGTGTCTGTTTAGGGGTTTTTGTTCAATATTTTTTTTCTCATAACACGTCAATATTTCCGAAAAGCGAAGCTGTCCGATTGTAATACTAATGTGAATAATTAACGTCTTTTGATTATTAAATTTATATCTCATTGTATACTGAAACCGTAATCTGCGAAACTTTAATGTTGCGTTTTCGCAACATCGGCGGAATGCGCTACGTGAATTATGTTGCGTTTTCGCAACTTCGGCGGAATACGCTATAAGCTTATGCATTATGGCACGTGTGCCATACATGTAGTAACTCATATAAACTTATTTGAACTTACGATTGCTTGCAAAAAACACTACCTGGAATACTCGGCGTTACCCAGAAAATTTCATGTTTCCGCCCCACCAGCCCCCACCAGCACCAACTATTCGGGGGAGTGTCCCGACCAACCTCCAGACAGCCCTACCTCTCTGGGGTATCCGGCGTTGACGCAGCTCGGAAAGCTTCGGCTTTCTCCTCTATTGCCACTACCCACTACCCCGTCTTATCAACCCCATCCAGTTCCACGCTCTTCCAACCCCACCCCACCCAATTATGGACCCATTCCATCCAGCCCCACCCCTACCCATCCACACCTGCCCCCGCCCTAACATGCTTCCACCGCTCTGGTGTCCCCCAGTGTTATCCAGTAAATTTAGGTTTGTGACTACTAACACCAACCGTCTACCCCACCTCACCACCACCCCCACCCACCCCACCACCACCTCACCACACCCCACCACACTCCACCTCACCAGTCACCACCTAACACGCTCCCACTCTCTCCTCTGAAGTAACCGGCGATACCCATGAAATTTCGAGGTAACAGTTTTGGTTCACCCAGAAACACAACGCCCACCCCCATCCATGGTGGGCGGGGTGTGTCCTTGTGGGCGCGAGGTTGCCGTGGGGGCAATCGGTCTAGCTGTCAGCTTCAGATTAGATGTGAAACTAAGTCGAAGTTGTGGAAACAGCGATATTTGTGTTATTTTCCGGCCGCCAACCGCCCCCTCCAGGCTCCACAGTGAGGGGTAAAACCCAGGCCCTCCACTGGATGGCCCTGGTGGCCCTATATATATAGTATGTTTAGGTGCAAGGTTTCAGGTCAATAGCAGCGAAACTGTGGGCGTACATTCTGGAAAACATACATACATGCATAGTCACATTCACCTTTATATGCATAGAAAAAGTTCACCTTTCCTGCCGTTGTTGCGAAAACGCAACGTCCTGAAACTAGGTCACAACAAATAATTTAAATGAATTTGCACTATCAGAAGTCTATTGGTATCATATTGATGATATACTATCAGCTGCAGCATGATACTGTGGCTATTTCTCATAGCGGCGGTAAATGGGTTAAGTCTCTTATCTTAGGCCCAATATTTAAGTCTTCTTTACACACACCATCTCCAAGTGGATAATAATTTGACCACAGTTATTTTTCTACAAGTCTCATACTGCCGAAGGCCATGAAATTAACCTAGATGTTCAAGAGTGCACTTTAAATTTGTTACTTGCATAAATTAAATGACATTCATGTCTAGATAAAGGTCATGGAAATCAGAGAATTTTTCACTTCACTTGCATCAGCATCTACACATCGGTGACAGATTCGTCCTTTCAGGTGTTTCTTGCATAGAACTTAAATACTCTTGGAACATTTTCCCGTCAACAATGCACAGCCTACTACTACAACCAACGAAAAGGATCACCAAAATTTTTAATTACCTGGTTATCGATCCTGTTCTGATCAGTTAGTTAGACGAATGTCAATAATAATTTATTGTCAATCAAGCAGTAATGATAAAAGCTGTTTGAAGGCGCTTAACAACATTGTTGTAGTTCACTACAACACCTAGCCTATAGCACGTCTGGTTGAATAAATTATTTGCATAATAATCTACTCTCTGCAGACTGACTTCCGGTTTCTCTGAACTTGGTCGGAATTCGTTGGAGCCTTTGCCAAGAATGTTTTACCAAGGTTTTAAATATGAAGTGACTGGCGCCCACATTGGTTAGGGCCCGATAGTGAAAATAATTATGTATTATTATATTATGTGCTATAGGCTACTTATTCCTATAATTACTTCGAAATTAAGCTAGGCGTAGCCTACATTGGTCACGTGCCTCTGAACTCTAAAAGTCCGGGCGTTAAGACACGGACATACAGGGACTGGCATACCTGGGAACGGCGGTCCCAAATTATAAAATTAAATAAATCGATAGAGGAGTCTTTAAACATGATGTGTCGTGATGGACGTTTGATAAAAAAGCTGGATAAACGGCATTCCAGCTGAAATGGAAGCTGGATGCATGTTGAAATACATCACTGAAATCAACAATCCAGTTTCCATTTCTCAGGTTTAATTTTCGTCAATCCAGCTTATATTTTACTTGCGTTTTTCATCAATCCACAATTCAGGTTCTATTAAATAATCCATCCAGCTTCTATTTCAGATCTAAAAATAGGCCTACCTTCATCCAGCTTATATTTCACTTGCGTTTTTCATCAATCCACCTTCATTTCACCTGTAAAAGGTCTTCATCCAGCTTCCATTTCTCAAGTCCTTTCTCATTATTCCGGCTTCTATTTCGGTGGACCAGCTGGTGGTTTTGTAAGTGTGGAGTGCAAAAGAAACTGTTTCTATGCGCCCATCCAATACACCGCACTATAACGACACGTCATGTTGATTTACTTAATGTTATAATTTGGGACCGCCGTTCCCAGGTATGCCCAGGGACTTTGTTGTTGCTTTGCCAGAATTCCGGTAGGTCTGTATAATTTTGCCTTCTACACTGGTCACGTGAGTGACTGTCATGGATCTGGTTATGCTCTGGCGAAGCTACAAACAATGTCTGTATCAGGCTGTGAACACTAACTTTTGTCTCAATTATCATTCTTTTCGTAAAATTAAGATTAGGTTAGCATAATTAGACCTGCAGCTTAAACAGATTAACGCTTTCAGTGAAACTGACATCATTTCTGCTGATGTCTTTATAGGCAGGCCTGTCATAATCAAAAGTCCAAGATCAGTAGGGCTACATCATTTCGGAATGAGTAATGACTGTGACTACTTCTCGGTTCTTTGTAACAGTTGACTTGTTTCGCATTTGGTGAATATAATCGCGCCGAACAATACGAATTATTAAACCCTAAGAGTAAGACTGCAGCTGTGCAGTTAAAAGGGAGGCCGGGGTAGTAAGTCATATGATCGCCCGAATTGAAGATCACATGGCGACCATATGACCTACATTTAAATCAGGCCACCCCACAAATCAGAGACGCGGTGGTGTAGTGGGTATGTTCGTTGCATTGCAGTCGAAAGGTTGCAGGTTCGAATCCACCTCAAACCGCCGCGTAGGGACCCTGGGCAAGTCCTTCACTCACAATTGCTCAGCACTTCGGCGTGAAACTGCGATGCAGTATCCGCGCTGTAGCCTGGAGCGCTTCTGAGTAGCAGCTTGAAGGGGCGCTATAACAAGTTGACCTACGCATATTAAAAACAAAACATTTTGACTCGGATCGCCAATTAATGACCTCTCTGTAGATAATTATGTAATAGAACACAATCTGTGCACAAAAAAGAAGTAGGCCCTATCTAACAACTAAAAAATCACGACGAGTTCTTTGAAAGGCATGTCGCTGGTTCGCATATTTTACTGTAACATTCATTTCAACAGTAACTGTTGCAATATTCATTATATTCTAAGCTCTATGCGAACTATGTTCCAAACATTATAATGTGGCTTTTACGATTAATCTTTTCGCGTATGCCTACTCAATTCCCCGGGAGTCTTTCAGTAGGCTACCTTATCGCGCTCCCTTCTTTGCTTCTGACCTGTACTGAGGCATTTTCTCAGAAGGCGCCAACTAGGTCAACACATTTGAGAAAGTCGCGTCGGGAATCAGGATTATTGGATTTATTCTGCGGGTCGAGAAAAGTAAATGTGAAGAAGATAATTTTGACAATAATTTATCCACAGATTTTTGGCAGGTCATAAAATTATGTCAGGTCAAGAGTAAAATCGACCTGCCGCGACCTGACTATGACGTTATTGGACACATTGAAATAAATAAGCTTAGCCTAGATGTGCTGATAAGATTGGTTGGAGTTATTCTTCGGTTGCTGAACAGCAGCTGTATCGCATCAGTGGTATAACTGCTGATAGGTTAGAGTTACAGTAGGTATGGTAACTACCATCAGTTATCCACTGCTGCTGATACGAGCCAATTCATATATGAATCCCGTATAAGTCGTCGGTATCAATGTTGATCCGTGTTGAAACCTGGAGACTGGCGGCAATCTGAAATTATCAACACATAGGAATAATTTTCATTTTGATTAGTATTAGAAGTGTGTAAGTTTAAAAAGGATGGGGACGAAGACGAAAAAGAACAAGGAGTTAAAGTGATGGGGTGAGGAACAGCGAGATGACAAGGAAGAGGGACGTCGAAACAGACAGAGACAGGGAGCGCGATAGGGAAAGGTAGAGTTAGAGGCAGATCGAGAGCGGGAGTGAGATATAATGAGGAATGGATGTAGGGAGAGGATGAGGAAGAGACAGAGGAAGATGGAGAGGGGCTGAGAGAGAGAGAAAGAGAAAAAAAGAAAGGCAGACAGACAGACAGAGATGGAGAGGGAGGAACCAAGAAAAAAATTACAACAATAGACACTTCAAGAAAAATAATAAGAAAGTAAAGATAAGCATGGTGATGATTATGATGATTATGATGATGATGATGATGATGATGATGATGATGATGATGATGATGATGATGATGATGATGGTGGTGGTGGTGGTGGTGGTGATGATGATGATGATGATGATGATGATGATGATGATGATGATGATGATGATGATGATGATGATGATGATGGTGGTGGTGGTGGTGATGATGAAGAAGATGATGATGATGATGATGATGAAGATGATGGTGGTGGTGATGATGATGATGATGATGATGATGATGAAGATGATGGTGGTGGTGATGAAGATGATGATGATGATGATGATGAAGATGATTAAGGAGACGACAAGGCTTAGTATGAATACACTAACTAAATGCCCATTTCTTTGGGCATCGTAATCGCAATGGTAATAATTATATAATTATACAACATCCCTTGGCGATAGTCTAACTTCTTCTAGGCGGTCCTGACAATACCGATATCATTGCTGACATAGGATTAAGATATATGTAGCCTATGGTAAGCGACGACTAATCTAGCGGCTTAGACCAGGCTTGATTGGTTTAATGTGGGGGTGTTCACTTCAAGAAGTACTCCATAATAACGGATTGTTATAGACGTAGTCTATAATTATGGAGATAGGCATATGCCATAGGCTATTATGTCTATGATTAACAGACAATAACTATTCACCAATCAGATGCAGGCTACTGACTATTGTATATCTGATTAAATGAAAATTTTAATGGAGTTAGATCGTGCAAGCTAACATTAGTCACAACGTCTCAAGGACTGATGAGGGAGGGGGCAATCCGACCATGCCCTCCATTTAGAACTGCCCGTGTATCGTGCTCCCCCATTTGATTTCAACAAGCTTTCGTACAATGTCTAATGAGGACTGGATGACTAAAAGAAAAGGTCATCAACTTTTTTGGCGGACAAGATCGTATACTTTTCACGAAAGTTCGACCAGATGACTTTAAAAAGGTCATCAACTTTTTGGCGTATACGAGAAAAACATTTCCACTTCCAAGGCCAAGAATTTGTGCCCCCCTCCGTCCAAAGTTTCTGTATCCGCCTCTGTGTTCGTGACTCAGGTAGGCTAATCTATCGTTTCAGCGCTCTAAATATTTATTCTCCATTGCATAGGTTTAAGTCTTGATCGAATAATATTATTATAGGCTGTAAAGATGAGGATAATCTTCCTTAAATTGAAGCTGGATCGATGAAAAATTGCTAGTTCAATATTTTTATATAATAATTGCTATAATTAATTGTTGAAATAGAAGTTTAATTTTGGAAAATAATTGTTGTGTAAATAGGATCTGACTTGATGAGATAAATTCTTGCCTAAATAGAAGCTGGACTGATGGAAAACAATTCCCGCCCTAGTATAAATCGGAATGACGAAAAATAATAGCGCTGCACTGAGCGAATAATTTATTACGCTGAAACGATAAATAACCTTCATTGCTTCACCCCTCCCCCCATATCGGATCGTTGACTCAAATCAGCGGAACACACAGACCCCGATCCATGGATGTCCAAAGTCCATGACGGGTCCTTGAAAATCCCGCACACACGCTCGTGCACCAATGACATCCGCCCTGGTCATGTTACGCATCCGCTTCCCGTCCGAAGTCAACGACCGCCGCCGCAAACACAGCAGACGACGACGGCAGACGACAGCAGAGGGCGCCAGTGTCGTTCAATTGGAATCACATCAATCGTCCCCGATCACATCCGGGTTAGTCGCCGTCCATCGCCGGCTGGTCACCCGGATGATGTGATCGATTTCGACCACAGCAGCAGACGTCGCTTCTTTATGGCTGCTGCTGTGGTGGTTGTTCATCATCCATTGGGCAAACAAGCAGAGCATAGTAGATACATTGCACGATGCTGCTCAATGTGCGGGACATGTATGCGGAGATAGGAATAGCATTTGTATTCATGAGATGCGAATGAATACAACGTTTGGTCTGTAACACGTACGGTACAGATTTCAGTTACCCGAATTCCAATACGTAGGTCTACAGCGTGGTAAATTATTTTACCAATGATATTTTAGTCATGTTTGCATTGCTCATCCAACAACCATGCCATAGTTCTGTCCATCTATCGACCAACTTCTACTTCTTCTCTAAATATTTTTGTCGCTCATCCAAAATTCTGCTTTTACTGCAATAATTTATTTAAATGCAATGATTTTTTCCTCATCCGACTTCCGCTTCTATATTCTTCCTTAAATGATGCTTTCCTGACTACACTGTTACCGCATTTGTACTGGTCCTATAGCAGCCTATCCAGGTGGTCGCTGCGTAAGGCAATTGCAATCCAGACTGCGCTACCTCGGTATACATGGGATATTTCCCGCCTGAGCACGCTGCATTTTTCACTTTGCATGAAATGAAGAAAAGGTTAAACTCTTTGGTCGATCTAAACTTTAATTTCTTATATTGAAATGGTTCCGGGGTTTGGACAGCTACTGTGAATGCCACGATGACTACTAGAGTCTACTATTTACTTTCTGGCAAAATACGTGGCTATGTTCCCGTAGTCCAATAGGAGATTGACACACACGACTTCTGGTTTAAATACAACTTTTAATCATCTTTTTACTGTACTCAACTAAACTGACCTTCTACAAATCGTTCACTTTTATTAAATCGCCCCAACTCGTTCACTTCTAGTGAATTCCTGAGATATATGTAGCCTATTATAATAGAGTTCCAGCATGCTGCAAGTGACTGACAGTTAATTTCGAGGATAATCCAGTCCTGAAGGTTGAAAAAAAGTCGATAAGTCTCCATGGTTCACCATAATTTTATCATATCAAACCACATGATATCAAATCAGATCATGCCATACCGTACCGTATCATAGGCCTACCAGATCCAGACCATAATAATATTACCATGATATATCATATCAATCACATCATATCATATCATATCATATCATGATTAGGCCTAATCAAAATACCATATCATAGGTTTACTACATCGTCGGCTGAGAATTATAAGGCTCTATGTCCACATTTTGAAATTTTTTACTTTTTGGTACCATGACGTAGATCTTGTTCAGGGCTATAATGTCATGTAAGAATCTAAGCTTCATCTTCAATATTAAAAGAGATATTTAGAAAATTAAAAGGCTCTATGTCCAGTGTTTTCATCTTTTTGAGAATTATAAGGCTCTATGTCCCATGTTTTCATCTTTTTGAGAATTATAAGGCTCTATGTCCCATGTTTTCATCTTTTTGAGAATTATAAGGCTCCCATGTTTTCATCTTTTTGAGAATTATAAGGCTCTATGTCCAATAGCAAATACGAACGCTGCATTCAAGTCAGACCAAAATTATGTGCATTGAGTATTATAAGGCTCTATGTCCACTTTTGGCGTGGGGCAATCTTTAAAAAAATTAATTAAATTGTTTTCACGTTTTATTCACATCTTTTTGCGATGTACAATGTTACTTCATTGACAAATGAACAAAAGCCTCCAGTTACATTTGTAATATTTTCATTCTTGTTTGTGTGCCTCATTGTTGAACTTTCAAATTGGAATATCTTGGAAAAGTACTTTTTGGACATAGAGCCTTATAATTCTCAGCCGACGACATGTAGCCTATGTGTCATATTGTACCATAATAATATTATCATACATCATATCAATCATATCATAATTATAATAAATTCTACCGTCTGCTACATGATAAATCCTGGGTAATCTAATTTTTTTAGAACAATCCAGAACAGTTTGTTCTAATCCGCTATCATCTACTCTATGAGCATCACTGGGTCTTAATACACCTATTATTAAACGTGCATCACCTCCCATACTCGCTATAATAGCCTACATGTAGGTGACACCTACTAGGTGTGTACCGTGCGTTTAACCCTCATCCGAACAAGCGAAAATCCAACTTAATTTGAACAAGGGGGGGTCTGGCCAGACCCCCCGTTTTAATCTAGGTTTTTCAGAGGTAATAGTGTTTTTTATATGCCAATTTTGTAGAGTGATGTCAGAATGACTAAAAACAACAATGCATTAGTCTCTCTATGCAACATAAATCATTTTTATGATGAAGTTTAGACTAGACCCCTCTACGTGTTTAGTAACATTAATTGCGACGGTTTGTCATACCTGTTTCATGGACTCAATAACTGTCTATCTATAAAATTTGGAATGTCAAATAAAGACATCATAATTCTAGTAATGTTAGTATTAAATGCTGTTAAATTCAAAGTCAGTATGACTGTTTTATATTAAATATCTATCAAAAAATGAATGGAAAAATTATGCCTTCACCTAAATTGTAAGCATGTATCATAGTCCGGGTTTGTATGTCGAATGATGATGTCTCTCATCTTATTGGTTAGGAAACTGTCAAAACTATCTTGAATATTCTCATAGGCTATAATGTGTCCATATTCTTTTATTCCACATTTTGTGCTTACTACATTGTGCAGCAGAGCACATCCTTTTGGCAATGCATTTGTCTGCCAAACATATTCGGATCTTTACCTGTATTCAGGTCTCTCGGCTTCATCAGTACTGGTATCAACAGTTTCGTCATCATCATCTTCACTATTAAGTCCAGTCTCATCATCATGTTCATCATCATCTTCAATTTCAACATTGTTTTTATCGTAAGAAACACCTTCAGGCATTGGTATCTTTTCACGCTCACATTCTTTGTTATTGCTCTTATTGTCGAAACTGTCAACATTATACAGTATCTGTCAGTATTATCTTCAGTATCTCCTTATCACTCAACCGATTTGGTCGCTTAGAGGTGCTAATTGTAGCTCATCCATATAGGAACAAAGTCATAAAAGCATTTTGAGAAACTATCACTTTAAAAAAAGTTATGCACCAAATATATGAAGGGGGGTCTGGCCAGACCCCCCCTTGTTCGGATTAGGGTTAATCTTCACAGCATTTCAAAGCTGCGGTGAATAATAGGCCTACTCTCCATCACCTGAATAGTTTACATCAGTTGCGTTAACATGCTTTGAGATTATTGTAGAATCGATGATGATTATGATCCTGTCGGTACTGCTCATGAATTTGATGATGATGATGATGATGATGATGATGATGATGATGATGATGGTGGTGGTGGTGGTGATGATGATGATGATGATGATGATGATGATGATGATGATGATGATGATGATGATGATGATGATGATGATGATGATGATGATGATGATGATGATGATGATGATGATGATGATGATGATGATGATGATGATGATGATGATGATGATGATGATGATGATGATGATGATGATGATGATGATGATGATGATGATGATGATGATGATGATGATGATGATGATGATGATGATGATGATGATGATGATGATGATGATGATGATGATGACTGGTTTGTATGAATGCGTTTGACTCTGACATTGAGACAAACGAACTGATATTAAAATGCACATCTAGCAATCAATGCATCTTCCTCGGAAGTATTGAAAGTCATCCTGCATCTCTTGCGTGTCGTTCCGAGTAATCCTGTCACACCTGAGCCCGTCTTGCATCTCTTTCCGTGTTTTAGCTTGAGAATTCCTTCTTACCTGGCGTTACTGAGAGTAGGCCTAGCCTACACGTAACAGTACTGTTAATTTACCTGAACTTACTTTGATTCGCTCTAAGCTTCTAGTCAATTGATGGTTGCGGATTTCAACGGCTCTTCAACAGATAGATAAGAATTATTATTATCGAGTAATTTTTTGATTCGTCCGATTAATTTTCGATTTTTTTCCACTTTGTTCGTGATGTGAACCGACCATTTCCACAGTAAGCCACATAGTGACTAGTGAAAATGTGAAAATATTCAGTGGAAAATTGATCGACTATTTTGTATTTGAGGTAAATTGTTAAGTAACAATCTGGACGGCGCAAATTTGATTTTTTTTATTGCAATAGGCCGAAAGAGTAGGCTAAGCCTATGACTAATTTTTTTTGCAAAGGAAGTTTTATTTAAATCTTTGACTTATTAATTTTAGACAGTTATTCACGCATTAACTCAGACATAATAAATCGAAGTTAGTTGATTATACGCGATTAAACGTTGGATATAAATTTATTAGAATTAGCCTATTTTTAATCAGGACAATCCTACTTAAGTCATTGACGATTAACGTGAGGTTTTTGAATACGAGAGGATAAAAAAGATGGAAAAAGAGAAAAGAAGTCTGTTTAGTCCATGTCGAAAGCTATTGCTCAGTTTTGAGACACTTCTAGTCTTTGTAAAATTAGTAGCCTACAGTGCACTTAGACTGACTTAGTCTAGCTTTTGTAAGGCAACGAAAATGCATTCTAATAATTATAATAATGTTAGTGGCTTGGCACTAGAATCAAGCATCTAAAGCCAGTCATTAGTCTTGTCTACGTAGAAAAAGTAGACAGTCACATCAATCTGGCTTTTAGTCAATATCAACGTAGTATTAATTTTGGTACGTGATGATACAGCTTTTACTCCCAGGTTCAGTGTTTGCTTTTAGCCTGCGCCGTAACGTGAGCTTCGCGTGTATCTGGTAAGAACGGCTTTTAGACTGCAGTTACATGCTTCCTCAGAATCGAAGACTCATATGGAAAACGATACACAAACAAACAGCTGAGACCATTACGACTATAACAGAAAGAAACGTTACCGAAAAGCATACACTTCAGGTGAAGGGGGTTGTTTGTAGCGATGCAGCAACGGCGACGATTGCTCCAGCGTCTGGTCTCGCAGCGGTTGGATGCGACTGATGAGTGTTGCTAACGATGAGAAACGAGACTCTCTATCTTCTTCGATTCATTGTTGAACGTGTGCGGCTGTCGGCTTCAGTGGCTGGGTTCGGTCGATGTGAGATGCTTTATAGGGCACACCTGAGCTACAGGTAGATGGAAGGAAGGTGGAGTGTGATTGCATGCGCTGGAAGATGATTGGCTGGCGAATACGTGCAACACCCATCTGTGTCTCGTGCTACCTGTTTATATGTCCGCATGTCTCTGTGTGTTTTATCGTCCAATGTTCATCACTGCCAGTCTATACTATCTATAGGGTCGTTCCCTGTATCAGTTATCCTCGCTCTGTCTTTGTCTCTCTGTCTCAGATACTCTGTCTTTCTGTATCTGTCGCTGTCTCTGACTGTCTGTCTCTCTTCTCTCTCTTTCTCCCGCTTCCTCTCTGTCTCTTTGTGTCTTTGACTCTATCTCTGTCTGTATTTCTGTCAGTCTCTCTCTGTGTTCCGTTGATTGTATGTGTCTTGTGCTCAATGCTGCATCTTTTTTCTACAGTCAATTCTTCTCTTTGTCTTGCTTAGTCCTTCCATATCTTCTTGTCTGTATACATATTATATCTATTGTCTTTTATTCCTTGTCACCGCACTCCTCTTCCTCTTCTGGCTCTCCTTTGTCCTCTTTGTCTCGCTCTGGCTTCTCTCGTCATGCATTATTATCCATTCATGTACTTGTATCTTTATCTGTAGTTAGACACATCTGTTTGCTTGCATGCGTGCTTCTATCTTTCTTCCGCCAATGGCAGTTTTTGTCCAGAAGCTTCGCTAGTGATCCAAAGTTCACTGAGAATCCGTCTAATCTCGCTATTCCATTACCGGTACTGCAGATCTTAGAACGTTAACTTTAAAGACAATAATTCTGTTCACGATTTACCTAAACTTAAAAAATATTGATTTGCCTCAATCAGACCCTTGCACATTTCTGATTCTGTTGATCACCTACTGCTTTTTAGATCATCTTTGAGACATGCAAAACCAAGCGCTATAAAAATTCAAGATAACAAAGAAATTAAAACGTTTTATCATGACTTTTTTTTGGAGGCGGCTCGCACAAGGAGCGCTTCTGAAAGACTCCTGCTGATGAGCTCCTTATAAATATTCAAATAAAATGCTGGTGCGTGCAGTAAAATAATTGTCACATAAATTTTGCGGCATTTTAGGACCGAGTGATTATGTAAACAGCATTATCTGCCGTCCCTATAGCAACAACACAGTGCCTTCCACTACCTGTATCGTTACAGGTGGGGCGCGGTGGTCTAGTGGTGGCGTCGTTGCCTTGGAGCCGGAAGGTCTTAGGTTCGAATCCACCCTCAAGCCGCGTAAGGACCTTGGGCAAGTCCTTCACTTACAATTGCTCAGCGCTTCGGCGTGAAACTCCGATGCAGTGTCCGCTCTGCATCGGGAGCGCCTCTGAGTAGAGAGAGCTTGAAGGGGCGCTATAACAAGTGCACATACAAACAAATACATACAAACAAACAGCAAGACTGTTGGCTTGTGACATAATGAGAGCTCTTGTTCTATTACGAGGCCCACAATCGCACAATACCTCTGGCAGATGCCATGATGAGAAAACATTTCATCATAAAGGTGACACTAAGCCTACAATAATGTCTCTCATACAATCTAGGATAATTGAGTGTTTTTCTTAATTTTACTTTCTTGATGATCGATTAAATGGATTATGTGCATTCATGTTTATTAGGCCTACAATAATTATGCCTGTGCACAAAAACGCGAACATGAATTATTGGTCAATTGAAGAATAATCTTAATGTTATCTTTTCTTATTTCATATTGTGAAAGAGTGATAGTAGGCCTGTTGGTTTATATTTGTAGTAAGATCGCAGTAGTCACTGTTTTGTTAGACTAACATAGGTACCACTGTGATACGATTACAGAAACCAAGGCCGTAGACAGGGGCGTGTTTTGAGTGTTTGAACACCCTCCGAAATGGAAAATGCAGAAAAAATCTATTGCATTTTTTAGTTCTTGATGCAAAAAAGCATGGAAAAAGCCATAAAACACACACCCCCAAACAAAATAATAGATTAAATTTCGATCTGAAAAATCGAAGTTAACGACTAAGAAAAAAAGGTCATCAGAAATTTTGACGGTGAAAATGGAAAATATTTCCAATATTTCCAAAAAAGGTCGTCAGAAATAAATAATTCCAAGATTTTTGAACCGGAGGGCTAAAAACAAGATCGTCAGAAAATTTCGTCGATAAAAACACCCCCGAAATAAAATCCTGGCTACGGCCTTCACAGAAACCCCTATTATACTTCGTATACCACTGAAGGACGAGAAAAGTAAAGCAATGTGTTGACTCTAAAAGTCATAATAAGCCGCGTTGTCCGCAGGCGTCTATTGTCCCCGGTGGGCGCAGCGCAGTTTGAAGCAGAAGCCAAGGAGCAGCTGGAAGCCGTTCTAATGACAGCGCCTCGAGGGCTTCTGTAGTTGAAAGCTTGCTTCCATACTGGCGTCGTCCATCGTGTAGTATTATCATTTCGTCTCACTTAGTTTTGACACAGCACCGAATGACCTGCCGCGGTTCGCGAATCGTTTTTCACGATGATAGATGAAATCGACTCGCGACCGCATATTAATATATTTATATCTTTCTGTAATATTATGTCAGTACAGGCCTATAGGTCTATATATGTAGGCCTATATAATTATAGGCCAAATATGAAATGTATTTTTATATTAACCCTTATAGGGTAACCCTTTTTCGGTTACAGTTGTTGGTAACCGGGGGGTAAAAAAATACCCCCAATTTATTTTAGTCAAATCTACGGAAATGTTTAACCAATTTCGATCATGTTTAATTTATATGATAGACAAGGACATTGTTGAATGTAATGAGTAACAAATCTTGAATAAAAATGATGACTCGTGATTATAAGCGGTCTGATTAGCTCATGACCAACTTCCAGCAGGAACACACGGCGCTTGTCCAAACGTAGGCCTACTGAATGTATGTGACCTCGCTATGTGGACATCTGCAACTTCTATAATTATGACATACGACTTGAGCGCTGCTTCATCATCCAAAAAATAGAAGAGGCCATCTTCTGGTCCTGTAACTGCAAGTGTATCCCTTTGTTTCCTGGTCGAATGAGTCCACGGCGCCTTTTGTGGCGTTGTAATAACCTATTTCTTTCGATAGCTTTATGCAAAAGTAAGTAATCTACACTAATATAATGCAACCTGAAATAGAAATCATACAGCAAAGAATGGCTAATTCATATATGCAAAAATACAAGAACCACATATCTCCAACAATTCAGTTCTATCAACTACTATGCTTACATCTACATAGTGTAGAAATGATTTATCCAGTACTGGAATATGAAACCTTACTTTTCACACTAGTCTGCCGCAAGGTGGCAGCGCAATTTGGCACAGCTGAAAACGACATTATGAAGAAAAAACATATTTAGGAAAAGTCACAAAAGCAAAAGTCTATTTTCTTTTATTCAAAATAATTATACGAAAAAAAGTAGGCTGGGGGTTATTTTTTACCCCCCGGTTACCCTATAAGGGTTAATCAAATTATTGATAGGCCTACACGCATTTACCTGCTATAATATTATAGTCTATGCGTTAAATACATTTAAACATTGCCGGGTGGAGACAAGCAGGTAAGGTGTAATAAATGAAAGATAAACAAGATAAGATGTTCTGATCTTATCTTGCAGTACCTTTCATCTTATTTTGCCTATCTAGTTTTACAAGTTTACCCTTTTTATCTTATCTTACCTATCTTTCATTTAGTGTATCTTTTCACAGACATTACCTCTTCACCTCCTTGTAATTAATAAGCTGTGGTAGAAATGCATCTGGCATCATCTCATAATAACCTTATAATTATCGTCTTGGCTTTCCCTGCATTTTCATATCTCACCTTCCCATCTTATATTCTCTTCTCAGCCTTGTTTTCTTATAAGTTATGCCATCCTACTGCGTCTCATCTGGTCTCATCTTAAATTTTTCTTCTGAGCTTATAATTGTATTTGGTCAAGTGAACCTTACTTTTTTTACTCCGCTGAACTAATCTTGTATTACTTGTTCAGATGGTGGCCTATCACCTCAAAGCTTATTTGTTTTGCGGCTTTTGCCTTAACTACCCCCAGGTCCTTCAATCTGAAGAAACTGAAACGCAATTGTACATTAGGGGCTAGGTTGATATAAGCTCTTAGCTTTTTCCGAGTTTCCTGTTGCTTAGACTGTAGAGTGTAGACACCGTTCTGTATCCAATACTTGTACTCATGTTCTTTTTTTGTTTCTTTGGCAATAAATAAATTTTTAAAAAATAATAAAAAAATAAAATAATAAAAGTTAAAAAAATTATGAACGAAACTGAAAACATTGCTTTTCTCAGATCATCGTATCCTGATTCCTCCACTTACATTTGCTCTTCTCATATTACATTGCATTACGGAACCTTTCATCTTATCTTGCTTATTTTTCATTTAGTGCACCATACCTGCATGTGTTTTGCCCAAGATGTCATGCAGTTGGGCATTAGGTTCTGTAACTGCTTGGGTTCAGCTGCGACTGAGGGTAGAGATGGACGAAATGACGCCATTACATATCGAACCAAGCAGCATCATCAAAGTCCAATTGATCATCAGCCGCCTCTGCTAATGTTGTCCCAACTCCGTGATGCGCTTTTGTCAGGCAGGCCACACTTGACTACACTATCATGCCTGATGGGAACTGGCACCAATACTGTCTGAAAGTGACTGTCAGATCGTGTAACATGAGACTCAACTTTATATTGATTGATCGGTTATTCATACGACTGTACCGGGATCGGAATATTTACTAAAAATTCCATGGTGTGAGAATTGTGGAAAAATAACTGGGGGGGGGGGTAGTCTAGAACTATGATCCACTTGGAATTGGGGTGTGAATACAGACTTTATTATGGGGTTCTAAGAAAAATTGGGGATTGAAATCCCCAACCCCGACAATTTCCACCCTGCAGTACATGAATGTAATCGTTATTGTAATGTATTAATTTAGACGGAATCATCGATTGTAATGCCCTGTGCTGCTTTGGACAGCAGCAGTGGCCGCTGACACCTGCGTTCCTGCACTCTATGGCAACTTACTTGCATTTGCACGCACATCCACACAATGCAATACGTTGAGGACCTGATCAATTGAAACGGAGCTGCTTTGCCCCAAGCACAACATAATGCTTCGATCTTTTCGTCATAATCTATAAGTCTATGATTTTCAACCGCCGATGGACGAGAACACCTGAGTAGGAACCTATCAGAGACGCAATATCAAGTTTGCATTTATTGATTAATATTAATTGATTGATTGATTGATTGATTGATTGATTGATTGATTGAATGATTGCTTGATTGATTGATTGATTGATTGATTGATTGATTGATTGATTGATTGAACAACAATAACAGCCATAGCTATAGACTAACAAACGATCAACAATAATATTTATTATTGCCAGCACAATAATGTTTACAGACAATTAAGCCATTTTAGTTTTGGTGTCAGTAGGCCCACTAGATTTATGTAAAGTAGGCTACTAGTGTTGGCATTATTTTTGTAAGTCTATTAGCGCTATTTACGATATTATAATTTTTGCTTTATTAGGGCCTATCATTATGACTAAAACTAGTCCATACCACATTAGTAGGCGTATACTGGAATCGGAGATCAGGATTAAAATTCGATCCAATGATGACGACAGCTTACACAGGTAAGTTAATTAATTCGTCTGCAGGTAAATCTGTCATGCGCCACAATATCATAGAGGGAGTTATGTTATTATGAACACCCACGCTGACACTCACAGTATAATACATGTACATGTATATATGAAAGACAGACTAATTAGCTTTATACGATGAAAGCAACGAATGGAAAAGGCAAAGGTGATGCACTTGGTTGTAGGATATAATTATTATTATTATTATAATATACACCTGTAGAGTCTACTGAAACGCAATCCATCATACATGTATACGATTATACATGTAGGTTGTTGCATGAGTTCTTGGTTGAGCGCGTGCATGCACTGTCGGCACAGCCCTTTAACAACAGGTTACTCTTTATATTCACAAGAAAGATGGACGGTCGACTGAGATGATTAGGCTATACATGTACATGTAGGTGACTGTAGGGCCTACTGTACTGCTATTGTGTGCATATTATTATTATTATATACTAACGGTATGCCTCTGCCTTACGCGTATTATAAAGCGCATGATGACCAAATGGGAGACCTGTTACATTATTATGTGGCATATAATTCAATATATTATGTAGGCCTACATACATACACACACATACATACATACATACATACATACATACATGCATGCATGCATACATACATACATACATACATACATACATACATACATACATACATACATACATACATACATACATACATACATACATCGGTCCACATGTGACCACAGCATTTTCAAACGACTTGAAAGAACGCCTGTTTGAAATGACATCGATAATTATGTATTAACATGCATAATTCAATTTAGCCGAGTACATTCTTTATTTGCATTATTACAACGCATTGCACTCTATTTCAAATATTAAACAATCAAATTTTTTTGATTATAAGTCAAATGATTATCAATCTAATGATTATAATTATTATTATGTGAATTGAACTTCTTCTATGTGCACTCTTTCCTCAATTATAGCCGATGCCATCTACGATGCACTTTCATTTATGGCATTATAATTATAGTTATTGTGTATCAATGATTCAATATAATATTATTTCTATATAATATTCTTTTCGAAAAACCGTAGACCTAATATTCATGACTTGTCGTACTCTGGCTTGTTAGCTCGTAACCATAGGGAACCAATGATGGGCATCGAACGCCGTTAATTCTAAGTGTTTTCGCTCTATTTCCGCTTTGCTTTAGGATGATTGTTGTTCTTTGACTTGCATACGATCCGTCTAATTAATATACGACATGTGACTGTGCTGATGAACACTGACGCTAATGCATTAAAAGCATGGACAAATGCTGGGCGATAATATTATGCCTTGAATGTATCCCATGCCTGATTCTACATGTAGGCCTATGTAAACAGACTGGTTATTTGTTAACCGGTGTAAAGGTTTCAAATTACCCCCTCCTAAACATTACCCCCCGGTAATTTGAAACCGGTCTCAGATCACCCCCCCCCCCGGAAACTAGATTTGCATCAATCATCGCATTTATTGCACTAGGGCCTAATAAAATCACAAAAATCATCCCGCTTCTTGTTTTGGTCTGCAGAATATCACCCGTCATCCCACTTCGTGTTTCGTTATCAATATTTTGATCCGAAAAAAATAATAGCCTCGAAGACATTTTCTCCATTGTAACTTCAGCGGCGATTAGTATTTTAGTTACAGATGACAATATTGATAACAAACCACGAAGTGGGATGATGGATGAAAATCTTCACACCAAAACAAGAAGCGGGATGATTCTTCCGATTATTTTAGTGCAATAAATGCGATGATTGGTCCAATTTACAGTTTTAAGGGGGTAATGTTTAGGAGGGCCGAGGGGGTAATCTGAAACCTTTACACCGGTGAAACGTCTGTAGTAGTTATGACTGGGATTGGTCCACAGGTTGTGTCTGTCATTTTGAGTTTGCTTGATCGTTGTAGAAATTCTGTCGTCGTGGTTTAGAATTAGGATAGGCCTATACCTGGTAAAGTCCTTGCAGTGCTCTCTGACTGAACAAAACGTTGCTGTATCTACATTTATATAGGGCCTATTTGGCGTGAATTCATTCATCGTAAGCCACACATATCCATAAATTTAATCAACTTTTATTAATTTTTTCAATAGTTCTTTCATTCAAGTTTGTGTGTCTACTGTCTAATGCTACAGGGCAACAAAAATAATTGCTATTGTTGTCTTATTCAGGGCGCTAAAACCACACTTAGGCTAAGTCATAATAGGGTCAGTGCAGTCAGAGAAGGCATGGATTGGTAGAATGGAAAATGTGAGAATGATAAATAGAGAATGTGCGAATGACCGTTTATTGACTCAGCAACAACACAATTCGTAAATAAATTAATCATATTTTTGACTATAATAATAGTTTGACTTGTTCTAAGAGTGTAGCCGAATTATAAAAGACTGCGTCAGCAGTTTTTGCATGTCATCTTTCAGTCATCATTATGTCATCTTTCTAATTTCTTTTTTGAAATAAAAGAAGATATCATGCATTCAATTCGGTGGACAACTTATGAAGTAAAAACATTCATTCGCACTAAAAAATGTAGATCTATTATGCTATCGCCACAAACGCTGCTTGAAACGCACTGTGATTAAGATAGTAGTGATGACATTTATTAGTTGATTAGGCCTACCATTAAGAGATCATTAAATTATGACATTATTAGTTGATTATCATTAAGAGATCATTAAAATTTCAAAACAGGTGAAATTGCCACAAGAGTGCAAGCTATTGGACTGTGACTACACAATGAAGTAGGCCTATTTGTATCAGAATTAAGCAGTGTCAAGAGACAGATTGCACAAGTGTAAAACTTTATAACGATATTAATTGCCAGATGCGATCAACGAAAGAATAAAATTATGTTGCCAATTAGTTAGAACCCGAGGCAAACTGAAGAAGGATGAATCGGTGCTACATGTACATAATGATCGGTCACTCAGTGCAGACGAGTTTTCAACCATAGCCGCACTTAAAGGCGCCATTTAGTAAGCGCTTTATATATATATATATATATATATATATATATATATATATATATATATATATATATGCTTGGATACGCAAATAATATTAGCAAGTACAATATTCAAGTGGTTCAACTACAGAGCCACAGTTAAATTAGTTAATTGGCACATGAAACAGATTTGCAAGGCCGCAGTCAGGATTTGTTTTCGGGGTAAAGTAATTTTATCGCACTTACGGCCTACATGTATATGCAATGTATTTAACGCTGATAATCAAATTACTTCTATAGCATATGCGAGAAATAAATTAGAATACGCAAGCAAATAAATACAACTACCAACATAACAGAACTTTGTAAGACATTGCTACGCGTATTTACTGTGCGCTCCCTCAAGAGTCAAGAAAGTCGCCAGAAGCATTCCAACGAGCCTAAACTTATGAATTCTGTTTTCTCCATGGCTCTGACATTTTAGGGGGGACATTTTCTCGCGGTGGAGACACATTCCAATTTGAATTCAAACTTGGCATCAATACTAGCCTACTTGGAAAGTCACTTTGGCTGAACTGCAGCCCAGTTACTGTAGGCTTACAACTTCTTGTCCTCTGAGCAGGACACCTTGCTGCGTGCATGGATTGTGATCAAGGTTGCGTTTTTTACACGCCCAGGATTCAGGTTCATCGATCTGCGAGTGTAAGAAGTGCAAAAATTAAATAAAACTAAAACGAACGACGACTAATCTGAAGCCACACTGATTGGAAAACGGACGCAACAACGGTATTGAAGGCATAGCTGGAAGTAAAAACATTCATGCACACAAACACACACACGAAAACACACACACAGACACACATAAACACACAAGCAGAGTGGCAGTATTTCACTTAGCGCTTTCGGTAAGCTGTAATTAGAAAGAGACCGTCTAAGCATCATTACGCCGAGACTAAATACGTCTAATCAGTCCGACTAATTAGGGTAATTAGCGCACGGAATGCGGCTGAAAACGCATAGCGTGACCAATGAGTGGATGGTCGGATTTTTGGGCTGCGAGACGCAGGTTCGAAGTCTGGTGTGAGTGGGATTTTACGAGACAGTTGTAGCGTTCAATGGGATTGTTATGCTGTGAGATTATGGCGATAATTCATCGAATTAGAATTAACTGTTTCATGCCGCGGATCTGTTTGGATTTATGGCTTACATCTACCTAATCAAGCGATGCAATTCCATACCACATAGGCTAGGTCTAATACCATGCCATAAAAATAACACGCCAAGACGACACTTGTTTTATTGCAGTGTCATATTCCGTAGCATGGTAGGCCACATGCCATCAATCAATCAATCAACCAACCAACCAATCAATCAAACAACCTGCCAATCAGTCAATCAATCAGCCAGTCAGTCATTCGATCATTCATTCAATCAATCAATCAATCAATCAATCAATCAATCAATCAATCAATCAATTGATCAATCAATTCACCAATCAACCAATCAATCAATCAATCAACCTGCCAATCAGTCAATCATTCAGCCAGTCAGTCATTCGATCATTCATTCAATCAATCAATCAATCAATTGATCAATCAATTCACCAATCAACCAATCAATCAATCAACCTACCAATTAGTCAATCAATCAGCCAGTCAGTCATTCGATCATTCAATCAATCAATCAATCACTTAATCAATCATTTAATGATTCGGCTTGCAATTGACAGTGCATTCAGAGAAAAGACACGGTTTCTTTGGATGGAAAATCATATCTTAGAAGCAATAAGACGACATACAAAGTATAGTCATGCAACCAATATCCATTGCATTCAAAAATATAACTAATCAATAACAAACAGTGAAACAAAAAATGGGAAACACAACACGTGTCCAGTCTCACATCGCAGCACAATAAACTTACTTTATCATGCAATACCATAGCACATCATGCAGCCCCATTATTATTATTATTTTTTTTTTTTTTTTTTTTTTTTTAATTACCCGAGGTATCTATAATCCCTCAGGTGTCAGATATTAATAAGCAATTTTAACTCTGGAGTGGCCATCCGAGTCAAGATCAGGGAGAACAAAAGTGCTGTGAAAGGCAACGGCATTGAAGCGCTGAATAATAATTGACAGACGCTGGAACAAGTAACTGGTTTCTCTGGGTTCGCCAGAAACTTGAGCCAAGAGACGTCCCAGGTCGGCTAGAAAAGCCTGTCCTTTGGCGTTGATTGGTCCCATTGTTTCGAAAGCCAATGGGACGAAATGGTATGATTGCATCAAATGTGCATACTTAGTGTTTTTTCTGGCTTCAGCCAGTTCAGCAGCACCTCCCGTCCGGATGGAGGTTGTGGATAAGTAGGATGGAGCCACAGTGTCTGCGACTGTAACGTCCCAGGTCAAGCAACGACCTGAGCGCCACGGTATCAGTGTTAGACCATCTGGTTTCTTCCCATCCGACCTTGACAAACCAGGTGGTTAACTGCTGGGATGCCCGCCTGAACGAGACCCCTGCAGATAAGATCATTTAGGACCGCATGTCGGGCCTGTCGGCCAGGGCCAAGACGGCATGACAGGCCGTGTGAGCCATCAGCGGTCACGAGAGTGCCGCACGGGCAGCTATGTGGGTGGCAGATGACCGTGCCAAGACGGAGGCCCACAGCTATTCGAACTGCCTCGTCGTCCAACCTGAGACCGCAAGTGCTTATTGGTAAGGCGAACAGCCAGTCACCTGCATGAGGCGCTGACACTGCTTTTAGACGTGCTTGATGGTAATCACTGGTGTGAAATTGATCAAGCTCAGCTGTGCAACAACTGGTTTGTCCCAGAAAGATTGCCGGTGAGGAAGTTCTCCGTCTGGGCTAGAAGTAGAGTATTTTTGGCACCAATGCTCAAAGGAAGCGGCAAACTGTGTGTCTGTATCAATGGTTACATTGCTCAGCATGGCGGATTGGAGGGCAAGGGTACTTGCAGCGGAAGCCAAAAAGGCGGGAAGCGCAAGCGAAGATACCCTGCGAATGCCAAGACCTCCAGCTTTAACAGGGAGGGAGGCCTGTAACCACTGGTCTTCTGTAAGTGATAGATTAAGAATCGAGCACAGACCGGTTCTCAACAGAGAGTCATATTATTATTATTATTATTATTATTATTATTATTATTATTATTATTATTATTATTATTATTATTATTATTATTATTATTATTATTATTATTATTATTATTATTATTATTATTATTATTATTATTATTATTATTATTATTATTATTATTATTATTATTATTATTATTATTATTATTATTATTATTATTTTTTTTTTTATGCCCCGAGGTATACAGGATCCCTCAGGGACTTATCTACCGCCTAATATAAAATCACAGTCTGGAACGGCCCTATTTATTATTATTATTATTATTATTATTATTATTATTATTATTATTATTATTATTATTATTATTATTATTATTATTATTATTATTATTATTATTATTATTATTATTATTATTATTATTGTTATTGTTATTATTATTATTATTATTATTATTATTATTATTATTATTATTATTATTATTATTATTATTATTATTATTATTATTATTATTATTATTATTATTATTATTATTATTATTATTATTATTATTATTATTATTATTATTATTATTATTATTATTATTATTATTATTATTATTATTGTTATTATTATTATTATTATTATTATTATTATTATTATTATTATTATTATTATTATTATTATTATTATTATTATTATTATTATTATTATTTTTTTTTTTTTTTTTTTTATGCCCCGAGGTATACAGGATCCCTCAGGGACTTATCTACCGCCTAATATAAAATCACAGTCTGGAACGGCCCTATTTATTATTATTATTATTATTATTATTATTATTATTATTATTATTATTATTATTATTATTATTATTATTATTATTATTATTATTATTATTATTATTATTATTGTTATTATTATTATTATTATTATTATTATTATTATTATTATTATTATTATTATTATTATTGCTATTCTGCAATGCTATTCTCTAGGCCTACTACGCCATAGCATTCCATGCCATTCTACAATCCACATATCATTGTACTGTACAATGATGATGATTATGATGATAACGACGACGACGACGACGACGATGACGATGACGATGATGATGATGATGATGATGATGATAATGATGATGATGATGATGATGAATTCTCTGCCCGAAGGCAGGTTCCTTGGCTTTACGTCTCTGGGGATGAGATGAGTGAGCTGGTTTCCTGTTGCCCTCCTCACAGACAATTGTGGGTGAGCAACTTGTACAAGGTCGCTACGTGGTGGCTTGAGGTAGATTCGAACCTGCGACACATCGGTCACGAGGCACCGAACTTACCGCTACACCACCGCGTCCCACTGTATAATATCAATCAATCAATCAATCAATCAATCAATCAATCAATTAATCAATATTTCAGTTAGCCAGTCAATAAGTCAGTTAATTGGTCAATCAGTCAATCAATCAATCGATCGATCGATCAATCAATCAATGAGTCGTTCAGTTATTCAGTATTCCATTGTTTTATGAAGCTTATCTGCCTGTCTGCCAAAGATAAGCAGTACGAGATGACGGTCAAGTCACTCCACCTATTATTGTCATCAAGATACGTCAACAGAATTGCAATAGAACAACCATTTACAGGCAGAGAAAGTCACCAAGCCAACCAGCACACGCACATAGGGCACAGCAGCCAGGAGCCTTTAAAGTATACCCTATATAGCCTATGGCTTAGATCTAATGATAAAAATGTTTAGAAATAAATGGAAATGATTAAAGTGCATTAACGACCTTCAATTTCAAACTTGTAGCCTATATAACGTTATGATCTTATTCATGTAGGCTAAACTTGAGGTTTAAACTACCGTAACTGAAATTTTTCTCTCCTATCATTATTGTTTAAAAAGGTACAATTCCTGTACTTTTCTATAATATACAACTAGGCTACCTTTAGCTCGAGCTACTCATGGGCGGAGTTTATCAGAGGCCAGAGGGAGCTAAGCTCCCCTCCTAAGAAGACCCAGATTAAGCTTTTTCACCATGAAAATGATATCTTTTTCCGGGCTTAGCCGCCATAAGGAGGCATTAGCCCCCTCCAAGAACGGAAACCAAACTCCGCCCATGGGGCTACTAGTATACAAGTCGCCAGGCCCATGGGCAATTGGGGACTCACCCTGCCCTCTCTACGTAGGCAAACACACACACAAACACTCCGACTCTGAAGAACAACTCTAGATTTAATGGATGTTTCTGCGCTCGTCAGCAAATCATTTGACGACCGAGTTTCAGTTAGGATTGCGTATTAGAAGAAACGGATCGATGGTTGGAAAATCACCGGTGCAATGTCGGTGTACATTATTGTACATGTACCTGCGTTAGATGACGCTGCTAATTACGATGGGATCAGTTTCCGATGGCTGGTATAGTCGTCTCTGAGGCTAATTGTCTAAAGCAATGTCTGAAAAAAGCAGAGACTTGCAGTCCAAGAACCAGAATGGCTACAGAAAAGAAGTAGGCCTACAGATTCACCAGCTCATTTACGAGCGATGCGTTGAGTCAAAAGGGTTGTCCGTAGGAGTAGTAGTTCTTGGCGGTCCGGTTCAAGAGGGACGGACAAGATACTAAAAGGTGGGTGTCGTCTGGGCATGGAATTGGACGATGGATGATCAGATGAGATAGGGTAAGAGTTTTTTAAATGTAGTGTCTTATGTTTGGGCCGAATTTGAAAAAGAAGTTAAAGAGGCTTAGATGAAAATAATAATTGTTGCTCAAATGGAAACAGGAATGATGGAACGAATTCTTGCCAAGGTACATGTAGATGTCTGATTGACGAAATTAGGCAAATGATAGGCCTAAAGAAAGTTACGACAGATCACCAACATCTGGCATAAGAGCAGTCCTAGTCGCAATGATCTCTAACCAGACTCGAGCATACATTCCTACAAAGCTGACATAATTTTAGGCGATATACCGGTAGGCGTTGTGTAGAGACCGGTCAAATCTTCTTGCAACCCCTGACCAGTGACCACACTACACTGTTTTCCTATTAAGTGACAGACGCTGCCTTGCTTGCGAAATCGTGGGAAGGTATCAGTGCGGATTTGATAGCATAGCATCGCCTGTGCAAAGAGCAATAAAGGTGCATGCAGATCATTCCCTGTTGCCAATCGGATACTGCGACAGGGAACGGCGGCGGTGTATGGGATGGCCAGGCTGAAATCGAGCACCAGCAGCATCCTCCCTGTGTGTGTTGCGACACACCTGCAGCAGCAGACCAGGAATCAATCCGCATTTACGATGCTATTCAGCAGGTATGCGAACACGAAATGGATTAAGGTAATTAGTCCTTTTTATTTGTTATGTTTTCTCCTCCTCTCTGCGGAGGATAAGACTGTCCTGGATCTATCATGTCTAGTGAGAATCTTGGGATTCTCTGCTGGTGTCGGATGTTGGGTTCGAATTGGGAATAATGTGGAACCCGAGGTTCACTGTCTCGTGACACTTTGAGGCTATAGTTATAATGATAATTATTATAGTGACTACAGGAAACTAATGCTGGTCATAGAACATAGAATGTGCTCCCTGTTGCGCCCCGTCTAGTACCAAGAGATCACACCACCATGTTGAATTCATTTAGTCATGATTAGACTGGGAGCGCTTCTGAGTAGTTTACCTTGAATATACGCTATATAAAAAACTTAGTAATAGCATTGATTTTCCTTAATGTGTTATGTTCGCTTACCCTAAGGCAGTCATGCGAGTCATGGGTATAAAGTGTTAGCGACTTCGTTTGCACAACGAAAATCGTCGAAGGCGTGTAGTCAGCGCTCTCCTTCGCCGTCTCAACCTTCCACCAACAGTTTACGGTCATCGTGCTCATTATAGCTGAGCTCGTAGGTGGGGGGAGTGGCAGGAAGAACATAAATCTCGGACCAAGTTTCCATCCTTGCGGAAATAATTGAACCCCCCCTATCAACAATTGAGTCCATAACTCTACGCACAAGTCCATCGAGTAGGCCTATCCCTGAGGTTCATAGTTATCAGCCCGATGGATGTTTTGGGATGGGTCAGGGGCGTCGCCAGCGAAAGTTTGGGGGGGGGTCTATTTTGGAAGAATTCAACTGAACATGGTCGCGTCATACTCGGAATTATATTTAATTTTTATTCTGCGATATGAACACGTGACTCCCGCCATAAATACGTCGATTGAAAGGGCCAAGTGTTAAGCTGGAGCCCGACACAGAACTTAAGACACAAGTATGACTTTAGATTGAAGTAGGCCTCCATCTATAACATGTAGGCCTATATGAATGTTTGAACTGAGTTGACACTGCCAATAATTATTATTATTGCAGGTACCAACGTTCAAAACAACATGAAAAGGTTATCAGACGAGAGATGTTGATGCACTCGAACCTAAGTCATTCCTACAGACGCAGACGGTTCAAAAGCCAATGCGTCAACTGTAATGCCAGATCAGAGATCACGTGTGACTCACTTCCGGTCCTGCGAGACACGACGAGACTTCGAACGAGATTTTGCAATCAGTCGATGAATCATCCGCCTTTCTTCCAACGCTCATCCTCCCAATTGCACACGCTTTGACATCTCCATCCTATGGCATTTTCGTCATCTAGCATTTCCATCCTCTGGCATCTTCATGCTATGGCATCTTCATCTTCTGGCATTTTCATTATCTAGAATCTTCATCTGATAGCATCTTCATCTTCTGTCATCTTCATCTTCTGGCATTTTCATCCTCTGGCATCTTCATCCTCTGGCATCTTCATCCTCTGGAATCTTCATCTTATGGCATTTTCTTCATTTGGCATCTTCATCTGATAGCATCTTCATCCTATAACATCTTCATACTATGGCATCGTTATGACGATAATTACCCGCCCTTTGCTATCTTCCAGTATAGGAAGAATCCCATCAACGGTGAACTTCAAAGACTTCCAACGAGACCGCCTGATTGCTTTTACGAGTATTCTCCTTGTCTTCCATTTTCCGATGGAACCGCCGTACACATCAAGAACCGCTTTTGCCCCGCAGGGATTAAAAACCGCCTCAGGTAACTATGGCAGCAGCGCGTGCCTGCGTGTAGCCTACCTGTCCAGGTATGCCGCCCAGGTCGACAAGTGTGCTTTGATGTGCTTGCGATGCTGTTATGCCTAACGTAATACTTATGCCACCGTTGCAGAATGGATTCTGCGCCCATCATTGTCTATCGGTGAACGTTTGCATTGATTGAAGTGCAAAGAGTCTGGATTTGCTTTCAAAGTTCGCTAATTGGGTTACACAAGTTTTTAATAATCAGACGAAAACCGTTAGCGAAACACGGCTGAACTATAATTCAGTTTAATCACCTGTGAGGGAAGAGGATCGAGTTAATGCTACCGATCAGAAAATCACTCAGTTGGAGGAAATGATCAAAGGCACCGAATGAACCGAACTATCTAACAGAAATGCAGCGTAATAATAATAATAATTATTATGTTGTTAATAAATAAACCACCATGTCTAACTTGCTCTATCGATCAATAATGCAACTGTGGTACTTTGATAAAATGTTATTGCTAACTGCCACTCGCACGTTTCTAAACAGGGCCGCAATATATATGCTACTCCTATAGCTATCCGGAGATGAAGACGTTAATCTACTCCGAGATGGAATAGACGGGGTATGGAGTAAGCTATCCGATGGGACTAACCATCCTATAACAGGTATAAATATTGAAAAGGCGTATAATTGATAAATCTACGCTGCAATCAAACTTCAAAGTGAATTGTTGTTTAAGGCGTCCTAAGAAATGTTCAAAACAAGGCAACTCGAATAATATGCTCTTAGCTTTTCAAGGCCTACATTTTCTCTGTGTTCTAAAAGCAAATCAAGCAAAGTTAGCTAGTAGAAATAAATGCACCTGTTAGCCTATCGGCAATGTTGAAGACAAAGAAAATTTTGATTAATTTGCAAAAAATATTTCCAGCAATTCAACTTCGACGTCAATTTGGTAAGAATTATTTTCTTCATTCCAGCTTGTAGGCGACCAATGCTAAAACTGATGCTGTAGTAACGAATTATTTTGAAAACTAAAGCGGTAGATAACCTATAATTATCTCTACCACAGCATAATTATTTAGAATAGGCATAGATCTAAAATGCATGATGAAAAGCAAGCAAACTGATTTTAATCATGAAAATTGTATCAAAGAATTAACAACTAGATTTTAATACAGTAAATAATGTGAAAAAGGAAAGTTTTTTTTAACAGCACACGTGTTTCAAATTGAACCAAATAGTATCCAGGATACGAAAGTTCATCATACAAGATGTCGACAATATTAACTATAACCGAAATTGTTCCATCGTCAACATTCTTTTATTGCATTGGCTTTAATTATTCGTCAAAGAAATGGAAGATGGCAAGAGCGCTGGTTCTATAATCAGTGGTATAAATACCCAAAATCTCATTCCTCTCGCTATTGTAGTGCAAGCAATGGACAGCATTGAAGCCGTTCTGATTTGGCTGCGGACCAGTGAAATCCAAAAGATTGAACTCAGAATCTAACAGCTCCATTCCATTCTTTGGATGAGTTAACAGAATTCTGCCCGAAATATCGGCAAAATTAGCTAAACTCTCATTATTCAGCGAAGATTGATATTTCCGTGCAATAACTCCATTCGTGTCGATCTCCACTAATACCCTTTGCAATGGACAGCGGCGCCGCCAGGATTTTATTTCTGTACGCACAACTTGCACAAAATAATATGAAGCGAACAGCGATCGATACGAGCTTATATTCAGGGGCGGATTCAGGATTTCTGGTTAGGGGGGGGGGGCGTAAATACCACCAATCCAATCCCATATATACATATATACATACAGTGCTTGTGCCAGGACGCTGTATTGTAGGCCTAATTGGTGGTCAGTGGCGGCGCCGAAGGCGGGAAGTTGCGCGTGCCGAAGGCACGAAGCCCATCCCGACTAGGGGGTCTGGGGGAGCGTCGTAAGCTACCCCAGCGTAGTGTTGTTTTAATAATGTCTCAATTTTAGTTTTAGTTTTAGTTTTTATTGTTAGTCTTGATATTTAGTTTTAGTTTTAGTTTTAATTGTTGTTAATATTAGTTTTAGTTTTGGTTTTCGTTTTTATGGATCAATTTTAGTTTTAGTTTTAGTTTTAGTAATCCAATTTTAGTTTTAGTTTTCGTTTTAGTAAACCAATTTTTGTTTTAGTTTTCGTTTTAGTAAGCTGGGGCTATTGACTCGTTAGAACTTAATGCCATTTAATTTATATAGCGCCTCTGAGTAGAGATCTTTAAGAGGCGCTATATAAATTTATGTGATTGATTGATTGATTATTGAAGAACCTAAATAAATACAAGACAAAACGAAGACGTGATGAATAAAAAAAAATTACTGATTTGTGTGAAATGTCCTTTTCTTCTAATCTGCGCCATTGATACCTCAGCATGTAATTAATTATTGTTTGTGAGTAATATAGTTATGATAGAGATATTTAGGCCCAATAGTTGTATCAACCTAGATCATATTTTAATGTTATTTCGCTATTTTTAATTTTTTTATTGCACGTTCAATTCTGGTTATAGAAACAAATGAGCTGTTTTTCAGTTTATTTACTAAAAGCTATTTTTTTAAAATATTTTTTGCAAAACTACTTAGATGGAAATAGTGAATTCATTACCTTTTCCAATAGGCCTTTCTGAAAAAAAAGAAATATCGAAGACCATGCCTATAATTACAATTTATGAACTCCAAACCTCTTGCAACGATCAGCTTCTGACACCAAAGAAAGGATGCTGGAATAAGCTGTGAAATGGCATTTCAAAATTCATTACCATCTGACATGTGTTGTCACATACTAGCTCATTCTATATAATCCTAATCAACCAAACACTGGAGGTAGACCAAGCTAATCTGCATACAGATACCCCACTCAGGGGAGTCTGGAGATCTTGGGTGGACAATTGCCCTCGACCTATTTTAGACAATAGACAGCTTACATGCAGCTATCTAGAACAGTGGCCAGTGGCAAGGTGCTTTCAATCTGATCTTGGGTTAGTGGTACACACAGACGCACGCGCGCGCACAGGTCATGCACACACAGGTTGTATACGCGGAGGTAAAGACACAGCCATACGCTCGAGGTAGACCAAGCTAATCTGCATAAGGTCCCCAATTCAGGGAGTCTATAGACCTTGGGTGGACAATTCTTCGACCTAGACGGCAGGTGCACTTGAAGCAGACGCTGATTGACCAGAGAATACTGGGGCCAAAGTTCACCAAACCTCAAAATGAGAAAAAGTATGACACGCCATTTGCATAATACGAATAAATGACAATTAAAGTAAAATCAAGAGCAAATTATTTAGTTTTCGTTTGACCAAATATCGTTTTAGTTTTCGTTTGATCAATTTTCGTTTAGTTTTAGTTTTGATTGCGGCAAATTTCGTTTTAGTTTTAGTTTTCGTTGTCACCTCATTTTAGTTTTAGTTTCAGTTTTCGTTAACGAAAATGTTTCATTTTCGTTAATTACCATTTTCGTTTTCGTTTTCGTTAACGAAAACAACACTACCCCAGCGGGGTCTGGGGCAAAGCCCCAGCGACCAGCGCATTTTTGGCTGTTTCGACCTTAAATGGAGCCATTTTTAGGCTCTTGTTTGCCAGCTATTAATTTTGTGAACGACAAAGTCGCGAAATTTTTAAGAATAAGTCGTTTTTCAGTGTCGCAAGCTACCAGGATAACAATAAAAATCAAAATGTTATTGTAAAAGAGAAAGGTTTTGTCTTTACAGTAAGCTCCCCCAGCGGGGTCTGGGGGCGGAGACCCAGCGATCAGCGCATTTTTGGCTGTGTCGACCTCAAATGGAGCCATTTTTAGGCAGTCATGTTGAACCTATATAATATATCTTTCTTTGGGCGCATAACGTATAGGTAGGATAGATCTATAGGATTCTCTCGTGGTAATATGGCAATTCAAACTGTCACCCAATAAATTTAGACCATGTGACAATTATATAAAAGTTTGCGCCCCTAGAAAAATTCCTGCGGACGCCCATGTTAAAGAGAGCTTGAAGGGGCGCTATAACCAGTGGCGGATCCAGAACTCTTCCAAGGGGGGGGGGGGGCAAAAATCTTAGAACCTGGGATGGGACAGGTGAAACAAATTTCGAAATTTGGTTGTTGGTCGAAAATAAATATGGATCAGTCTTTGGCTGAAGTACTTTTCATCCGCCAAAAATAGTTGATGAGGTTTTTTTTAGTCATCTGCCAAATTTTTTTTCGAGAAAATCACACCATTTCATCCGCCAAAAAAGTTGATGACCTTTTTTTTACTCCTCCACTTGAAAACCGACTGGGGGGGCCACGTCCCATGCCATTTTCCGAATAGGGGGGCAATATGCCATTACACCCATATGCATATTGCTAATTTCATACCAAATTGGGGGGGGCACGTCCCATGGCAGTTTTAAATGGGGCCATGGCCGGATTGCCCCCTGGATCCGCCTCTGGCTATAAAAAGTGCACATAAAAACACATACAAACAAAAATTAAATTAAATTTTTTTTAACGGTTTTACATCCAGGAATTCCAGGATCCATAGACCTCTAGGGTCTAGGCAGCTATAAGACGCTCAATACCAAGATGGCTCTCTATTATAGTGTAAGTAAGTAAGGAAGTAAGTATATTCTATAGATTATAAAATTTCAATAGAATTTAATCGCTAATAATAAATTTACAATTTGTGAAAAAAATTTTTTTTTGCCTTTCCGCGCTGTACGCACTTGCGTAAGTGCGTACGCCTAACGGCGCCCCTGGCAATGGATCGCTACAGGCAAGGACAAGGTTACCATTTGATTTCTGGATTACACTTTCAACATAATATCCCAACCCGTGCAGAGCTGGAGATAAATTTATCTCATGAAGCAAGATGCCAGTCGGGTCATATATTTTTATTGCCTCTTCTCTGATTATCAGGTTTCCTTTAGCGGACGCGCACATGAAGGATATTGCAAAGTCTAAATCACTGATCCATGTCTCAACCTTCCACTTGTACGTTTCCTCTCTCGTAAAGCGAAAGACAGAAGAGCAGAAAGTATCCCTGTGTTGTTCTAGCACATAGATGCAATTTGAAACGTTGCAAGCTTCTACTAACGCAGGACGTATCTTTGTGAACGGGATGACCTCTTTCACACCTGCCATCATATTGCTGCGGTCGCAAACTCTAACCTCGTAAACAAGATCGCCGTCTTGGTTAGTGCACATGCAGAGTAGAAGTACTTCTTCCTTCAGAGTAGTAACGCTGATGACGAAACATTGGATCAGTGATTGATGCAAAATCTCAAAACGAATCGCCGTTTGAGCTGAAAACACAATTCTTTCATATAAATTATTCAAACAAATTAAATACATCAAAGGTAAGCAGTCACGACCGTGGGCAAACATGCAGATCACCTTATTATTTTACTCCAATTAAATGTAAATTAAAAATGATTTTATAGCTCACAACAACTAAAACGTTAAATATTGATCTGAAGTGGTGGCCGTTTGCAGCCTAGTTTTTTCACGTGAAACGCAAAGCAACGTGGCACATGGTTTACTATCAAAACCGCGCACACAAAACCGCGCACACAAAACCGCGCACACAAAACCGCGATTCACAAAACCGCGCACCCTCAGAACCGCGCACAAGCATTACCGCGCACGATCATAACCACTCTTGTTTGAGAATCTGTTTAAGCGGTGTCACGACAACTGGTCTACATACAAATGGTCCAGCGCTTGAGAAATGGAAGCTGGATTAAATTATTTAGAGGTGAAATGGAGGCTGGGTTGATGAAAAACGCAAGAGAAATTGAGGCTGGATGAAGGTTCTTTTACAGGTAAAATAAAAGCTGGATTAACGAAAATAACGCATGAGAAATGGATGCTGGATGAAGCTATTTTTAGATATAAAATAAGCTTAGAAGCTAAATCGATGAAAAACGCTTAAGAAACTTAAGCTGGATGAAGGTATTTTTAAATTTTTATATCTGGTATAGTATCTGGATTGAAAAGAACAATCGAATTTATATTACAAGAGGGAATATGTCATTGGGACAGAGAGCGGCAAGGCAGAAGATGGCGTTCTTTGGACATGTGATGCGAGCAAAGCTCAGCAAACGACTTGGAAAAGAAGATGATGCTGGCCTGCGGAGAGGGAAAAATGAGAAGAGGACGCCCAAGAAGGAGGTGGATAAAGGAAATACACGAGAGAACAAAGATGAATTTGGAAGAACTGAGAGACGCGACGGAAGATCGTAATACGTGGAGAAGGTTAATTATAGCGGTCGCTAGGAGCCTAGGATTCAAAGAATCGACGGCATAACGCATGAAAATGGAAGCTGGATGGAGGTATTTTTAGATATGAAATAGAAGCTGGATGCATGTTGAAATACTTGAATGCGGTTATGATCGTGCGCGGTAATGATCGTGCGCGGTTCTGAGGGTGCGCGGTTTTGTGAATCGCGGTTTTGTGCGCGCGGTTTTGTGTGCGCGGTTTTGACCGGATACCGTGGCACATAGGGCCTAATAAGCTTATTATCTGATTTCAGCGAAAGGCGTTTGTGCACTGTCTAAAACTTTACGGTTTTAAATGGGTCGAACGCAAGAAAATCACGAAACTCGAAGCTAGAAGACCTAACACATTCCACCACTGCGCTCTTTGTTATAGGCCTACCAGCATAAACAAGGCGATCTATAGGCTACACGAAACTTAGGATTATGATCAGAATGAAAGTGAACGGTATCCGTGGTAGGATATTAATAGTGGCGGCGCCAAGATTTCAGTTTTGGGGGGGGCTGAACTTTCGTCGGAAAATTTCCCATTTTTCAGCGCCGAAATTTCTGATGACCTTTTTTAATTATTTTTTTAGTCATCTGGTCGAAATCTTGGGAAAATTTTCCATTTTCACCGCCAAAATTTCTGATGACCTTTTTTTTTTTAGTCGACACCTTCCAATTTTTTTTTTGGGGGGGGGGGCTGAACGCCGAAATTTTGCATTTTGACATGGCGAAAAAAAATGGATCGCCTATTTTTGGGGGAGGCTAAGCCCCCCCTAGCCCCCCCCTCTGCCGCCGCTACTGGATATTAATCGTTAGTGAATAGCCTAACGATTGCAGCGAATTGAGATTTGTGCACAGAAGTTGTCAGCTGTGTGTTTTGTGAAGTGGAAGACGGTTTGGGGGTGTGAAACGCACTTCTCGCAAACTATTTTTATTTATATACATGTAGATAGGGCATCTACCTTCAAGAGCTCGGTGAAGTTCATTTCGAAAGAAGTTGGTCGAAAGGATGCTGTTCCAATACGGACAGACAGATCTCATTCTGTGTATCACAAGTTTAGCTTTTTCTGTCCATACACTTTTCGACAGCTTCATACCTTTCACTTCCATAGCTATGGCTTTAACGAGAATACATTCCACCATCTCCACCGGAAGATCATGCAGCTGCAGAGAATGGCAGAACGATTAACATAATTTACGTTTACACAAGTTTTGAGAATTCATGAGTTAACCGAGCATTTCAATCGAATAGGCTTTTTCTTAGGAATCACAAACTTTGCAAGTCTATGCGTAAGACAGAAAACACGAGGGAGGAATACGACGAAATGCTACAAGTTTAGGTCTACCTACCTTCTGAGCTTTTTTAGAGAAATGTTTGAACTGCACAACCAGGAACCTGGTGTGCCTTTGGTGGACAAAATTTCTGATGATCTTTTTTAGTCGTTTGCAAGACCGCACCGATAAAATTTAATGACCTTTTTAATAAATGTTTGGCCTTTGTCGTATTTTTCACTGCACAACCCATTCGTTCCATTTCGCTCTTCACACACCAGATTCCTGGTTGTGCAGTTCAAGTAGCCTATTTCTTTAAAAAAGCTCTTATTAAGTCAGGTAGACCTATATGCTATATCGGCTGCAGTTAACTTTTCCAATGATTGTCACTGCACATGATTGCTATGCAACTGCACAAAATCCATTTAGAACTGCACATTTTGAGTGCAACTCTTACTTTTAGATTTCATATTGGTTGATATGGCGTAGCCAGGAATTTATAATGTTTTTGTTGTTTTTCCTATTTATATGGATAAATAACCTTAAAACCCTTTTCCCGGAGCCAATGGGTGGGGGTAACCAAATTAACCCCCGAAACAACCTTGCTTACGCCACTGGTGGCTTGCATAAGTCTATAAAGTAGGCCTACTTACAAGTCGCATGTAGGCAAGATAATGCAGTTGCCTTTTCCTGCTTTCGACACACAGTCTTGACTATAATTATTGTCCAAGATATTAAGATTTTGCGAATCGTCTGCCACCTTTGGATCATGAATATTTCCCGGAGTTGCCCCTCGTTAATTTAACTTCAGTTAAACCACTGATGATAATAGCTTACCGTTTTGTCGCTTGATGAATCGACTTTTTCACGTTTAGCACTGGCAACTTGTTGGAATGCTGCCATGACAGAAAAACATGCAACTATACCACAATGCAATTTTAAACCAGTGTTTAACGTTTTATATTAGCGTCGCAAATTATTTCGAGGCAAATAAATTATTGTACCGAAACTAGTCATTGGATGCCCGATGAAAACGAATCATAGAACAAATAGAAATTAAGTGAGTGATGAGAATCATGCAATAGTTGTAAAACTAGATGTTGGATAGGCTATTTATGCTGGGAAACTCTGTTGAATTATTATATAGGGGCCTAAGCTGGGTCACTGGGTGAGTTATTAAAATATTTCGAGTGTCAGTAGAAAATGGATGAAGGATGTAAATATGCCATCGCATAAATAGAAGTTTGACGAGCAATGAAAGCATGTTCAAGATAATTTATGTATTAGAAAATTAACGACGCTATATTACACGCTTACCCTAATTGGAACTTTGAATTATGGCCTAACAGTGAACTATGGAGTAGGCCTAGGTTTCTACAATAGGCCTAATTAAAGACTTCCTTGCACTAAAAATTACCATCTGAGTCTTCATTCTTTTGCTCGTCATTACTGGACTCAGTTGCTGTCCGTTTCTTTGACATGGCGCGTTGGATTATTGCGTTATCCATCTCCAGAAGATCAAACGTCGCCTTTTGAAGAAACACGATTTACGACATTACTTACCGGTATTGCAAGAAATACCAAACTATGCCCGAGAAAATCGAACGCGAATTATTGCCGATAATTTACTAAAGTTTGAGGTTTTCAATGCAGGTTAATTCCTGAAACGACTTGGCTAATGACGCATTGAGCACGAAGTCTAATAATCGATTATGACGTCACCCTATTATAAGATATCTTGCAATTCACAACTGGTCCGTAGACTTCCAACTGGTCCGTAGACTTCCAACTGGTCCGTAGACTTCCAACTGGTCCGTAGACTTCCAACTGGTCCGTAGACTTCCAACTGGTCCGTAGACTTCCAACTGGTCCGTAGACTTCCAACTGATCCGTTCCTCGTGTACTGCATTGATCTGGTGCACCGTCTTAGGCCTACTACAGTAGCCTAACTCTCATCTTCACCTATTATTATTATTAGTAGTATTTCTCAATTCATCTTCAATATTCTGTCTAAGCTAATAATTATAAGATAATTACTTGCTGGCAAATGCTTTCGCAGAAATCTCGATTGGCGTTGAGATGCAAACGCCAACACATTTTCACACATTTTAATTTATTACACTGCATTATCACTTCCGGACAATGGACAAAATAAATGTCAGCTAATTTAATCAGTGCACGCCGATTGTCGTACAGCGACGTAAGTAGGCCAGGTGCAAATTGCCGCGCGGCGTCTGCACAGGTGATTGTCTGGACAGCACGTGACGTCTAGACGAGCGTACGTTAATTGTACAAGAAGGGAGTGGAAGTGAAGAAGGAGAGTTGCGTGTTGAGAGCCGTTGAGATAGGCTGTAAGAGTTGTTGTTGAGTTGCGATAGAGTAGACTGATGAAGATAGTAGTCGTGTAGTTGTTATGATAACGCAAGTGTAGTCATTGTTGTGTTGTTGCTGATCGTTTTACTTTATATCGGATTTTGGAGTATAATAAGAAGAGTTAAACACGTCGTCGTTGTTGGTTAACAAAACAGTGAAAGACTGTAGATTCTTTAACCTAGCCATTTAGCTAATGAAACAGTTATCTAGGGATAGGCCTACGCTACCACGAACTTATACGAAGAAGCTTCCGAAGAGACTGAAGGTCACACATAGAATCGAATAGAGGGAAGAAAGATTTGTGACATTTGGTGTCGTTGCGGTGAGATAACGATCCAAGTTGCAGGATAACGATCCAAGTTGCAGGAGAACGATCGTAGTTACGAACGGAGGGATTCTATTCAATCAACAGACGTTGTGGAGGAACGGACGCTGCGAATTTATCGAGGAGCCGAGCACACGGGAGAAGCAACGATACATCGAGCATCCGTACGTCAGTGAGAAACGACAACACAACGACTACAAGGTAGAAAAACTTGCTTGTCTATTGAAGTTTGCTTAAAGAATTGAAGTCAGTCAATTGCAAACATTTGAAGAGTAGCCTACTATTTTATCGAGCATCTGTAAAGTAAAGAAGTAAGATGGAGAAACTTACGGAGCAAAAGCAAGCAGCTATTAAAAAGATGTCTTCGGAGAGACTAGTAAAATTATTAATTGAAGCAGGCGTAGACGCAGAAGAAGTTGAACAGATGTCGAGGGAAGAATTGATGAGAAATTTAGCCGAGGTTTGGGCTAAGAAAGAAGAAGAAGAAGAAGAAGGTGCTGTCGGAGGCGCTGCGGAGAAGCCAGTGGAGAAGCCTGAGGCACCGATGTCTATGGAGGCGTTGCTGCAATTCATGATAATGAAAGAGGAGCAGCGTAAACAAGAGGAGAAAGAGCGTAAACAAGAAGAAAAAGAGAAAGAAGAGCAGCGCAGACAAGAGGAGAAAGAGCGTAAACAAGAAGAAAAAGAGAAAGAAGAGCAGCGCAGACAAGAAGAGAAAGAACGTAAGCAAGAAGAGAAAGAATTGCGACAACAAGAGATAGACATGCAGAGGCAGCAGTTCCAGATACAACTAGAACAAATGAGACTCGATCGTGATGAATCAGAACGGAGACGGATGGAGTTAATGATAGAGTACGAAAAAGCAAGAAAAAGCGATGAAGAAATACGAAAGCAGCAGATTGAGGACAAAAAGGCTCGCGAGGAAGAAAAAGAAAAGATGCGTTTACAAGAACTGGAGAGAGCAGAAGAAATTCGTCAGGAAGAATTTCAAGCCGGAAAAGACAATTTGGAAAAAGCAGAAAGAGAAAGAGAAGAGCAGATGCAGTTAGAACAAAAGAAACTTGCTATCAAGGAGGCTCAACTTAAAGAAATGGCCATTGAAAAAGAAGAACGCAGAAAGCAGTTAGAACTATTACAACAGAAGATAGAACAGGAAGAACTGCGGAGAATCGAAGATCAAGATCGACTGAAGAAGAGAGACGAAGATGATCGTAAGAGCCGAGAAGTGTCAGAACAGATTAGACTCAAAGAAAGTGAGACAATGGTGTCCAAGATTAAGAAGATAGGTGACGCAATGAAGCATGTGTTACCGAAGATGCCATATGATATGATGGAAGTGCCATTATATTTTGAGACAGTGGAAAATGCATTCAATAGTTTTGCTGTGGAAAAGCAGTACTGGGTGAAATTGTTGTTGCCATTGATGACCCCGAGAGCGCGAACGGTATTGAATCGATTGTCATTTGAGAATTTAGATAAATACGATGCAGTGAAAGAGCACTTGTTGAAGGAATTCAAGTTAACAGCTCGTGAGTACAGGTCCAGGTTTGCAGATGCCAAGAAGACAGCCGAAGAAACGTATACGATGTTCACGGCTAGGCTGAAGAACCTGTTGAATTATTATGTCCGAAGTAGACGAGTGGACAAAGACTACGAGAAGCTGTTTGATTTGTTAGTGGCGGATAAGCTGAAAGAATGTTTACCACCAGGTCCACTACAGTTTGTCTTAGCAAAAGAGGGCACAGAATGCTTGGAAGCTAGTAATGTTGCAGATCTCGCAGATATACATGTAAACAATCGGATTGGTGTGATGTTCCAAGACAAACCGAAATTTGAAGCATGGGACAATAGTCCAAAGCAACCCAAGTGGAACAAGGATAGCAAAGACACCGGAAGCCAAGCCAAGAGTAATGATGCAAAGAAAGATGATTATTCTGGAAAGCAGTGGTCGCAAGATAAACAACAGTCAACGTGGGACAGACAAGCCTACAATCGAACTCCGCCGCTGGGACGCCCAACAGAAAGTAATGCATCTTACACGCCGTACAACAAGTGGGAGAACAAGGAGCAAAGAAGTTTTATCAAGAAGCGTTGCCACAATTGCAATTCTGATAAACACCTAATAAAACATTGCCAAGCACCAGGAGCGGCAAATCTGAGGAAGAACTTTAGCAGAAGTGCAGAAAATCTTCGAGTAAACCAGATACAAGTGATAAATGCACCTCCTGGTTGGGAAGAACAATGCAACCAAGAAACAGAAGTAAAGTCAGTGATGAAGTGTACGCCGCAGTTCACCATACTGAAAGAAGCGATAAAGACTACTTCCATTGCAGAAAGTTGTCGAGAAACAAAAAGTAAAGAGGAGTGTCAACGCATAAAGAAGATATCGTTGCAGCATGTAAATGTGGAGATACGTGGGACTGATGGGCAGCCTGTGCAAGTCGAGGCGTTGATTGACTCGGGGACCGAGATACCAGTAATCAACGAGGAACTACTGAAAGGAACGACAGTAGAAGAAATCGGCAGAGTTCATTTGCAATGTGTAGCTGGAGAGCCGATTCCAGCTAAGTTGGTGAAAATCGAAGTGCGGATGAGCGGTCGTAACGAAGGAGCAGCTACAGAGGACAGGGCAATAAATATCGCGCCATATTTAACTTTAGTGTGTGCCAGCATTTCAGCAGAACTGTGTAAAGAAAATCCAGAAAAGTTCCTGCTACATCCAGAGATAATTGCAGAACTGAAAGAGGTTCCACCAATCAGTATATTGCAAGGAGAGCTACAAGCGAATGTGACTACAAGAGCACAAAGTCGGAGAGCAGAAGTCGAAGACGGAGAAGATGAAACGATAAACGAAAGTTCGCAAGAAGATGACACGGAAAGCGAAGATGAACTCAGCATCCAAGATGACGAAAGAACAACATCTGAGAACAATGAAACTGAAGAAGAGATGGCTGCATGTGAACGAAATGATAGTGAAGATTCCGGAAGCGACGCTGAACTGGAGACAAGTATGAGGGACTTGTTCACAGAGAATTCGAACGATGAAAGACAGCTGGAAGATGCGAAGAAATTCGAGGAGCAGCAGAGAAATGACGAATCACTGAAATCGTGGTGGAGGATCGCTGAAGACCAAGGATCAGAGTTTATCGTGGTGAATGGATTGCTGTATAAGAAGCATCAAATGCTGGATCAGCTTGTGTATCAGTTGGTGTTACCGAAAGAGAGAAGAATTCAAGTAATGGAATTAGCTCACGAGTCAGTATTTGGCGGACACTTGGGAGAAGAGAAGACACGAGAGAGAATCAAGTTGTCCTTTGTCTGGCCAAAGATGCGTCGAGACGTGGTGAAATTTTGTAAGTCCTGTGAGAAGTGTCAGCTGAAGGCACGAAGTTTGGTGATGGATCGAGTGCCGATTACACCAATTCCAAGGGAAGATGTTCCATTCCGACGGATGACTATGGACGTGGTAGGCCCAATAGAACCGAAGTCAGCAGCTGGGCATAAGTATTGCTTGTGCATAGTGGATTCATGTACAAGATGGCCGACAATCTTCTTGCTGAAGTCATTGACTGCTAAGGCTGTGTGCAAAGCTTTGATATTTGCTGAGAATTGTGCAGAGGAAAAGCAAAAACAATACGCCAGTCAATACAACAAGAGGGCCAAGGATAAAGAATTCGAACCAGGAGAAAACGTCATCGTCCTGTATCCAACGTCAACCAATAAATTGATCTCACGATGGCATGGTCCATGTACAGTGCTACAAAGAAGATCCAAGTATTCGTATCTGGTGGACATGAATGAAAACGGCCGACGAATCGTCCATGCCAACAAAATGAGGAAGTTCATCGCAAGAACATTATCGTGTGGTCTCATCGTGGAAGAGGACGACGAATTCGGATCAGTGGTAGAGCTACCATTGAAAAAAGACCATGCAGAGACGACACAGAAATCGCTGCAATTGGACTATGAACAGATCGGACATCTTACGAGCGAGCAACAGAAACAGCTACTGGATGTACTGAACCGATATGCAGACAGAATTTCGGACAAACCTGGATTATGTACATTGGTAGAACACGAAGTGGTGCTGAACCCGAAGAATCCTAACATTTGCTAACTAATTGATTGATATTCTTTGGTTTCTACAGACAATTTATTTGTAATTTTGCTGAGATTGCTAAACCATTGACAGATTTAACTAGCAAGCAGACACCTGAGAACATTATTTGGACTCAGGACCACCAGAAATCTTTTGATTCTCTTAAAGAAATTGTTTTATCGAATGTTATTCTGTACATGTTCGAGGTTGGCAAACCATTTAATTTGTACTGTGATAGCAGTGATTTTGCTGTGGGGGCTGTGCTGTCACAAGTGGACGATGAGGGGATAGAACGTCCCGTTTCATTTATCAGCCAGAAGCTGACAGATACCCAGAGGAGATGGGCGACGATTGAGAAGGAAGCCTATGCAATCATATGGGCTTTAAACAAATTGAAAGAAATCATTATTGGTTCCAAGATTAATGTGTTCACTGATCATAATCCTTTAGTTTATTTGACTGAGTCAATGTCGAAGTCTGCTAAGTTAGTCAGATGGTCTTTATCATTGCAAAATTTTGACATTCTGTTGAACTATAAGAAAGGAAAGTTGAATGTAGTAGCAGACTGCTTATCGAGATTGTAGTATAAGGTATTTTGTGATTGCATTTAGTATAAGAATTGTTTGTATTTAGTTTAAGCATTATACGTTCGCTAATTTTTAAGATTAATTAGCTCTCTTCAAAAGAAAGGAAGGAGGTAATGTCAGCTAATTTAATCAGTGCACGCCGATTGTCGTACAGCGACGTAAGTAGGCCAGGTGCAAATTGCCGCGCGGCGTCTGCACAGGTGATTGTCTGGACAGCACGTGACGTCTAGACGAGCGTACGTTAATTGTACAAGAAGGGAGTGGAAGTGAAGAAGGAGAGTTGCGTGTTGAGAGCCGTTGAGATAGGCTGTAAGAGTTGTTGTTGAGTTGCGATAGAGTAGACTGATGAAGATAGTAGTCGTGTAGTTGTTATGATAACGCAAGTGTAGTCATTGTTGTGTTGTTGCTGATCGTTTTACTTTATATCGGATTTTGGAGTATAATAAGAAGAGTTAAACACGTCGTCGTTGTTGGTTAACAAAACAGTGAAAGACTGTAGATTCTTTAACCTAGCCATTTAGCTAATGAAACAGTTATCTAGGGATAGGCCTACGCTACCACGAACTTATACGAAGAAGCTTCCGAAGAGACTGAAGGTCACACATAGAATCGAATAGAGGGAAGAAAGATTTGTGACAATAAATTTAATAGTAATTATTAAGCATGAAAATACTTGTCCAACATTAATGACATAGCTTGTTTCTTTTCCGCAATATGGAAATTAGGCCTACGGATACGATGTAGTCGATAAACTATGAGGTAGTATAGTCACCATAATTATGATACCTCGGCTCTTTCGGGTATAGGCCTATAACTTTTTAATGTGGTAGGATATCATCCCACTTTTTACCGCAAAATGTTGGCAAATGAACCACATAGAGCCACTTAAAATGTCAAAATTTTATTCCATACGAAGCACGTTTGTAATAACAAAAACAACTGTCTTTGTAGCGAGGGTTAGGAAGTAGGTAGGCCTAGCCGGTACAAGACAATGCCTCATATTTTGTTGCATTGACGCAGGGGCGCCGTTAGGCGTACGCACTTACGCAAGTGCGTACAGCGCGGAAAGGCAAAAAAATTTTTTTTCACAAATTGTAAATTTATTATAAGCGATTAAATTCTATTGAAATTTTATAATCTATAGAATATACTTACTTCCTTACTTACTTACACTATAATAGAGAGCCATCTTGGTATTGAGCGTCTTATAGCTGCCTAGACCCTAGAGGTCTATGGATCCTGGAATTCCTGGATGTAAAACCGTTAAAAAAATTTTAATTTAATTTTTGTTTGTATGTGTTTTTATGTGCACTTTTTATAGCCAGAGGCGGATCCAGGGGGCAATCCGGCCATGGCCCCCCATTTAAAACTGCCATGGGACGTGGCCCCCCCAATTTGGTATGAAATTAGCAATATGCATATGGGTGTAATGGCATATTGCCCCCCTATTCGGAAAATGGCATGGGACGTGGCCCCCCCAGTCGGTTTTCAAGTGGAGGAGTAAAAAAAAGGTCATCAACTTTTTTGGCGGATGAAATGGTATGATTTTCTCGAAAAAAAATTTGGCAGATGACTAAAAAAAACCTCATCAACTATTTTTGGCGGATGAAAAGTACTTCAGCCAAAGACTGATCCCTATTTATTTTCGACCAACAACCAAATTTCGAAATTTGTTTCACCTGTCCCATCCCAGGTTCTAAGATTTTTGCCCCCCCCCCCCTTGGAAGAGTTCTGGATCCGCCACTGGTTATAGCGCCCCTTCAAGCTCTCTACTCCGGCCGAGGCGCTGAGCAATTGTGAGTGAAGGACTTGCCCAAGGTCCTTACGTGGCGAGGTGGATTCGAACCTGGAAAATTCCGGCTTCAAGGCGACGATAGCATAGCAATATGCCGATCTAAAGGTATCAAATTGCACCTCCTAAACATCACCCCCGGTAACTTGTACCGTAACCGGTTTCAGATTACCCCCGGACACTAGATTTGCATAGATTTATCCGTCATCCCACTGTGGTTTGTTATGAATAGTTTACTCGGAAAAAATAATAGCCTCAAAGCCATTTCTCCATGTAACTTCAGCGGCGATTTAGTATTTTAGTTACAGATGAAAATATTTCTAACAAACCAAACCACGAAGTGGGATAACGGATGAAAATCTTCAGACCAAAACAAGAAGCGGGATTATTTTTCTGATATTTTTAGTCCAATAAATGCGACGATTGATGCAAATTACAGTTTGCAGGGGGGGGGGGGTAATGTTTAGGAGGGGGTAATAATTTGAAGCCTTTAACATGGGCGTCCGCAGGAATTTTTCTAGGGGCGCAAACTTTTATATAATTGTCACATGGTCTAAATTTATTGGGTGACAGTTTGAATTGCCATATTACCACGAGAGAATCCTATAGATCTATCCTACCTATACGTTATGCGCCCAAAGAAAGATATATTATATAGGTTCAACATGACTGCCTAAAAATGGCTCCATTTGAGGTCGACACAGCCAAAAATGCGCTGATCGCTGGGTCTCCGCCCTCAGACCCCGCTGGGGGAGCTTACTGTAAAGACAAAACCTTTCTCTTTTACAATAACATTTTGATTTTTATTGTTATCCTGGTAGCTTGCGACACTGAAAAACGACTTATTCTTAAAAATTTCCCTACTTTGTCGTTCACAAAATTAATAGCTGGCAAACAAGAGCCTAAAAATGGCTCCATTTAAGGTCGAAACAGCCAAAAATGCGCTGGTCGCTGGGGCTTCGCCCCAGACCCCGCTGGGGTAGCTTACGACGCTCCCCCAGACCCCCTAGTCGGGATGGGCTTCGTGCCTTCGGCACGCGCAACTTCCCGCCTTCGGCGCCGCCACTGACCACCAATTAGGCCTACAATACAGCGTCCTGGCACAAGCACTGTATGTATATATGTATATATATGGGATTGGATTGGTGGTATTTACGCCCCCCCCCCCTAACCAGAAATCCTGAATCCGCCCCTGAATATAAGCTCGTATCGATCGCTGTTCGCTTCATATTATTTTGTGCAAGTTGTGCGTACAGAAATAAAATCCTGGCGGCGCCGCTGCATTGACGTTTGACAACTCGATTAACCGATGCCATGTGTTTTCAGGGGAACTAAAGAAACGCTTCGCAGTGTGCAACAATGTTGTGTGCAAGAGATATGTCGTTAGTTTCTCATTAGCCTAATATGTTAGTCTACGTTTGTCAGAAATCCAGAGCATCAGCAAACAGCGTAGAGAAGACTTTGCTTTACGAAAGCGTCTCAATGAATGAGGTTGTCTTCATGTGCGTAGAGAAGTGCTTTACGAAATCGTCTCAATGAATGAGCGTGTCTTCATGGGCTTTTCCACAGATAGGGACCATCATATTGACAGAGGGCACACGACTCAAGACCGCACGAGGCATCGTGCCAACTGAACGAACTTGACCCAACCAGCAACACGCAGAATTCATTGCCATTGGGTGTGTTACTGGGTTCAGTTGAAAGCCAGTTGTTATAGACGAACGGTAAAGTGATGTTGGCATTCGGCTTCCAAACAAAGGGTGAGTTGTAACTTAAAGTTTCCCTCTGTCCTGCGGTCCAAACGTGATACCCGCCGGCGTATGCATCGTTAAAATAGCATGTATCTGGAAGTGAAAGTATAACAAACAATGCGCTTGAGTACAATGAATAGGGCCTACTGCACAGGTCTACAACACCACCATGGTAGGCCTACTAAACAGAGCAAAGTTCGGTGATCACATAAACTATCTCTAAGACATTGAGGCAATCACCTTGACCAGACAATTGATTCTGCGTAAGCTTACAGTCATTAATTTTTGTACGCGCTCATTTTAATGTGATCCATTTCCATTTTTTAACCCTCGGGCTACCAAGGGGCGGTATCCAGCCCCCTAGGTTTTTTCGATTTCAAACTTGTTCCGTATAGAATAAAAATTTGACCTTTTAGGTAGCTGCATGGGGTTCATTGGCACACATTCTGAGGTAAACCGTTCAAAAGTTATATCCATTATACCCGAGATACCAGGAAGGGGGGGGGGTGGATACCACCCCACCCCTAGATTTTTGATTATATCTTTTGAGTCACTTAATATTAAGAGAAACAAATTATACCATTCTACAGAGGGAATGTGGGGCTACATTTTGGTGGTCACAGAGTTGTCTTTTGACAACCGGAAGTGCTCAAAATAAATTAAAATATACATAAAGGTGTTTTATTTTTGTAAAATGTACATGTTTTTTCTATTACAACATATTCATGATTTATTTTTTAAGAGAAATAAATTATGTTATTATATAGAGGGCATTTAGGGCTATTTGTTGATACCAATTGATTTGTCTTTTGATGACCGGAAGTGCTGAAAATAAATTAAAATGTGTGAAAATGTTGATTTTTTTACGACGCACACCGACAATGGCATAATTTTTTGTTTCATGTTGGTTGCAGTGTTATTTTAGTTCCAGCAATAATTTTTATTCCTATTCTTATTCTATTCCATTGTTGTAATTTTTATTCTAGTTTTAGTTCTTCTTTATAAATAAATTTCGTTCTTATTCTAGTTCCACTTCCTATTTAGAAATAATTTTAGTTCCAGTTCCAGTTCTAGTTCCACTTCCAATTCCACTTCTCATAGCTATGTCTAACATGAATGATTACAGTAACACACAAAACAGTGTCTCGAGTCTTTTGACCTATTTATAAGATTAGTAATAATTAGAAATAATAATCAATAGGAGAGAAAATATTATTATTTTTAATTTCCTTTTCTGATGCTTTCAGTCCGAAAAACTATTATTTTTTTTAAAAGTTCCTATTTCTATTCCGTTCTCGTTCCAGAAAAATATTGAAATTTTTATTCCTATTCTATTCTCGTTCCAGAATTATTTTTTATTCCAGTTTTCGTTCCATGGAACGAAATTAAAATAATTATTATTCTTATTCTATTCTCAGGAACTAAAATAACACTGGTTGGTTGTTGATAGATAGCTAGGTTATTCGGGAGCGCCTCTGAGTAGAGAGAGCTCGTAGGGGCGCTATAACAAGTGCACATACAAACAAAAATAATGTAGACTTACTGTTCATTTTCGAACCCATATAGCTGCTGATAGCGTTTTGTTCAAACGCGTTGTTGATTATAACGGAATGAGCGCCCTTGAAAAGCTGTTGACATCTCGCATTTGCATTATCCCAGACGAGCAGTTCATTGATTGCTCTATAACATCCGTACGCACCGACCACATAATCGAATCCGAAAGGACACGCTGATTAAAAACAAAACGTTATAATTATTATGAACAACAATATTATATATTATTAGAAAAAGAAAAGCGAAGTTTAGGCTATTCTGGATTGCGTTCGCAGTTGTTTCGTGCTATGCGACGATATAGGCCTAATAGGCCTAATTCTTGCGAAATGGTTTGCTAATGCAAATAATGAACTTCTATCTAAGTTGCGTGATAAAAAGCTCCTGAAGACCAATTGGCCATATTTGAAGATTTACTGGAACTAGCCTATTCAACAAGACTGCGTTTCATAACTCCACGTTAACCAGGGGCGGATCCGGGGGGGGGGCAATCCGGCCATGGCCCCCCATTGAAAACTGCCACGGAAACTCCCCATTGGTCTGAAATTAGCAATACGAACATGGGTGTAATGAATATTGCCCCCCCCCTATTCGGGAAAATGTATGGGACGCGGCCCCCGTTCGGTTTTCAAGTTGAGGACTTAAAAAAATGTCATCAACTTTTTTGGCGGACGAAATGGTACGATTTTCCCGAAACTTTTGGCAGATGACTAAAAAAAGGTCATCAAATTTTTGGGGCGGACACGAAATTTTTTTCCCCAGGCCCAGGCCTAGAAATTTGTGGCCCCAGTTAAAAGTTTCTGTATCCGCCCTTGACGTTAACTAGGAAGTAGTCATAAAATAATAATAACTACCTTTTTTGTAGTAATAATGCGACAAATATACAGAAATGAGCCTCAATTTAAAGGAATACAAGAAACTACTTAGCCCATCAGTGTAAAATTTACTTTGTCTACACATTATACTCCAAAACAAGTATAAATAATAATATAAGGCATACACAGATAGATATAAATTGGCCTAGAGATAAAGAGAGGGAGAGACAGTGAAGAGAAAGAATGAAAAATAGAAAGAAGGACAGAGTAAGTTAAAGGGGTAAAGAGGAAGAGAAAAAGTTGGAGAGAAAGAGAGAAATATAGTTTTGAAGAGAAACAGAGAGAAAGAAAGAGGGCTCGAAGTGGAAGAGAAACGGAGAAAAATTAGAGGGAAGGAGAAAGGGAAAGACGAGAGAGACAGAGGAAGTGAAAGAGAAATAGAGAGAAACAGAGTGGAGCAGAGAAAGAGAGAGAAAGAGAAAGGCGGAGAGAAAAAGTGAGATAACTAAAAAGAGAGGAGAAGAGAAAGAATGTGAGAAAAAGAGATAGAGATAGGGGAAAGTGAAAGAATGAGAGAGAAAGACAAAGAAAGAGAGAGGGGAAAAGAAAGAGTGTGAAAAAGAGAGAAATAAACAGAGTTAATGGTCGGTGAAAGATTCGGAGTAATAGAGAAAATAATGACGCAGCAAGTAACGTACGCAGAACGACCAATTTAGCTGTTGCAAAAAACGCAGGATCCTGTTGAATGTTGCATGCGTATGTTCCGCTCTGGTTCATCTTCACGTTGGCGATTAGAAGGCTACATCCTCGATCTGTTTTGTTGACCGTGTACTGATCAGCGAATGACTCCAACACTTCACAATTCTCCACAATTGAAATCGATGTTGAATCGTTCACTGGTGTAAAGGTCCACTGACCTACTGGCAATGAGCCTCTGCATTCCAAGACAACTTCGTCCCAAACCATCGCGAACTTGTCACTCGGGAAAATTCGCTACAAAACTCGTCATTATTAGAAATCACAGAACAGTAATTGTAGGCAATCTATTTTTTTCTGAGCAGACCAACTTAGATTTTCATATAGAGGGAAGGAGAACGAATAAGTTCTAGAGGGGACCTGCTGAACTGAATGACGTTGGGGGGGGGGAGGGGATAGGCAAGTAGCCTACTGTAGCATAAAGCGAAGGTGCCAAGCTCAGCAACGATCTGACTCAGACGAATGCGAAGAGTAGGCTAGGCCTACTTGATGTAAATTAAAGCTAAATGCATATTATGCTATTCGGACTCATAAACTCATGCAAAAGAATGTTGTGAAATGCGCTAGGCCTATTGGCCCTGCAGAAGCTCGAAGTTGGATCACTTATTGCGTTGTGTGATTTAAATCACACTCGTCTTTGTGTAGGCTAAGAACTGAGATACGCAAATTTATTATAGGCCTAATTTTAACACGGATCAATAATCAATTAATTGATTCTGTGCATAAATCGTTTACGCGCGCTGAATAATCAGGTAAATTCCTTAATGATCTGGGATGATAATTCCACGTAGTTTTTAGTGTCTCAGCATTCAGAAACAGTAGGCCTACTGTTGTCGATGAACCAGTTGTCGTGACACCATGCATGAGAAGTCTGGTAGGCCTACCTTTTAAATCAGCAGGTAACTCGTGCATGCTAGAACGGTGTCACGACAGCATGCACGAGTTACCTGTTGATTTAAAAGGTACCCGACTTCACATGCATGTCTCTAATCCTACATGCATGATCGAGAAATGAGCGTTTCTGAATTGCCTCGATTAAGTTTTTTTGCAAAAAAAAATAATTTTCCGAAATTTTCATTGTAGGCTTAACATTACGCCTATTATAACGTTAACTTTGTATCCGGTTTTGTTGCTTACCATGTTCGTGAAGCTTATACAGCCGGACTTCTTCCCCAGTGGCCTTCGTTTGTTGTAGAAGAGTTGACACAGTGACTTGGTCTTTAAATAGTTGTACTGTAGACACGTGTTACAAGCGAGGCACAGTAAAGCGCAGTGAGCGTTACTTGTTACAGACTGCTTCATCGACGGAATATCATTAACGCACACAGTTTGGTCATTGGAATCCAAAATTAACGAGAAAAACTCTGCCAATAAGGGTGTTGCATCAGATAGAGCAAAGAAGCTTAACAAGCTTACAGCACATACAAACATACAAACCAGCAACGCTGTAACAGCCATCTCGGCGAATGCCTACCGACGGTGTGATCCTAGAACACAGCTCTGAAAGCATATGAGCCTAAATGACACCAACCATTCCCCACGTCAGGATCCTGTGAACCTGATTTACCGAAATGGATGTTTGATGGATGCAGTCGTAATTCATAGCCAGCACTCTGTAGAAGCCAAGCCTATTATGAAAACGGTGGAAGGGTACATGGGCGGAGACCTGGGGAAGGGGGGGGGCAGAGGGACGGCCCCCCAAAAGGTGTTGGGGGACGGCCCATGCATTGGTCCCCCCAATCATTGAGCGTCATGACTGAAAAAGTCATTAAAAATTTGTTGGGCGGTGAAAATAGACATTTTTCGAAAGTTTTGGCTGGATGACTAAAAAAAAGTCATCAACTTTTTTGACGATGAAAGTAGAATTTTTCTTGACTTTTTCGGCCAGATGACTAAAAAAGGTCAACTTTTTTGACGGTGAAAGTAGAATTTTTCTTGACTTTTTTGGCCAGATGACTAAAAAAGGTCAACTTTTTTGACGGTGAAAGTAGAATTTTTTCTTGACTTTTTCGGCCTTACCTTGTTACCTTGTGCTTTCAACTCTCTGAGCTCTAGCGACCGACATAATCCATTTTCTCCAATGCTTTCTTTCTGATGTCGCCTCCCTTAGTTCTCCCAAGTTCATTCCTGTTGTTTCGTGAATCTCATCCATCCACCTTTTCCTTGGCCGCCCTTGTTTTCTTCTTCCCTCTCCGTAGCCAGATGACTAAAAAAAGTCATCAACTTTTTTGACGGTGAAAGTAGAATTTTTTTTTGACTTTTTCGGCCACATGACTAATAAAAGGTCATCAATTTTTTTGACGGTGAAAGTTCAATTTTTTCTTGACTTTTTCGGTCAGATGACTAAAAAAGTCATAAACTTTTTGACGGTGAAAGTAGAATTTTTCTTGACTTTTTCGGCCAGACGACTAAAAATAGGTCATCAACTTTTTTGGCGATGAAAGTGGAAACTTTTTGCTTGGAAAAAGGTCGTCAGAATTTTTTTCTCATCCGTCAAAAAATCTCGCGTCTTTCCTTCGTCCCCCAAAAATCTCCGCCCAGGTCTCCGCCCATGGAAGGGTAGGCTACTTGCGCCCACTCGACTTAAAGACCATAATGGAAGCGGGCTTGCTGCACGTTGCTTTAATGACAAATGTCCAGACAGGCGTTGTCTAAGTCATAGAATTTGATGTCAGACGGTAAACAACTAAACATGCCTAATACAGAAAACATGAGTGGATAATGGCGCATCTAGTATAATGGCGGCTAATTGCATTGGGTTCGTCACTATGCTGTAAAGCAAATTCGTGCAGGTTGAATCCTGAATTCAGTTCGCGGTATTATGCTCTAGCTTCCAGTAGGCCTAACTACGCCATTTATCACGGGTTGTAATAGGCCTAATGCTTTGCCAAACAATCACAATCTACGCTCTATAAAGCGTTCGTGAATATTGATTGTAGTCTAATGGTGCATGGTGGCCATTGTTCTATTATAATTGTCTGAATACAGCCACAAATCTCTGCTGGTTCTAGTGCCTTGTTTTCTGCAACAAAAAATAGTCGGAGGTGGGGGTACGACCTGTCGTGCATACTTTATATCACAATGCATGGGTTTGACTTATGTTTCGCTTCAGCTACATAAACATGTTGCCGTTCGAACAATGGCATTGTTTAAACGGCATTTAAGCGAGTGAGGAGGCAGATAAGGATAGGCCTACCAAAGGAATAGAAGGACGGTCAACAAATAACGGTATCCTGTTGAATGCAATACCAGAAACGCATAGTTCTAGCTGTTTTACGTACACTACATGTAGGGCATGTAGGCATATCGAAAGTAAACAAAACTTGATTTATTTCACACATCAAAAGAAATGCATAAAATCCAATTACAGTGGTAATTAATGTGTTTGTGCAGACAAGAATTCATAAATCAACAGTGAGAACCAAAAAAATTAAATAATCAATAGATGAAACCCTGCATCTCCCTTTAAAGTGAAGGCGCCAAGGGCAAAAATGAACCAAAATGCATACAAATCGCTTATATATATATATATATATATATATATATATATATATATATATATATATATATACAGACAGGACCAGGTTTTGCCACATATATTGCATTTGAATGTCTTTTCTCCACAGTGGGTTCCTGTATGGCTCTTCAAATTACAATCCGAGTTGCTATCATACACCGTACTAGTTAAACAAATGCTAAAACATTAATCTGATGGCTCCGTGATAACATAAATTCATATTTTAGGGGAAAGCACAATGTTTATGCGATGTATGGTCACGACACGACTAGAAAAATCATTATTCTACATTTAGAAATTCCAGTCAAGATTTTATATCTTGAAACAAGGTTCCAAAACGAAATGAATTTTAAACAGCATAAGTTTCAGATTTCTCTGGCAGGTAATTCATCAAATACACTTGACGCCTGGGTATCAGTTGTTCAAATTTGAAAACCTTTAAACAAAATCATTTAGTGATTATCTTATACATTCCAATTCTATTGTGGTTAAAAGGCCATGAAATTCAATTGATAAAATAAATTTCTCAAGTTCAAAAATTCCTTATGATTATAGTTGTGCCAAACTTACGCCAGCGAATTAAATGGGCTCTCTGAGCATGCTATTAACTGGATGCTTTTCACCACGATGGGTTCTCGCATGGCTTTTCAGACAAGCATTCCGCGCAAGGTCATTGATTAGGCCTACATATGAATGCCTTTTCTCCACTGTGGGTTCTCACATGGCTTTTCAGATTAGAATTATGTGCAAAGGGTTTGTCGCATTGATTATACATATGAATGCCTTTTCTCCACTGTGGGTTCTCACATGGCTTTTCAGATTAGAATTCCGTGCAAAGGGTTTGCCACATGCATTGCATTTGAATGGCTTTTCTCCACTGTGGGTTCTTGCATGAGTTTTCAGATTGGCATTCTGTGAAAATGCTGTTCCACATAACTTGCATTTGTGCGGCATTTCTCCTCTATGGGCACTTGCATGTCTATTCAAACTTCCATTCTGTGTAAAGGTTGTATTGCAAAAATTGCATTTGTATGGCTTTTCTCCGCTGTGGGTTCTCACATGGCTTTTCAGATAAGAATTATGTGCAAAGGGTTTGTCACACACATTGCATATAATCGCCTTTTCTCCATTGTGGGTTTTTGCATGGCTTTTCAAATTAACATTATGAGAAAATGCTTTTCCACATAGATTGCATTTATGCAGAATCTCACCACTATGGGCACTTGCATGATATTTCAGATTAGAATTCCGCGCAAAGTCTTTGTCACATTGATTACATTTGAATGGCTTTTCTCCACTGTGGGTTCTCACATGGCTTTTCAGATAAGAATTCTGTGCAAAGGGTTTGTCACACACATTGCATATGAATGCCTTTTCTCCACTGTGGGTTTTTGCATGGCTTTTCAGCTTAGCATTCTGAGAAAATGCTTTTCCACATAGATTGCATTTGTGCGGCATTTTACCACTATGGGCACTTGCATGATATTTCAGATTAGAATTCCGCGCAAAGTCTTTGTCACATTGATTACATTTGAATGGCTTTTCTCCACTGTGGGTTCTCACATGGCTTTTCAGATTAGAATTCTGTGCAAAGGTTTTGGCGCATAAACTGCATTTGTATGGTTTCTCTCCAGAATGTGTTCTTGCATGATATTTGAATGCTGATATATGTCCAAATACCTTGTCACATAAAATGCACATGTACGGTTTCTCCCCATTATGGATTCTTGTCTGCTCTCCTAGATATGCCTTCTGCTTAAAGGCTTGACTACATAAATCGCATTTGCATGGCTTTTCTGCACAATGAGTTCTTGAATGTCTTTGCATGATAATATTCTGTACAAAGGTTTTGCCACATATATTGCATTTGAATGGCTTTTCTCCACTGTGGGTTCTTGCATGGCTCTTCAGATTAGCATAATGTGCAAATGTTTTGCCACATATATTGCATTTGTGCGGCTTTTCTCCACTGTGGGTTCTTGTATGGCTCTTCAGATTAGCATAATGTGCAAATGTTTTGCAACATAAATTGCATTTGAATGGCTTTTCTCCAGTGTGGGTTCTTGTATGGCTCTTCAGATTAGCATCTTGTGCAAATGTTTTGCAACATAAAGTGCATTTGAATGGCTTTTCTCCACTGTGGGTTCTTGCATGGCTTTTCAGATTAGCATTCTGTGAAAAGGTTTTGCCACATAAATTGCATTTGAATGGCTTTTCTCTACTGTGGGTTCTTGTATGTATTTTTAGATTAGCATTATCTGCAAATGTTTTGCCACATATATTGCATTTGAATGGCTTTTCTCCACTGTGGGTTCTTGTATGGCCTTTCAGATTAACATTACGAGGAAAGGTTTTGGCACATAAACTACATTTGAATGACTTCTCTCCGGTGTGGGTACTTGCATGGCTTTTCAGATGAGCTTCACGCGTGAATGGCTTTCCACATAGATTGCAGTTGAACAACTTTTCTTTAGAATGGGTTCTTGCATGATGATTCAGTGCAGAATTACTCTGATAACATTGTTGGCAAAATTTGCACTTGTATTGCTTTCTTTCAGTAGGGGTGCTTTCGTGTGTCTTCTGACTCCATTCACTAATGAATATTTTCTTAGATGATTTACATTTCTGTTGTTGCTCTTCATCATCGTTCTTTGATTCCATCGTTAAACCTTCAACACTGCAAAAAGACCAAACATAAGTTGTTTTATCAAGAGTGCACTTCACATGGGATTTGTCGGTTCATTGACATTTGAACGGACGACAAAAGAACAGACGAAACTAGAACGGCGACAGTAGAACGATGTAGGTTATTAGATGACCTTAAAGTCTATTGAATGGCCGGACAGTTGATCGGGCGACAGTTGACCGGTGACCAAATTACCGAGAGTGATCAAACATGGCATTGATGAGAAATTGTGAGGCTATGTAGTTATAGGCATACACGCCTTGATTTAGGCTTACATTTTCAGGTGTCAGGATGTTGCATCAATTAAAATGCAACTGGTCAGCGAACCAAAGCTGAACATACTTTCTGGAAACAGCACAGCATCGCCATAAAATTGACATCGCCAAAAATTAATAATCGTTCCCATTCATGCATTTTTTCCTGAAAGTAGGCTACTCGAAAAGTCGAAATCAGGCCTGTGCGTGTATTATCGTTGGTTGACCTTTGGCACTAGGACGTACATGTAGGTCCCTCTATCAAAGCCATGCAATAAAAACTCGAAATTATTTTCACACTCATAACGTCCCGTTGAAACTCACCTAATTAAAATCTCCAGCATGCAGTATGCGGTTAAGGTACACAGTGTCCATAATAAAGAGTATTCAACTCCGCATCATGTGAATTGTTCCTTGTGAATTGTTCATTAGGGTTCCACGACAACTGGTCCAACGACAACTCGTCCAACGACAACTCGTCCAACGATAACTCGTCCATGGACAGCTGGTCCACCGAAATAGAAGCCGGATTAATGAGAAAACGCTTCAGAAATAGAAGCTGGATGAAGGTTTTTACAGGTGAAATAGAAGCTGGATTGATGAAAAACCGCTTAAGAAATGGAAGATGGATTAAGTTTTTTCTATCTGAAATAGAAGCTGGATGCATGTTGAGACACATGATGAAAATCGTCAATTCAGCTTCTATTTAAGCAAGAAAACCATTAAACTTTTTTTCATAAACCCAGCTTCTATTTCGTAAATAAAGAAATTTCATCCAGCTTCCATTTCTCAAGCGCTCTCTCGTTAATCCGGCGTCTATTTCGGTGGACGAGTTGTCGGTGGACCAGTTGTCGTGACACCGTTCATTAGTCGTACCAATAACATAAAGTCTCGGTAAAGTGTCGCCTGTTCTATTGTCGGGTCGTCCTCCTGTCGCCCGTTAAATTGTCGCTGTTCAATTGTCGTCAGTTCAAATGACCACCGTTCAAATGCCCGTACACCGATTTGTTGACTATATTAAGTTTGAGTAGTTCAAGGTTCAAATATCCCTTCTGTTTAAGAAAAAGCTAAATCCAATTTTGGTAAACTTGTATTTTAGAGTCGTAAATTATTCGCTCGTTGCAGCATTATTTTTAATCAATCCAACTTCTAGTTTGCCGAAAAACCCTTTCATCGATTCAGCTTCTGTTTAGGCAAAAATTTGTTTGATCAATCCCGCTTCTATTACGTCAGCAAATATTTTTCATCAAAATAACTTCTATCCAATTAAAAAGTATTGTTAATCAATCCAGCTTCAATTTCAGCAAGATTGTTTTAATTAATTCTTCTTCTATCTCAATAGAAATTACTTTCATCAATCCGACTTCTATTTAGAAAGAACTCTTTTCGTCAATCCGACTTGTAGGCCTACTCGACTAATGCTGAAGCCCATGCATTGGCGAATAATTTACGATACTAAAATACACGTTTGCCGGATCATAATTGAATAACAACTTCGATTTGCGGTTTGTTATGGCCAAATATTACAATTTTTAATCGATTTCCTTCTTTAAAAAAAATTCCAAGTGTAATAATACATCAGTTCGGCAATAGCACGTTGGCAGAAATATTTAGTAGGGTGAACCGTTCAGAGGCGCTCCCAGTGCGCAAGGCCCAGCGAGAAGAAACAGGTTTTGAGAAGAGACAAAGCAGAGGAGAGACTACCAGAAAGAAGTGTAGAGCGAACAGAAGGAGAAAGGGCATTCCAAAGAGAAGGACCAATTGAGACAAATGATCGAGACTGAGCCATTTTATGTCAATATTCTTGCTTCTAAAAAATTTTAAGTATGCGGTTCGATGAGTTGGTCAAATATACGCTGTTAGGAATAATTTGATGCGATTTTGAATCATTATAAGCGTGAAAATAATTTAGGATACTAAAATACACGTTTACCTTAATAAATTTATAACATAATTGTCTGTCAGACATTAGGCTAAAAGTACATGTTGCATAAAACAAATACATAAAAAACTAGAAAACGCGAAAAAATGAAAAATAAAATGGGGCTTTCTAGAAAAAAAACATGAATAAAAACACTAAAACGATTGTTTACAACTGCACTTTAACACATAATAATTATTATTGTTTTTGTTACAGCATACGAATTTCACGCATTTTAAACTGATGTATGGATGTATCGTTGTTGTCTTAATATGACTAGGGTCTGCTCAGATGCATAGACTATCATCACAGTCTTAAACTGTTCTTTTCAGCTTGGGTCGGGAGCGCTCCTGAGTAGTAACCTTGACGGGCGCTATATAAATCTTCATAGTGAATGAATATAGTGCATCTTAGAAGAACAATGAGATATATATTTGAAATATATTATATATATCTTAAAATGCACCATCATGATTGTAAAAATTAAAATAAACTTTGACGTGCAGAGAAGACGGTATGCTATACCAGACTTGTCCCTAAACAGAAGTCCAGAGGTCATGTACTACTAAGAATGCCTATGAATGCCATTTTCAAGTTAGAAGTTTTGATCCCGCACAGAGGTCACTTGACCTTGAAAAGTTACACCTTTTAACAATAATATTTAACTCCTACCTTTGCTGTCATTACATTAGCCTACATTTTTTGGTTTCTAAGCAACTTCTTAGCCAGAAAGCACTTAATAATAATAATGATAGGCTACATAATGAAACTGAGAAATATTATTGACAATTAGTTAGAAACCTTTCTGGAAAATGCTCACTTTCTTAATTTTCTTGTTTTACATTTTTCAAGCTCTTGCTAGAAATCTAACAGTGATCATTCATTGTGTTTGCCAATTGCCCCTCCAGTTTACATACCTGCCGTAGGATTATCAATGCTATCGAAAACTTCATCATTAACTCTTCAGCTTTTCTCTTTTGTTTCCATAATGAATTTATCCATTTATAATAATGAACGTATGTGCGTGCTCCAAACGGATTCTAGTACACACTGTTCAGTATACACAATTGCACATATTATACATTATACACTATTGTACACCGTGTACACGGTACTGAGACCTAGCCTGCCCTCCTTGTCTGGCCATCCATGCTGCTGATGCTGGCGCACCCATGGCCTGCTGCCCTCCCCCGCCGTCTTCCTCTGCTAACGAAGTATACAAGGCCATCAGGTGCTGGGAATGGCTCAACCCACGACCCTCTGAATTCAGGTCGTGCCTAATCTCGGCCGCAGGGCCGCTCTAGCAGTTATCTGTTCATCACTTTAATCTTCCTGAACACCCATGGGTCTTCGTAGTCACAGGACAGCTAGCAGTAGAGATAGACATGTGCCAGTATCTGAGCAAGCACTCTGATTGGAGAAATAGTTCAAGAGTACATGGAATCTGTGATATTAATTGCTATGTAGCCTATGTTACAGGACCCAAGCTTTACAGAGAGGCATCAGCGAAACATGTAGCAGATGAAAATCATTCAAGTCACTTGATCTATGGAAAGTGCCCTTAACCCTCAGGTTACCAAGCTTTTTTTGTAACACTGACTACCAAGGGGGGGGGGGGTGGTGGTTACCACCCCCCTGGATTTTGGGTTTGGTTTGAGATATCATAACTTGTAATACACCTATGGATTCAGCATTCATTTCTGCACAAAATGGTATATTTAGGTTTAAAATAGCCTATATGAAAGCACCCCGAAGTTATGAATTTTTTACCGTAGGCACCCGTCGATTCCACAAAATGTATACATTCGCATAAACAAAATATTAGATTTTGTGTGTTTTTAACATAATTTATTTAATTAAAATAGTTTACATATAATAAAGTCCAATATTCAACTATAAAAACTAGTAATAAGTTAGTTTTAGTTACAATAAAAAGAGAAAAAACACGTAAAACATGCTGAAAAACGTTTACGCAGACTTATCGGTTTGCGTTGTAAAAAAATCCAACATTTTCACACATTTAAATTTATTTTGAGCACTTCCGGTCATCAAATGTCAAATTAATTGGTATAAAAAATAGCCCTAAATGCCCTCTACAGAATGACATAATTTATTTCTCTTAAAAAATAAATTATGAATAATTTTTAATGGGAAAAACATGAAAATTTTATGAAAATAAAACACCTTTATTTATATTTTAATTTATTTTGAGCACTTCCGGTTGTCCAAAGACAACTCACTGAGCATGGAAATGTAGCCCCACATTCCCTCTACAGAATGGTGTAATTGGTGTCTCTTCATGTCAAAGGACGGATAAGATACAGCCGATAATCTAAGGCGGGGTGGTATCATCCAGGTTCCATTTCTCAACCAGAGAACATTAATCCAGCTTCCATTACTCAAGCGTTGTTTTCGTCAAACCAGCTTCTATTTCACCTACAGAGGGGGTAACCTGAAACCGGATGGTAAGATGAAACCGGTTTCAGATTACATCTATGGGGTAATCTGAAACCGGTTTCAAGCTACCGGGGGGGGGGTAATGTTTAGGAGGGGGTAATTTGAAGCCTTTACACCGGTGTAAAGGTTTCAAATTACCCCTCCTAAACATTACCCCCCCCCCCCGATAACTTGAAACCGGTTTCAGATTACCCCCGGGAAACTAGATTTGCATCAATCATCGCATTTATTGCCCTAAAAAATCAGAAAAATAATTCCGCTTATTGATTTGGTCTGAAGATTTTCATCCGTCATCTCATTTCGTGGTTTGTTATCAATATTTTTATCGGGAAAAAACAATAGGCTCGAAGCTATTTCTCCATGTAACTTAATTCAGCGGCGATTTAATATTTTAGTTACAGATGAAAATATTGATAACAAACCACGAATTGGGATGACGGATGAAAATCTTCAGACCGAAACAAGAAGCGGGATGATTTTTCTGATATTTTTAGTGCAATAAATGCGATGATTGTTGGCTTTGTTGCAATTTACAGTTTGCAGAGGGGGTAATGTTTAGGAGGGGCAATTTGAGACCTTTACACCGGTGTAAAGGTTTCAAATTACCCCCTCCTAAACATTACCCCCCGGTAACTTGAAACCGGTTTCAGATTACCCCCCAAAAACTAGATTTGATTCAACCATCGCATTTATTGCACACAAAAAATCAGAAAAATCATCCCGCTTCTTGTTTTGGTCTGAAGATTTTCATCCGTCATCCCACTTCGTGGTTTGTTATCAATATTTTAATCGATAAAAAATAATAGCCTCGAAGACATTTCTCCATGTAAACTTCAGCGGCTATTAGTATTTTAGTTACATATGAAAATATTGATGACAAACCACGAAGTGGGATGACGGATGAAAATCTTCAGACCAAAATAAGAAGCGGGATGATTTTTCTGATATTTTTAGTGCAATAAATGCGATGATTGATACAAATTACAGATTTCAGAGGGGTAATGTTTAGGAGGGGGTAATTTGAAACCTTTACACCGGGTCCCAAAACTAGTAGGCTTATAAATTATAAAGCTAAAGTGTCAATTTATCGATACATTTTAATAATAATGATTGTGTAGGGGAGAAATGAATGCCGAAATATATCAAACCAGTATAACAAACAATCGCAAGAGGGACAAGCACGTAATCAAGCTTCGATTTGACACTTTTTTCTCTAGCTCTGCAACGCCATTTTGAAGAACTGAACAAAGAGCAGTGATGCCACAGCTGGGTTTTTCCCACTAAATCTGGGTTTTTCACCTTTGTGTGGGTTTCTGGGTTTTTTTGGGCAAATTCTGGGTTTATTTTTGTGAGCTGCCCATGTTTTCTAAAAGTTAAAAGTCCGAATGAATTTGAGGACTAAAAAAGGTCATCAACTTTTTCGGCGGATACGAAAGAAAAAATTTCCACCCAAGGCCTAAAATAGCTCATTTGAATAATATGGGTTTTTCTGGTTTATTTCTTAAGAAAATCTGGGTTTATTTCTGAAACCTCAGTGGCAACACTGACAAAGAGGCGTTTAGCAAATTTGCTTTTATATTTACATCTAGAGGTCTGTGCCAGGGAATTCGTAGGGCTACATTTCCCCATCGATTAATATGACTTAGGTATTCCGAGATTCACGCCGTGTTATCTTACAGTTCTATCGGACATTATTATTTCTGTTTGCAGCGTAGGCCTCAGTCTATATTATATTGGATAAATTTGAAAGTATATTTTCGAGTCTGTGATTCCGTATTCATCTTTGTTTCATCGAAAGTGTGTGTGCCGTTTTGGCAAATTTTCTGAACAGTTCAATCACGTGTAACCGCTGCAAAACAATGAAAGAACAGTAACTGTAGGAACACAATTGGATTAGCCTACATGCATCACCTACAGTATAGTCAAACCAGTTCTGACAACAACTTTTGCTTGCAGAGAGGTTCTTATTGTCTGACTTCATAGAATATGAGCAACATGGTTAATCTCTATAATGACTCGGTAGCAAGTAAACATCATGGCGACCAAAGATCCGCTCATAATAGAGCACGGTCACGTGACGGCAAAAAGGTAGCCCAATATTTTCGCGGCCTACGGTGATGTATAAGCCAATGTTTTCGCGAAAGTAAGTAAGTAAAAATACCATGAAACGGTTATTTTAATAAATATTAATACGCTTAAATAAGCTTAATAACACAACAAAATCGATGGACCTTAACACATTGGCCGCCATCTACGAGATATCTCGCGGTAAGCGGCGAGATATCGCGGTAAAAAACCGCGAGATATCTCCGCGGTTTCGCGAGATATCTCGTAGATGGCGGCCAATGTGTTAAGGTCCATCGATTTTGTTGTGTTATTAAGCTTATTTAAGCGTATTAATATTTATTAAAATAACCGTTTCATGGTATTTTTACTTACTTACTTTCGCGAAAACATTGGCTTATACATCACCGTAGGCCGCGAAAATATTGGGCTACTTTTGCCGTCACGTGACCGCGCTCTATTATGAGCGGATCTTTGGTCGCCATGATGTTTACTTGCTACCGAGTCATTATAGAGATTAACCAGCAACATTAATGCAACGAATCATAGCACAGAAACACAGTGGATATTAATTTTGTGCCCTGACCTTTGTATAGAATATGCTTTGACTCTCCTTACAACATTAACTCTAAAGCATGTCTCAGCACAGTGAACTGTCATTTGAAAGTCGACATAAGAATGGAGAACAGAGGGAAAGTTAGGCATTTTCAACTCATGTGAGAACATGTTTGAAAAGGTATTACCAATTAACGGAGTAACGGTACTTGTTTTTTAATTCACCCTCAACAGCTTTTTTCTTCGTTGCATCCTATAAAAATTGATATATAGTTGCCATCCAACTTCTATTTACAGCACAATAATTTTTCGTCAATCCAGCTCCAGTTAGGCAAGAACATTTTCATCAATCCAGCTTCAATTTCAGCAGAATGACTAAACTAACCCTAAAACTAACCATAACCGACCCTCACGACGCCTAACCTGAGCCCTAACCAACCCTCACGCGCTAAATCCCGCTTCTATTTTGTTAGGAAATATTTTAAATCGAATTTATAAATTTTAGTGGTCGTCAAAGAAGCAAGAATCAACGCTCTTCTGGCCACCAATGACTGTTGGGGGTGAATTAAAAAACAAGTACCGGAGTAACTATGACTGAAATCACATCATGGCCATTGGCCAATACTGTTTAAAAAAAAGTCCAGATGTTTTTTTATGACCAGCCATTTGCAGATAATGATCAATTGAAACGTCATTCAAGAATTCCTGTTGAAGAAAACCTCTGCAAGTACAATGTATGCCATAAATCATTTTCAGAAAAACGCTCACAACTGCCATGCAAGAATCCACACTGATGGAAAGACAATATAATTGCACTATATGCCAGAAATCATGCTAATATGAGTGAGTTAGAACAGCATCAAACAATCCACACCAAAGAAAAACCATATAAGTGTGATTTGTGTCAGAAATCGTTTGAATGTAAGAGTTTTCTGGACAGACATCGAAGGGTACACACTGGAGAAAAGCCGTTCAAATGCATTTTGTGTCATAAATCATTTTCACGGAAAGGAAATCTAAACAAACATGGGAGAACCCACACTGGAGAAAAGCCATTCAAATGCAATTTTTGTCATAAATCATTCTCGGAGAAAGGACATCTAAACAAACATGTGAGAACCCACACTGGAGAAAAACCTTTCAAATGCAACTTATGTCTTGAGACATTTGCACGTAAGGATGCCCTGAACAGCCATAAAAGAATCCACACCGGAGAAAAACCATACAGTTGCACCTTATGCAATAAGGCATTTGCACATCAGAGTACCCTGGTGCTTCACACAAGAACCCACACTGGAGAAAAACCGTATGTATGCAATTTCTGCCAAAAATCATTTACACAGAAGAGCAGCCTAGAAAGCCACCTAAGGACACACACCAGAGAAAAGCCATACAAATGCAATTTGTGTCATAAATTATTTGCAGACAAATGTCATCTGAACCATCATGTAAGAGCTCACACTGGAGAAAAACCATATCAATGCACTGTTTGTCTTAGATCATTTTTAGAGCAGTGTAATCTGAGAAAGCACATAAGAACCCACACTGGAGAAAAACCATACATATGCAATGTATGCCATAAAGTATTTACACAGAAAGGTAATTTGGATGGACATAGAAGAACACACACCGGAGAAAAACCATACAAATGCACCTTTTGCCATAAGACATTTGCAAGTAAGGGTGCCCTGAATCATCATAAAAGAATCCACACTGGAGAAAAACCATACAAATGCACCTTATGCAATAAAACATTTGCACGTAAGGATTACCTGAAACTTCATAAAGGAATGCACTCTGAGGAAAAACCTTATAAGTGTAACTTATGCCATAAGGGATTTGCCTTCAAGAGTGCCGTAAACGTCCATAAAAGAATCCACACTGGAGAAAAACCACATAAGTGTGATTTGTGTCATAAATCGTTTATACAGAAAGGTTATCTTCACCTACATAGGAGAATCCACACTGGAGAAAAACCACACATATGCAAATTCTGTCAAAAATCATGTACAAGGAAAGGTGATCTAGACGTGCATGTAAGAACTCACACTGGAGAAAAACCATACTTGTGCATGGTTTGCAAGAAAACATTTTCAGAACGCAGCCATCTGAAAATCCACATAAGAGCCCACACTGGAGAAAAACCGTACATATGTAATGTCTGCCAAAAATCATTTTCACAGAAAGGTCATCTGGACATCCATAAAAGAACCCACACTGGAGAAAAACCATACAAGTGTGTCTTATGCCAAAAGGCATTTGCTTATAAAAATGCCCTGGTTATCCATGAAAGAATTCACACTGGAGAAAAGCCATACAAATGCAACTTATGTATTGAGGCATTTGCACGAAAGAGTTACCTGAACGTCCATCAAAGAATTCATACTGGAGAAAAACCACACAGATGCAATGTCTGCCAAAAATCGTTTTCAAAGAAAGGTAATCTTTACATCCATAAAAGAACCCACACTGGAGAAAAACCATACAAATGCGGCTTATGCCATAAGACATTTGCACATAAGAATACTCTGAACATACATAAAAGAATCCACACTGAAGAAAAAACACGTAAGTGTGATTTGCGTCATAAATCATTTTTGCAGAAAGCCTGTCTGGATAAGCATAGAAGGACACATAGTGTGCCTAAAACATTCCAGTGTGTTGTACGTGTATGTAGCATGGTATTTGCATGTAATGACAATCTAAAAAAGCACATGTCAATGTGTAGTGGACATGATTCCTGTAAATGCTTGCCATGTCAAAATACGATTTCATCAAAAGAGTGCAAAACCAAACTGACTAAGTCAGGTAAGAAATTCTGCGTAAAGACTGAACATTATGTCAAAAGTCTTGATAAAAAAGAGTTATCCTCATCAGAAACGACCAGCAAGCGAGTTTCTTCATTTCAATCGAGTTTAAAGCCTGTTTTATATGAGAAGCAACTTTCTGAAGATCGATCAACAGCCTGTTTTAATATTAGCCATTTTACTTTGAGACCTTTTGGTTGTGGAATGTGTGGTGATATGTTCGAAATAGAAAGGGAATTGATGGAACATTGTTTCCATCACTACAACAAAGCTCCAGGAAAAAACACTTTCTCCGAACTATTTGAAATGCGTCTTTTGAATTATTTTCCATGAATACGGGAGGCATATTATGCAACAGTTTCATGTTGATTGGTCTCTGTCATCAAAGTTGTCTCTGTAATCAACTAACTTGTGCCAGATAGTAACCTCAACACACAGAAATCGTTTCTACACTTATTTGACCTGATGTAAACCTATTCTTCACTTTTGGTGTTCGTGTACATCTTGGAGTTGGGATTATCCTTGATTATTTATGCCATAGGCTTGGAGTTTTTTAAATCCTGTGACAGCATTTTCTTATGTTGCCACATAAATCTTCACTGTCGCGTTAATACGTTAATGAACTGAACACGTCATCCTTGCAGCTATTTGAAATCAGGAAGTGATTATGTGCTTTAGAGCTATTTAGTGGAACTGTTTTGCATGTGAGCCCATTCCTTCAGTTCTAGTCAAAACTCTGAAAGGCATTGATCATTTTGCAGTGTGGCTTTGCTAGTGGTTATTTAAGACTACTTCATATTGCATAGTTAATAGTTATGTATAATTGTATGTTGTCCATTGTTAAGACCTTGCCCTTACAGCGTATTACGTAAAACGTGCGTATAATTTTTTATGTGTTATTTAAACTTCTAGGACACAGCATTGCATCGATTTATATTTAACTTCACAATGTTTCTTGAAATCTATGGCGTACTACATTGTGTTCCTTCATTTTCTGTGCTGTTCATTTCAGTAGATAAGTAATTAAAGGCGTATGAAACTTAGGAGATTCAGAAGCCGTTTGAAGCGACTGGAGGAGGTTTTTATGGGAAGAAGGAAATTTAAAAAAACAATTGGGTACTATAATTTTAATTCACCCGAATTAATTTCGAATTTATTTAAGTGGTAATGTATTCGCATCGTGTATAATAAAGTCTTCAAGTCGGATTGACACAAAATCATTTTACTGAAATGGAAGCTGGATGGATGAAAATGTTATTGCTTAAATTGAAGCTGGATTGATGAAAAATAATTGTTATTTAAGTGGAAATTGGATGGATAAAAGCAATCGTTGCTACTTAAATAGAAGCTGGACTGATGAAACTAATTTTTGACTAACTGGTAGATGAAAAATATTTGTTAGCTAAATAGAAGTCGGATTAAAAAAAGCTTGTATGCGCGTCACTGAAATAATTCCGAAATTAATTCGGGTGAAAATAAAATTATAGTACCAAAAATTGTTGTCCTTATCCAGTTACAGCTTACAACGCCAGTGACTTGTAAGTAGATCTACCGGTACTTCTTTCAGTTACAGGGAATGTTGGCTCCATCGCTTATTGATTAATCACAAGCACTTTCTGGGAAGATAAAGTCTGTGGAACAATTTCTTTCGCACGGCATTTAACTGTTAACTGCAGACAGCTGGTTGTGGGTACACACCTTTGCTAAGTTGCTCACAGATGACTATTGTGATCCAGCATGGTGGCCGCAAAGTTATGAACCAAGCAAGGTCACTAAATTACTCTGGTAGAAATGGAGATTGGATGTTAGATCACAATATTTCTAGTACAATTAGAAGTTGGATGAGTTATGAGAAATTGTAACAGTGTCTTATTGGTCAGCACAGGCCACGCCCACCGCAGTAGCTAATGGTGTCACGACAACTCGTCTACCAACAAGTGGTCTCCGGACAATTCTCTCTACCGACAACTGATCCAGCGCTTGAGAAATGGAAGCTGGATGAAAGTTTTTAAGGTGAAATGGAGGTTGGACTGATAAAAAAACGGAAGAGAAATGGAATCTGGATGATGGTTCTTTTACATGTTAAATAGAAGCTAGATTGACAAAAATAACGTATGAGAAATAAAAGCTAGATGAAGGTATTTCTAGATCTGAAATAGAATATGGATTGATGAAAAAACGTTAAAGTAATGAAAGCTGGATGAGGTAGTTTTATATCTGAAATGGAAGCTGTATTGACGAAAATAACGAGCGATATATATATATATATATATATATATAACTGACCTACCGCTTTTTCTGTAAGCATATTATCACTATATCACTATTATTCTTAGAGAAAAAGCTATTATATTTATAGGCCTAGGTCAGTGTTATTAATCCATATCATCGAACAGGGCTTTAATCATCGCAGTCGCTGACCTAACGAAAAACTAAATGTTAGCTAAATCTTTTATCTTGGCTTTCCATAAAAGAAAATGGTAACTTGAGTGCAATTATAGGCAAAGTGTAGGTCCTATCTTTGGTTTCAAAATACCAGAATATAACAAACAATCGCAAGAGGGACATGCGTGAACTAATCTAACTCCATATTAATTTTTTCTTCTTTAGCTCTTCGACGCCATTTTGAGGAACCGATCTAAAGAGGTATAGTAGTGACTGATTTTACTCTTAATGTAATTCAGTCTCTTTCATTAACCGACAACTGAACCAAACTTTACCAAACTTTACCTGGTGATACCTGGTACCATATGCACTAAAACGCACCTATTCCCGTTATTCGGAGACGTTCCGGCGATTTTATATGAATTTTTGAAAATTCATACTAACTTGGTCATTATTGGCGATAATTGGCGTGTTTATTCGGTAAAAGTACTTAATTTTAATCTGTAAATTTAAAACTTTTGTAGCGCATTTATTTCTGTAAAAGCGCATTACAAAAAAATATTTTAAAACAAATAAATTCGCTAAAAATGTTCATAATTTGAACGTCGCGAGTGCCCATGACGTTACTCGTGTGTGTAAAAATGGCGGCCGAGAGCAAACTGCGATTTTATCATTGGATTACCTATAGATTTAACTAGATTTCAAAAATTCATATAAAATCGCCGGAACGTCTCCGAATAACGGGACTAGGTGCGTTTTAGTGCATATGGTACCAGGTATCACCAGGTAAAGTTTGGTAAAGTTTGGAGCAAGGCCCACAATCTATAATTCTACCCCAAACTTGCTTTTATATTTTCATCTAAAGGTACGTGCCAGGAAATTAGTGTATTTCCCAATCGATGAATATGATCAAGGGTTCGGAGATTCACGCCGTGTTATCTTAGTTTTATAGCGTCATAATAATTATGGTGTCACGACAACTCGTCCAACGACAACTCGTCCAACGACAAAGAAGCCGGATTAGTGAGAAAGCGCTTGAGAAATGGAAGCCGGATGAAAGTTCTTTATTTACGAAATAGTTGCTGGGTTTATGAAAAAGTCTAATGGTTTTCTTGCTTAAATGGAAGCTGAATGGACGATTTTCATCATGTGTTTCAACATGCATCCAGCTTCTATTTCAGAATTTTTAAAACTTGATCCATCTTCCATTTTTTAAGCGTTGTTTCATCAATCCAGCTTCTATTTCACCTGTAAAAACCTTCATCCAGCTTCCATTTCTCAAGCGCTTTCTCATTAATCCGGCTTCTATTTCGGTGAACCAGTTGTCGTTGAACCAGTTGTCGTGGAACCAATAATGATTTATATAGCATCGTTATTATGTCTGCACTAGACGTCAGTAGAGATCTCTCTAAATGGTCTAGAATGGTAGCAAGTAAACAGGGTAATTCGGTATTTCAGCGTCCCAAATGATTTTGACCATTTCTTTGCAATCATTACAGTACTTACTTAATTATGGTAGGTACGATGAGCTTTATTACGTCACGGACTTAACATCCGTTTAATATAAATATCACATCTATTCCAAATATAAAAATACCTTCATCCAGCTTCCATTTCTGAAGCGTTTTTCGTCAATCCAGCTTCTATTTCATCAATATTGGAAACTTCATCCAGCTTCCACTTCTTGGCATACCTGGGAACGGCGGTCCCAAATTATAAAATTACAGAAAATCGATAGGCTATCTCTTGAGAAGGCTTTAAACATGATGTGTGGTGAAATAGAAGCTGGATAAACGGCATTCCAGCTGAAATGGAAGCTGGATGCATGCTGAAATACATAACTGAAATCAACAATCCAGTTTTCATTTCTCAAGTTTAATTTTCGTCAATCCAGTTTCTATTTCACCTATACCTAAGGAACCTTCATCCAGCATCCATTTCGCAAGCGTTTGAATTAATCCATCTTACATTTAACTTATTATGTCCACAATCCAGGTTCTATTTCTCAACCGTTCAATTCATCAATCCAGCTTCTATTTCAGATCTAAAAATACCTTCATCCAGCTTATATTTCACTTGCGTTTTTTCATCAATTCACCTTCATTTTACCTGTAAAAGGTCTTCATCCAGCTTCCATTTCTCAATTGCTTTCTCATTATTCGGGCTTCTATTTCAGTGGACCAGCTGGTCGTTTTATAAGTGTGGAGTGCAAATGAAACCGTTTCTAAGTGCCCATCCAATACACCGCACTATTACGACACATCATGTTGATTTACTTAATGTTATAATTTGGGACCGCCGTTCCCAGGTATGCCCATTTCTTTATCGTTCTTTTGATAAATCCAACTTCTATTTAAGATTTATAAGAATGTTCATCCAGCTTCCATTTCTTAAGCTTTTTTTAAAAATGTAATCAGCTTCTATTTGTTCCGCGCATTCATTACCTGTACACCGGACAGTGTTGTAGAGTATACAATTTAAGGTCATAATTTTGGTCATCAAGTCTCAAATGGGTCTTGCTCCGAAGTATCTGTGTGATCAGATACTTCGCCCCCTTTCTGCCACTTTGCTGCGTCCTCTTAGGTCCTCTGATCGGCTTGACCTCTTTGTCCCCCGAGTCAGGACCGCCATGGCGCAATCCAGATCATTTGCCTGCATTGGTCCCTCCCTATGGAATGGGCTTCCCCCATCATATTCGCTCTGCCATCCTGTCTGGTAGTGTATCCTCATCTTTCTCTCGTCTAAAAACTTGCCTTTTTTCTCGGAGTTGAACGCACTGGGAGCGCTTCTGAAAGGCTCTTGCTGCAAGAAGCGCTTTATAAATGGTCAGATAAGATAGAGTAACGAAGTAAAAGTAACACGTTACTGTACCTAAGTAAAAGTTTTAAAACTTTCACATGTAACGAAGTATCACAAAAATTAAATACTTTTACTTTCAACAAAGTAAAATTTTACTCATTTTTCAGTACTTTTACTTCGTTACAATTTATGTGACACTCGTTACAATATTCGTCACTTCAAAGCGCTAATTAACGGTTCCACGACAATTGGTCCAACGACAACTCGTCCAACGACAACTCGTTCACGGACAACTGGTCCACCGACAACTCGTCCACCGAAATAGAAGCCGGATTAAGGAGAAAACGCTTGAGAAATGGAAGCTGGATGAAGGTTTTTACAGGTGAAATAGAAGCTGGATTAATGAAAAACCGCTTAAGAAATGGAAAATGGATAAAGTTTTTTTCTATCTGAAATAGAAGCTGGATGCATGCTGAGACACATGATGAAAATCGTCAATTCAGCTTCTATTTAAGCAAGAAAACCATTAGACTTTTTTTCATAAACCCAGCTCCTATTTCGTAAACAAAGAACTTTCATCCAGCTTCCATTTCTCAAGCGCTCTCTCGTTAATCCGGCTTCTATTTCGGTTGACGAGTTGTCGGTGGACCAGTTGTCCGTGGACGAGTTGTCTTTGGACGAGTTGTCTATGGACGAGTTGTCGTGACACCCTAATTAACATTTCACTACGCTAAGCTAAAACGGCTGATTTAAATTTGCATGCCTAAAAATAGATTTTTGATGGGTGGTGCACGCTGGATGCACTGCCATTTCTGCAGCAGAACTAGTCCTACTCTTCAGAGCTCTGTACATTGTGTTAAAATGAATAAGAAGTGTGCGCTGTAGACTCAACGATAACCATTTTGAGGATTTAGTATTTTGAAGGTTAATAATCGATTGAGTTATAGAAAGACTCGGTACTTTTACTTTTGACTTAAAAAGTATTATTGGAAGGGGATACTTTTTACTTTTATTTAAGTATTATTTGTGATGAGTACTTTTACTTTTAGTTAAGTAAATAAAATCTATTTTACTTTTACTAGTACATTTGCTCGGTACTTTCAACAACACCGACACAATTTCTTTTCTCGCACGTGGTCTACTGGCCATGACTTATTGCTATTATCCCATGTACTTTATGTGAAGCTGGATTAATGGTAAAACGCTTGAGAAATGGAACCTGGATGAAAATATTTTTATATCTGAAATAGAAGCTGGATGAAGGTATTTTTATATCTGAAATAGAAGCTGGATGAAGGTTCCAGTATTGATGAAATACCCCGTTTAAGACTTCCTTGAGGTTTTCATGCACCCATTTTATGATTTCCTCAGCTAAATATGTGTTCTTGTACATGGCTTTGAGTTATTATTGTAAAGAAATGGTCACAATAATTTGGGACGCTAAAATACTGGATTACCATAAACATTATGGCAGCCGCAGATACGTGCAGAGTAGAGCGGCCTGACATACGGCGAACGATAGCCCAATATTTCCGCGACCTACGGTGATGTATAGGCCAATGTTTTTGGGAAAGTTCTGTTCTGTTCTCAGCCATCCTCGATCCGAGGGTCGGCCGCATCATGTACAATGTTTGGGAAAGTAAGTAAGTAAAAATACCATGAAAAGGTGTATTTTCTTAAATATAAGTACGCTTAAATAAGCTAAATAACACAAAAAAAGCGATTGACCTTAACACATTATCCGCCAGCTATGAGCTAAGCTTATACCGCAAGATCTCGTGCTTAACCCCGTGAAATCTCGAGGGGTTAAGTCTCACCTGCACAGAATTGGCCTTAGAATCACTCAAATGGAGCGGTGAACTGTCCCTCTGTCCTTGTAACACTGAAAAAATATGATTGTGGTTAGTTTAATGAGATCTCGTGGTTAACCCGCCATCACAGCAATGACGATCAGGAAATCCTCATGTCTACATAATGTTTTTTAAACTTGAAACTCTAAAAAAATTTATATCCTTTGTTTGATCAATTGTACATGTCTTTTGCCTTAGAGTCTGTGATTCGGCAACCATCTTTGATTCACTGAAAGTGTTTAAACTGTGTTGAAAATTTTTCTGAACAGTTCAATCACGTGTAACCGCTGCAAAAACAACGAAAGACCAAAAACTGTAGGAACACAAGTGGATTACATGCGTCACCTACAGTATATTTTATAGTCAAACCAGTTCTGACAACAACTGTTGCTTGCAGAGAGGTTCTTGTTGCCTGACTCTGCAGAATTTGAGCAAACAATTATGCAACAAATCACCCAAAGACAATGAAAATTGAAAAGAATATGGCTGCAATGTATGTCTCAAAACAGCGAACTGTCATTTGAAAGTCGATACAAGAACAGAGGAAAGCCATGCTGTTAACAACTTATGTGGGAACACGTTTGAAAAGCTAATACCAATAACCGATGAAACTATAACTAAAATCGCATCATGGCCCATACAGTTTAATAAAAAAAATAGAAATGTTATTCAAAATGTGACAAGGCATTTGCAGATAATGATCAATTGAAACTTCATGCAAGATTCAGAAAAAAACACTCTCAACTGCAATGCAAGAATTCACACTGATGGAAAGAGAATTATAATTGCACTATGTGAAAGAAATCACGACAATATGAATGAGGAAAGCCAAATAAGTGTAATGTATGCCATAAATGTTTTACATGGAACAGTGATCTACAAATTCATCTAAGGACACACACTGGCGAAAAGCCGTTCAAGTGCAATATGTGTCAAAAATCATTTTCAGAAAAACACTCTCAACTGCCATGCAAGAATCCACACTGATGGAAAGACAATAGAATTGCACTATGTGCGAGAAATCATGACAATAATTATGAGTGTGTTAGAACAGCATCAAACAATCCACACCAAAGAAAAACCATATAAGTGTGATTTGTGTCAGAAATCGTTTGAATGTAAGAGTTTACTAGACAGACATCGAAGGGTACACACTGGAGAAAAGCCATTCAAATGCAATTTGTGTCATAAATCATTTTCACAGAAAGGTTCTCTGGACCAACATGGAAGAATTCACACTGGAGGAAAACCCCATAAATGTAATTTGTGTCAAAAATCATTTTCACAGAAAGGTAATCTGGACGCACATATAAGAACCCACACTGGAGAAACACCATTCAAATGCAATATGTGTCATAAATCATTTGCACAGAAAAGTAATCTAGAACTTCATGTAAGAACTCACACTGATGAAAAACCATACAGTTGCAACTTATGTCATAAGACATTTACTATCAAGAGAACTCTGGACCTACATAAAAGAACCCACACTGGAGAAAAACCACATAAGTGTAATTTGTGTCAAAAGTCATTTTCACAGAAAGGTAATCTGGAAACACATATAAGAACTCACAGTGGAGAAAAACCATACAAATGCAACTTATGTCATATGACATTTGCTATCAAGAGAACTCTGGACATACATAAAAGAACCCATACTGGAGAAAAACCACATAAGTGTAATTTGTGTCAAAAATCGTTTTCACAGAAAAGTCATCTGGACATACATAAAAGAACTCACACTGGTGAAAAACCACATAAGTGTAATACATGTCATAAATCATTTGTTCAGCAACCTAGTCTGGATAAGCATAGAAGCGTACACAGTGTGCCGAAAACATTCCAGTGTGTTGTTTGTAGCATGTTATTTCCATGCAATGACAATCTAAAAAAACACATGTCCATGTGCAGTTTAGATAATTCCTGTAAACGATTGCCATGTCAAAATACCGATTCATCAAAAAAGTGCAAATGCCATATGACTAAGTCAGGCAAGAAAAACCACATAGTGACTGATTATGTCAAATGTCTTGATGAAAAACAGTTGAACTCATCAGAATTGACCAGCAAGCGAGTTTCTTCATTTCATAAGCCTGTTTTAGATAAAAGGGAACTTTCTGAAGATCGATCGACAGCCTGTTTTAATATTAGCCATTTTGCTTTGAGACCTTTTGGTTGTGGAATGTGTGGTGATATGTTTGAAAGAAAAAGGGAATTTATGGAACATTGTTTCCATCACTACAACAATGCTTCGGGAAAAAACACTTTTTCCGAGCTATTTGAAATGCGCCTTTTGAATTATTTTCCTTGAATTCCGGAGGCAGATTATGCAGCACTTTCATGTCGATTATTTTGTCCCTGTCATCAACTTTGTCTCTGTAATAAACTTGTGCTGCATTGTAACCTCAATATAGATAACCATTTCTCAAGTTTTTGCTCTTATTTTGTAAGCCTTGGATTAACTTTTGGTGTTCGTGTATATCTTGGAGTTGGGATTATCCTTCAATATCTAAGCCATAGGCTTGGAGTGTTTTTTTAATCCCTCTGACAAACAGTTTAATTCGGCATTTCTTATTTTAAGATTACTACATAATTTTTCAATTGCGTGTTGTTACGGTAATTAACTGAGCAGTTCATCCTTGCAGCCATTTGAAATCATAAAGCGATTATGTGCTTTTGCGTTAATTAGTTGAACTCTTTTGACTGTGACTATGAGCACACCAGAAGTTTTCATGTTTGTAGTCTGAACTCTGAAAGGCATTGATCAGGTTGTTGCAGTGTGAATTTGCTAGTTATTATAAGAAAGTATATCAAATATCAGCATTTGAGATGACAACATATAGAAAGATGCTGAGAGTCAGCTGGAGGGAATTTAGAACAAATGAATCTATACTGGAAGAGATACAACCGGAACGGCGCCTGCTGGAGGTGGTGAGAGCAAGGAAGCTGAACTACTTCGGACATATGATCCGAGCAGACAAGCTGCCGGTGTAGTGCGAAATACTATCCGGGCAACAGAAACGATCCGGCCACGCCCACTTCGTTGCTAGGATGCGATTTCGCACGACTTACGTGCGAAATCTAATCCGTTGACAAACACTATCCGGGTGGCTTGATCAACTTTGTTAACAATAAAAATATCTCGTTTCTTCAGCATAACAACTCGGTGTGCAAAAACCTTTGTAATTCACTCCTGTAAGTATGATTGTGGGATAGTAACGTTACGAATATGCATTACGTAAGTATATTTATTAGAAAACGTGATTCTAAGGGACGAAGCGGTGTTAAGTAGCGTTGCGGAGCGTATGCTATTTTTAGAATGGCAAATCCGTGTTGGTAAAGTGAACTAATAATATTGATATTGCCCATTTAAAATTCTAATGTTTATAAATTAAGTGCGTCCTATGTTACGGGCACCTTATAATATTAGTTATTGCCTGTGTGCGACTGTTGGTATTCGTCTGATTGTTTGTGTCTGGATTAAGGTTATGACAACACTAACAAACTAAATTATGTCGTTCCTCTTAAACACCTTTTTACCATTATCTCAGAAACCTATATAATAATTAACTGCAGTAGGCCTAGGTCATAAATCTTGCAACTGACGAAACACTACTGTTACTACCTCTGTAACTTGTGAGGGTTTATTCCCTGGTCTTTCTTGGAACACCGCAGTGTTTTCATTGTCCACTCAAGCTATATAAATCAACGTCAGACCAGTGTCATTTTAGTTCCTGAGAATAGAATAAGAATAATAATTATTTTAATTTCGTTCCATGGAACGAAAACTGGAATAAAAAATAATTCTGGAACGAGAATAGAATAGGAATAAAAATTTCAATATTTTTCTGGAACGAGAACGGAATAGAAATAGGAACTTTTAAAAAAAATAATAGTTTTTCGGACTGAAAGCATCAGAAAAGGAAATTAAAAATAATAATATTTTCTCTCCTATTGATTATTATTTCTAATTATTACTAATCTTATAAATAGGTCAAAAGACTCGAGACACTGTTTTGTGTGTTACTGTAATCATTCATGTTAGACATAGCTATGAGAAGTGGAATTGGAAGTGGAACTAGAACTGGAACTGGAACTAAAATTATTTCTAAATAGGAAGTGGAACTAGAATAAGAACGAAATTTATTTATAAAGAAGAACTAAAACTAGAATAAAAATTACAACAATGGAATAGAATAAGAATAGGAATAAAAATTATTGCTGGAACTAAAATAACACTGCGTCAGACCCCCGACCACCCTCTTACTTTTCTATGATTCTCCTACTACAACGATTTGCCCGAAGGGGGGGGGGTTGATGGAGTTCAACCCTCCACCCCCCGTTAGGACGTACCCCATAATAAAGTACTCATTAAGACCCATCATCTTAGCTTAGACTTTAGTCCTACCCGTGCAGATCTGCACATCGGGCAGCAGTGGCGCACCTAGGGGTGTGCTGGGGGGTGCTTGAGCACCCCCCCCCAGGGCTCAAAAGGTGACCCACGCAATTTTTCCAAATCCGATGAGTTTTTTGTGGGTGAGGGTGGGGGGTGGGGGGGTAGGGGATCTTTCGGCATTTCAGTCTTTCAGATTATTGGTACACAATCAAGCAAGTTCCTTCAATTTTCTGTATTATAATCTTAGTCAAATTCGTGGTTCATAAAGCACTAGATTTCAGTGTTTAGCTGGTCTACCTGAGTTTGTTTTGGTCTCGAGAATTTGTCTAGTGATCAATTATAAGCATTAATAGCGATACGCCTGTGCCTTTACATTACAGTGTCTCACCAATTTATTGATAATATGTTACGACTTAATTGATAGTACCGTGTGTGCTATTTTATTTGGGCCTATAGTTATTGTTTTCCTTCAAATATATAAAGAAAGTCAGCTATGTTTGATCTAGACATTTTCTGCGGCGAAAGCGTCCAGAAATGATTTTTCACCCAGAATATTTGACAAAACGATAGTAGTTTTTAGTTGCTGTTTATTAGATTGAATTACATAAACTGCCATATAATAGGCCTACCATGATCTTATTTCATACTAGGGTAACTAGGCCTATATTATAATGTGCACAACTTACTGTCATGGCGGATATTTAGGGCGATAGGGAAGAAGTAGCCTAAGTAACCTGTGAGGCAACAGTCTGAACTTCTGAAGTTTTAAACCCCCAAAGTTTGTGGTAAGGGGGCGGAGATACTTATATCCCCAATATGTCATAAATATTTCATAAATATTATTATAAATTTCTGCAGTGTAATCCACTGTTTATCCATAATGAACAATTTTGTTACGACAACAAGCTAAAATGCTGTCATTACAGCATGTGTAAATAAAAATTCTTCTACGATGGAAGGGGCATTAATTGAAATCTTATAATTATAACGTCTCTGAGCACTAAAATCATGAGTTTGTTTGTAAAATGACAGCTTTCAAAGTCACGGTGCACTGTGCATTGTGCAAATCACAAAATTTTAAGTAGCCTAATTGCGAGGCAACGCTCTAAAATTTTAAAGTAGGCTAAATTTAAAATTTATAAAATCTATGACTATCAGCATTGAAAATGAGCAATAATTTTTGTATTAGGATGACAGCTTAAAGGCCTACCATTAAAGTGGAAATTAAAAAATTAAGCAATGGAGAGTGGCATTGAAGTCTTACACCATGTCTTTCAGCAATGATATGTTAAATTTCGTTAAAATGACGGCCTAAAATGATACTACTGTAGTGTGGAAATAAAAATTCTGTGCTGAGGAGGAAGCCCACCCCCCTACTCAAACCCCTTTCCCTGCTAGGCCTATGTTGAAATCTGAAATCACTCTTTTTTATCAGCACTGAATTAATAGAGCTATTTTGCTAAGTTGACATCTTAAAATCATAAAATGGTAGCATAATAAACGTAATAATTGTGAGCATATTCGTTGAAGATTAAACCACTCCTATCAGCACTGAAAAATAGTATATATAGCAATTTTTGCTTTAGACGACAGCTTAAAATGCTGCCATTGCAGTGTGGAAATTATAAACTTTCTGATGTGAAGGGGCACATCACCTCCCAAAGCTACTGCCCTCTCAGCGCCACGTGCTGTGGAGATATTTCGTCGGATGCTCGATTTTCACTAGAAAAAAACCTCGATTCCCACAAAAGGGACTTGATAAAACACTGGTTATTGGGGGGGGGGGGCGGAGGGGCTAGAGTAAACACTTGTTATTAATTCCGCCAAGACATTTGTCATATCTAAACAAATCGAAAAGGGCATTTTTGAAGTCCTAAACCGTGCTTTTCAGAAGTGTTCATGACTAGCTTGCCTATAGATAGGCCTACAGCTGTCAAACAAGAGCCTGAAACGCGCTCTAGCTGATGTCAAAAGTTTAAAAAAATACGTTGGTTTCTGGGGCTGCGCCCCAGACCCCGCTGGGTGAAAGCTTACGACGCTCCCCCAGGCCCCCTAGTCAGTATTGGCCTCGTAGGCCTACCCAGCAAACCACAACTCCACGGACAGACATCGGTCCTACCAGCAAGTGGACGTATTCTCGTCGGTACTCCATTTCTCGTCTCTGTTCGGACGAGTAGCCGCTGGCTTGGCTGCAGTCTGCAACTTCTCGTCTCCGTTCGGACGAGTAGCCGCTGGCTTGGCTGCAGCCTGCAGCTAGTTCACCGTTACATAGGCACCTGTTTGGGGTAACGGAGATCACGTGGGACGAGCGGTAGCCAATGATTTGCGGGTTACGATCGGTCTTTGTAAATTGATACTGTAACGGAATCGGTCTTTTGAAAACTGAAGCTGCATCAGAGTGGTCTTTTGTGAATTGATTCTTGGTTAGGAATGTAACCTACAGATTTCCTATTAAATATTCATAGGTCTGCAGCGTTGCATAGCCTACATGCAGGGCCTAATTGATCATTCTGTATAGGCCTAATATTCCCAAACAATTATCAATGACATCGGTCAGACATCGGTAATAAATAAGAAGTTGTCTATCTTGCACGTGTCACACATCCATGCTTAATTATTGTTTCTGACCTACATGTACGTCGACTTGACCGACGCTGAATAAAAGTAATGTAAATTGGTAAAATACCCACATAGACCTAGCTAGTTGAAGTTTATCCTAAAAAGATTTTTATATAGTTTTAATTTGCATATAGAAATATTTTATTTGTTAGGTGATTGTGTAACACATTTTCTCATCGGGGCGACATCAAGATCTCGTCTTTAACTTTACTAGTTACCGATGAGTTGCAGGCAGCGACTCGTCCTTAATGCTCCTAGTTACCGATGAGTTAACTCGTAGCTGCAGTTCTTTCAGCGTGAACTAGGTCACGTGGTGAGCGATAGCCAATGAACCGCGAGGGCGGCTAGGCCAATGTTCGGTCCTTTTACGAAACGAAGCCAAAACAGGTACACGTGTTCGTCTTTGTCTTTCTCTTAGATTTTGTGAATAAAGTTATAACTATTATTCTTAGCGTTACATAGTGCCTAATTAATCGTTCTTTATGTACGCCCCATACCCTCTGCGAGAATTAGGCCTACCAATTTTATGTAGGAACAGTAGGATGGATATCGGTAACAATAATCTATTTGCCTAGAGATATTGGCCATCTTGTAATTAATATAAGTCTTGGAGAATTTCTCAGTGCCCACAAAAGACACGCCAGAGAGACCACCTTAACCGACGACGCTATATCAAATCAAGTCCGCAATAGTCAAAGTGCCCTGTTCGTTCCGGTGCCAGGTCAAGATATGGGGAGGTCAAGCCGAGGAGACAGCGTGTTGCTACGATGGTCATCGGTGATGAATGGTGGAATCTTAAGCAGAAGAGGGAGGGATAGGATGGCTTGAAGTACGAGCGGAGGGGAGGTTAGATTAGAAGGGAAGATAGGAGAATGAACAAACATTTATTCTTGCAAGCGCTAGTCATGCACATGCGCTGGATTGTTTAATGTTTATGATTCCGCCTACATGTAAAGTAATGTAATGAGGACAATTTCTATGGCGCCATAACACAACCTGCTACAAGGGCGCCTTGACAAAGACAAGTATACGCATTCAGAGACAAGCGATCGACGGACTAGAGGCAGCCACATACGGCGCCAAGAGAACCGCACCTGTCATGATTGACCTGCACTATATATAGCAGGGGAAGCCCTGGTGTCTTATTACGATTATGATTATCAAGCTTTTCGTATAAATGTGATCTGTATTCGGAAATATTTAATTTGTTTAATACCTACTTTTTAACATTTGATCTGGCAAGGCAATTGAACTTTTTTGGCCATGTGGCAGGCAAAGCTTCAAATGAGTCTTATCCATCAGGCACTGTGAAAAATGAGATTGCATGTCTTATCTTTTCACCAGAAACATGCCTGCCATTTAAATGAAAATCAGATTTCCAAATTTTGTGAAGTTCTGCATAATAACTTGTGAAATCTGTAGTTATCTCCCATTCAGCTGGATCACTAGGCACATCATTATGCTTCAATTTTAAATCTTTTACTCTACCTATCAGTTTCCGATCAGATTGATTGGCTAACACTTTAGTCTGACGTACCTGTTCATTTTTGACACCGGTCTGTTTCCTTTTGTTAGGCATTTGGTCGACTCTGTAGGCATTACTTCTGACATTGTGACAGTGAAGTCAAATGTTAATAAGCATATATGTTCGTAAATTTTTGCAGAGGCGTATTCAAAACTGTTTATGCCGTTTGTACTCGCCCTATGAAATATTAGAAAATGTTGCCAATTTTTAAGACCAAAAATCATAAAGCTAGAAATATTTAATCAATGCATTAATCAATATTACAAAATTTTGCAAATTTAAATTTAAAGCCATAGCTGGTTGCATTCATGAATAATGATTATACTTCAGTACACATGAGTGCACAGCGGAAGATGGTGATCGGACATTCCCCCCCCTGGACAAAACCCCCCCCCGGACAAAACCCCCCCCGGACAAAAACCCCCCCGGACACAAACCCCCCCGATTTTACCTAGGACAAAAACCCCCCCGGACAAAACCCCCCCTTTACCGTGCAAATGGCCTATTCTGCAGTCGGTTGATAAAGCTTAATTGTCCAGGTTTTCGTAGTGGTGTTAACTTGGTATACTTAATGCCACAAGCCAACTGGACGTAAGTTTTCGCAAGTTTTCGTAGCCGTGTCACCCCCCTTTATTGTGACCTATTCTGCAGTCGGTTGATAAAGCTTAATAATGATTGTCCGTGTTTTCTTCGCAGGGTTTCGTAGCGGTGTCAACTTTGCCTAATTAATGCCATTAGCCTGGGGTATTGACACCTATAGCACTGTCCAAGAGCGTCTATGTTTTCGTACAGGTGTCAATACCGGTGTCAACTTGGCCTAGTTAATGGCAATGGACCTACGGAAATACATAACTTGTTAGAATGATTGTTAGAATGATTGCAATGTAGATATGGACCTACGGAAATACATAACTTGTTAGAATGATTGTTGCGTACTTAGGACCGCCGTTTTATAGTACGACAACTTATGTAATATACTCTACCAGGGGGGGGTTTTGTCCTACCCTGGGGGGGGTTTTGTCCGGGGGGGTTTTTGTCCGGGGGGGGTTATGTCCGGGGGGGGTTATGTCCAGGGGGGGTTTTGTCCTACAACCGCGGAAGATACCCAGAGGTATGTGCATAGGAAGAGGAGAGGAAGCGATGGATGAATATGGTGGAGGAGGACTGCTTGAGGATGAGATTAACCATGGGAGAGGCTGATGCTGGCGCAAGCTTCGCAAGGGCCATAAGTCAAAAAGTAAGTCACACATGAGTGATGTGATGTGAAGAAATAATTAATGTGAACATGTTTGGCTGTAATACAGAGTTGACAGTTAGGCCTACAAATGCAAGAGTGCCTGGGATTTTAAAATGGCCCTGTAATTCACTGCAGTACTTCTTGATTTATCTTTCGATAATATTGATATTGGCATATTATGCTTTGGGAATGCGTGGATTTCTACTTTTATTGGGGATAATGATGATTTCCAGTTTTTTGATGTAATTGGCATTTTAGCAAGTTTTTTTTACTAGCTGCAATATTTGTAAAGAAATTTTTCTTCAAAATGTATCACGGATGCATGCTGTCATGCACCAAATGTGAAATTCCTGTTTGTTGCTGACAGTGAATGATTTAGGTACCGGTAATATACATTGATTTAAAGTTCATTTATTGGAACCATTCCAGCCAAATGCAATGCATCTGTTACATGCTGATATGCATGCTGACATATGGCCTGATAAGTGATAATATTATGATGTGTGTGATAATTAGTAGCTATGCCTATTCATTAACTTTGCATTGAATTACTTATGTTGTGGACAGATGCTGCCAGGGCAAACTGACCGACTCACAGAGCAACGAGTACCAGTGCAGACATTGATAATGTCATCATGGAGTGACTGCGCACAGTACGTTACCGTGGTGGTGGATGCCAAAGCCGTGTCCAGCTAAGGGGATCAGAACTCGTTGAATTTCGTGGATGCAGAAGAAGTTAAACGATCATGATTGTGTAAGTACCAATAACAATGTTCACCTATTGTTGCCGGTTTCAGCTTTATTCACAAGTTGGTTATTACTCATTACAAACTGGTTATAGAATATAATATAATCGTCCCATGCATAAATCTCCACATTTTTTATTCATCACATGTGATCCTTTGGCATAATCTCCAACTGCAAATAGCTGGTTCTTGCATTTAATTGACAAAATTAATGTTGCTTGCCAAGTTTTTTTCTGTGTTAGTTTCTTTATGTAGACATAGTATAGATTTAATAATTATTGATGCCATTCAGGATTTGTTATTGTCATATTAAACTTGTTATGGTGTGCTGTCTAAGTATAAAGTTCTGAATTATTAATGCCATTTAGGTCTGAACTTAAGTCTTGCTAATGTTGCTCACTTCTAAAATTTGTTTGCTGCAGCAGTGCTAAAATTGATTATATTGAATTTGAAGCAAAAAATCAATAGAGGATACACTGTACGGGTTCTTACACAATATTCGAGTCTACCAAAAATGAACAAAACAGCTACAAGACGTGCTTGAGGTGGCTGTAAGCAGTGTAGGCTGATTGTTACTTTCACACTGCTTGCAGAGCTATTTGGGGACAATTTTAGATGAATAGCGTAATAAACCTTGCCAAGTAAAATTAAAATATTCTCTGAGGTGTAATTGGATATAATGTATAATTTTATCTACCTCAATTGGGGTATTTCATTGTATGACTGATGTGCATTTGCACATGGTGAATTAAAGACCTACTTGGGTGATTCCATGTCAAATTAACCAACATGATTGACATGACCGATTCAGATTTACTTGAAATTTGGCACACTTGTTGGGCTACGTGAGACATGTAAAAACTTGTGAATAAATTTTTGTTTGGTCAACTACTTCCCGAGATACAGGTTGTCAAACTTTGACCCAAACCGCACAACAATGTTTCTTTGGACGTCTGTGTCTCAGCTTGTATAAGAGCTAGAAAGGTGTTCTTGGTGTCATTATTCAGCTCTTTGTATGAACTATTTGAGGAGATCAGCTATGACTGTTTAAAACTCAAAGTTCGAGTTCAACATATGAGTGATTCCAATGTCAGACGACTGAACATTGAAATTTGAACAGAATTATAGACAAAATTATTATATAGTGAGAGAACCACTATAGATCCCATTCTGATTTTTTTCAGAGGATGTTCAAGTCCCTTAAGCCAATAAGTGGGATTTTTTCAGATTTTAAAAAGATGGCGAAATGGTCAAGGTCAAAGTGCTAAAATGTCAAATATGGTCAATTGGTCATGTTAAACTTTTAATCAGTCATAGATGATCTGCTCAAATAGTTTATCCAAAGAGCTGAATAATGACACCGAGAACACCTTTCCAGCTCTTATGCAAGCTGAGATACAGACGTCCAGAGGAACGTGGTCGAGTGGTTTGGGTCAAAGTTTGACGACCCGTATCTCGTGAAGTAGTTGACCCAAAAAGTTCTTTGCAGGCTTTTACATGTCTCACATAGCCCAACAAGTGTGCCAAATTTCAAGTAAATCTGAGTCGGTCTTGTCAATTTTGGTTGCAAATTTTGTTGAATTGACACGGAATCACTAACTTGCTTAATGTGCCTCACTCGCGACCACAGTCACAAGTAAGCACAAGTTCTCCAACCGAGCCATATCCAACAGAACACAACACTTTTGGAATGATCTGCCTTCTGAATTCCATTCAGTTTCAGTGTCTACGCCATCATTATTTATCACACACCATCACCTTCCTCAAGCTCCTCCATCCATCACACATCGGGCTGTTCTTTCTACATTGTGCAATAATTTTTTATTAATATTTACATTCTTGTATAGGTTGTTTCATTTCAGTAGCAGTTTTAAATAAATTCAGACTTTGATTGTGAATGTAAAAAAAATGCCACTAATGTACGGATTTAATTGTCAGTAGGGGGTGCTCGATAGTACAGTGGTTAGCGCGCTGGACTGTCGACCAAGAGGTCGGGGGTTCAATTCCCCGCCGGGGCAGAAATTTGCAACGAGATTTCTGTTCCACAAGCACCCCCTAGCCGACTCAGCTATGATGAGTACACTGACCTCACGGTCAGTGGATGATGAGACGGCGAGGGAGAGGATTGGCCACCGCCCTCATATGCCGAGGCCTTGAAAATGAAGGCGCTAACACTTCATCCCCATTGGCTAGCCCTCCGGGCTAGCTAGACGGGATATCATCATCATATAGCACCTCTATCAACAACAATCTACTCATGGTGATATGATCATTTAGTTTGTGTTAAATAGTACTGTGGGTGGAGCATAGGCAATGGAAGCCTATAACTTTGATTGTAATATTGTGGTTTATTTTTGCATGTTAATTAATAATTATTTTTTGCTCATTGGTGGACAGATGAACGCCACTATGTTAACGAACTCAAAGCCCTACTGATGAATCATTGGCAAGCTCGGCTTCAAATCGCTGCAGTTAATGAAGTTCTTCATGGTTAGTCTTTCAATATGATATTTCTATTGTAAAATTATGATTTTATTCTTTTTATTGATCTTGTTATGTTACTGTTGCAAGGGGTCGTCCATAAAGGACACCACAGAAAATGCCTTAGTTTGGACCCCATCTAATCTTTTTGTCCTTCTTCAACCTTGCATCCCACTCCTCCTTTGCGGACATCCGCACACCAAAACCAAAAGCAATGGACAACATAAAACAACAACATGCCTATGTCGGTTGCTTTGGCTATGAACTAACTTTGATTATTTATTTCACCTTTCAAGTTTTCTACTCGGATTCAGAAGCGCTCCCGAAGACTCTTGATAGTTTTTGATCTCTCATGGGAATTTTATTATAGGATACTTGTTCTCCTGAGTGCTGTTGGGCAGCTGGTTATATTTAAGAATATACTTACTTACTTACTTTTTACAGGGCAAGGGCAATTGCGAGTGAAGGACTTGCTCACAGTCCATGTGCGGCGGTTGAGATGGATTTGAACCTGGAACCCTCCGGTTCCAAGGTACAGAACTCACCACATATCTGTGCACAACATGAATAGTAATTACTGTGGGGCACTATTTACGTTGTGCATAGATGTTTTCACGGCAAACCGACTGTCACTTTCAATGCAACAAATCTAAACATTGATAATGTCAGCATGGAATTATATAGCACGCCATCAAGAAATTCTAGTTAGGAGCACTCCCAGCCACAACTAAAGAAAATAGATATGAGAAATGTGTGAATTTTTTCTATTAGCATTGGTAGCTTAGTCATTCCAGGTCAAATCAACAGTTTTTAATCAAAGTTTGCATCATTATCTCTGATTTTTGATAAACTTTAGCAAGATGGTAGAACCCAGTTTCAAACTGTCAAAACCAAAGTTTCCATTTTTGGGTCAATCGGTTTCTGAGATACTGGACATTCAACCTCAAAATGTCTTGATTTACGCTAACCCAACGAGGTCTAAACTGCTGTATTTAAGCTATTTCAACTAGAAACGAAAGTGAGATGCCAAATTAAAACTGAGTGAATGCTCTATTTGGGCAATGCAGCTAGAAATAGTTATTTTGATTTTTAAAATAAATTTATGCATTTCTAACATAGTAGGCTAACTCTGATCTAGGTCATTCTGTATATTTGAACATTTTTCATTCATGTCTCGAGCACCACTAATGGAGATTCTCCTAGTGGAGGGCCGCATTTTTGCAAGCATGAGTGTACAACTGTACATGATAAAAATGTCTTATGCCATGTGTTTCGCCATGAATGACTTTGCTGCCTCTTACACATTTCTTGTGTTTCTTTTGGCTGTATAGAGAAGTACGGTCGGGACATAGCTTACAAGGATGCGCCGAGATGCAAGATGGTGCAGAGTGCACACCCTTTTCAGTCAAGCAGCCCGGGAGAACTCGAAGCAGCACAGGCTCCGTTGCCGAATGGACACAATGCGAACCGGAACAAAAAAGGCTTCTCTGTGTCCGACCTCCAAACAACTGTACTCAACGCTGTGTATTAGGCCGGCGTTTCAATTGACACTTTGGTCAAGATCTCCAACTGACGATCAGTGAACGAGTCAAGATGAAGAATGCTATGAACTGACCATATTTATATTAAGATAAAGAACACTGAATGATAAGAACATTTTAAACTGTCACTCTTTCCTAGTAAAGTTTCCATGCCAGAACGACTTTGTAAGTTGTGTGTGAACGCGGGGTGAGCTAGGGTTCTGGGAAAAGTTGTAGATAAAAAAATCTGTTGAGAAATTTGACCAGAATTCAACATTTAAAACAGGTATTGAAAATGTACTGAATGTTTGAAACTACCGTCAGTCGTCTTTTATGTTTGATCCTCACCCATTGGGTGTCCATTTTTTGCATCACTGCTGAGGCATGGTGTAATTAGGCCTATAGTGTGTGTGTTTATGTATGTATATTAGTATACTTCTGAAGTTCTCAGACACTACATGCTTTATTGTGTTATGTTGAAATCTGATTCTGCAAGAAAATATTAGGATGTGAAAAGCTTGGGAAATGCTGATCTACAATAATCTATTATATCAGGGGTTCTCAAACTGTGGTACGCGTACCCCTAGGGGTACGCCACGCACCGGTAAGGGGTACGCGAAAATTTCCAGAATTATAAATTTTTCTTTGAGTTTATGGACTTTGTGTCCATTTTTCCTTGATTAGCAGTGATTTTTAACGTTGCTTCATGTAACAGCATCGCCATAATTATTAGACCAATTTCTTTCACAACATGTGATTAGAGTTAGACTCACATACTACATAAGCTTTTATTATAGTGCATACAACGTGTCTATGTTTAGGCCTGTCACTATAAATTTGAAACAAAATAATGTATAAATGGTTGAAAGAACCAAAGCAGCAATTCTCATCGTATGCTATTATAGAGCTCAAAAAGATTAGATGAATTGCTCTAAGGATTAATTTCTGGTCGAGCTTTAAAATTTTGTGATTCCTTTCAGCAAGTCATATAGTTATTATATCTGTTTGAAACTAGTTTTTAGACTATATATTTTTGTTATCAAAAATAAATATGGGTTAAATTTGAGTTTGAAATTGACAAATATTTATTAAATCAGGTAATTTTTTTGTTTAAAATCTGCTAGTCAATATAGTCAATAGTCACAGCAATATAGCGCTCTTGATTAGCTCTTTCTTGCAGGGATTATAAACCAATTTCCTTTTTTGTTGATATGATTGCATGAATAAAACTTTGGGCATATTTTAAATTTTGCTTCGTGTAGGATAATCGACTCTAATAGGCTACACCATACAATGATTAAAAGGACTTTTTAGTTGTCACCGCAATGGGGAAATAGCAATGGCATGTTTGTGATCTGACTTTTCTGGGGGTACGCCACCATTCGTTTTTTTACTTGGGGGTACAATAAAAATAAAGTTTGAGAACCCCTGTATTATATAGTGTTCATTAAACTTTATATACATACCATATGAAGGTACAGAACACTATATAATAGATTACTGCAACATTACAACCTATTTGGTATGGTATAGATAGAAGGATTACATGATGCTAAGATAGCGTAGATTCTTTCATTGACTGTTTAGTTTAAACTATTAGTGCAATTTTGGCTTTCTTCATCTGATTTGATACCTACTATTTTATATCAATCTGCAAGGCTATAAGACCCGTTCAGAGTCCCATGGCTAAACATCATTTGAAAGAGATACTGTTCTTGGCTTCCAAAATAATGATTGTTGTATATGATGACTAAAGTTAATAACTTGTACCATTTCCAATGTTGGGAAAATCCCACTTCAAGTTTTCTTTGAGGTTTTCCGGCTAGGTAGCCAGTTGAAATCACATCTCTTGAACTCCATAAATTGCATAATAGGCCTATGTGCTCTTGCATTTATCGCACTGAGACTGAATAAAACCTAAATTGTAGGTCATGGTTGATAACCACAGCAAGTTGCATAATAGAAGAAAGCAGAAGCTGAAATGTACGTTTTCAGAAGTCTATTATAGTTTAGAGTCTTGTAGTTTAGCCACTTCTTGCCTAGGATATGAAATCTGCAGGTTTCCTAATTTGTGGCATTGGACACTGGACGTCTGGATATGGGACTTTGTAACAGACTGTGGAGCATGGTTCGAAAAGATAACGGACCGTCGGTTCGTTATCGTTTCAGATTTGGGATCATGCAATTCTTGGACAAGTAAAACACGTAGGATAGATATCGAAGGCCGACGTCATTACGATGTCGCCAAAACACGTAGGATAGATATCGAAGGCCGACGTCATTACGATGTCGCCAAAACACGTAGGATAGATATCGAAGGCCGACGTCATTACGATGTCGCCAAAACACGTAGGATAGATATCGAAGGCCGACGTCATTACGATGTCGCCATAACACGTAGGAGAGATATCGAAAGCCGACGTCATTATGACGTAGCCAAAACTCGTCAATACGATGTCGCCAAAACTCGCCGGATATCTGAGCAGCCGCTGAACGGAAACACGTAGTATAGACGTCATAAACTGATGGGTTTCTCGACGTGTTACCGATGTCGCCCCTACGTGGGTGGTTATCTGGGTACCCTCGGTACTCGCTGCTTTGCATCTTCGGGCGCGTTTACAATAAAAATTCTGAGCACCCCCCAGGAAAATTTTCTGGTTGCGCCCCTGTCGGGCAGCGCATTCCACTATGTTTACCACAACCTCAGCAGTAACGTTCCACGTCATCTCGAGACATCACAGATCCTCTCACAAAGTATCCATCCAATTCTTCCTTGACCTCCCTCTACTACGTCTTGCCCCAGGGGTTCAGTTCGTTGCTTGTTTGGGTCTTCTATTTTGATCCGTTAAGAATCTAAGTTCATCTTTACAAATCAACGTCTGACCCCTCAGTTATTTTTCATTAGCTTCCTCTCAAATAAACCCCCATACTGCTGTTCTTTAATAATAAGCTTTGTTCATAAGCTTACATTAGGTTTTGAATGAGAGCAAGTTTAAATATTATTAAGGAATGTTTTACAAGAAAATATGGTGTCTAACGAATATAATTTTAAATTAGCTCAAATACATTTTCAACACATCTGTCTAACTGAACATAATTTAATCGCTCGGCTCTTGCCCCTCAACCCTTTGCTCTGGTAGTTATTTAACACTATTTAATACTATTTAACACTATAATAGCTTATGTACACTATCGCCCAATCGCCAATGTAACATTTTTATCTAAAATTCTTGAGCGTATCATTGCTAATCAATTAATTGCTTACTTGGATGTAAATGATTTGCTCCCTTCCCATCAATCTGGGTTCCGTAAGAATCATTCGACTGAGACTCTTTTACTCCGCCTTTTGTCTGATCTCTATGGTGCTATGGATACAGGACGCATCTCTCTTCTGGCTTTATTTGATGTTAGCTCGGCTTTTGACTGCGTCGACCATAACATACTCCTCCAACGCCTTTCTACCTCTTTTGGCGTTGTGGATCAGCCTCTTAAGTGGCTTCATTCTTTTTTAACGGAACGTACCAATTCTGTTGTTTTTGGTACATCCAGATCTGTCTGGGTTCCTGCCCCATTCGGAGTCCCTCAGGGTTCTGTTTTGGGACCATTGCTGTATATTATTTATACGTCTGGCATAGGATCACTGCTGACATCTTGTGGTCTTTTTCACCAGCTTTATGCTGATGATGTTCAAGCGTACACCCACTGCCACCCTGACAATAGTCTGGAAGTAGTTAAGCAAATGTGTCATGCTATGGATAAGCTGGCTAGCTGGTTAGCCTCTAACCGCCTCCTACTTAATGCTTCCAAAACTCAATTCATCTGGTTGGGTGGACGTAGACGACTGGCAAATGTTGATCGTTGTGCCGTGGCTAAAGCATTTCCCCATGTTACCTTTTTTGATTCTGTCCGGGACTTGGGTGTTATGCTTGATGAAGAACTTAGTTTCTCAAAACATGTCAACCAGCTGACTCGTGGCTGTTACTACCAAATTCGTCAGCTACGGGTCATCTCTCGCTCCTTATCAGAGAACTCTGCTGCTACCCTTGTTCATGCTTTTGTTACCAGCCGCTTGGACTACTGTTGCTCTATTCTGGTTGGTTTGCCTCTATTATTGATATCCCGACTTGACCGTGTTCTTCGGTCTGCAGCCCGGCTAATTGGTCGAATCCCCAAATATGCATCCGTTTTATCTTACATTCGGGATACTCTACACTGGCTCCCTATCTCACAGCGCATCGAATACAGAATTGCTTCACTGGTTTGGCGTTGTCTTCTTGGCTGTGCCCCGACTTATCTGTGTGAACTCTGCTGTCCATTATCTGTTGTCCTTTCTCGCAGAGCCCTTCGCTCTGCCTCTAGCGGTAAGCTTTTGGTCCCGCGTGTTGAATCATCAACCTGTCAGCGTCGTGCTTTCTCAGTTGTAGGTCCTTCTGTCTGGAATAGTCTCCCGTTGCAGATGCGCTTGCTGCCTAGGGTCGACTCGTCAGTGTTCTACAAGCTCCTTAAAACTTTTTTGTTTCACCGTGGTTGGACTGGGAGCGCTTCTGAGTGGATTTCTTGAAGATGCGCTATATAAATTCTTGAAATGAATGAATGAATGAATGAATGAATGAATGTTTGTGAGAAATAAATGGCGCATCGAAACATATCAAGTAAAGTGTATTGCTCCCAAAGACAAAACAGAAAGTACATCAATTACAAACAAACAATCGCAAGAGGGACAGGCATGAACTAATCCAAATTCCATTTTAAATTTTTTGCTTTACCTCTCCAACGCCATTTTGAGGAACAGAGCAAATGAATCGTCTAGTGTCTGCTTTTACTCGTAATAATATTGTAATTATATCTATCTCTTTAATTAATTGACAACTGAAGCAAAATTGCTTTTATATTATTTGAAATCTAAAGGTTTGTACCAACAATCATATATTTCCCAATCGATGAATATGACTTAGGTACCCTTAGTACCCAGGTTAGTAGAGATCGCTTTTAGATATATTGAGGAGCACGTTTAAAAATTGCTCAGTCCAATCTTATTTGCACATTTTCTGGGTTGAGCGAAAAACGAATGAGGAAATCTTACAATTAGTGGAAGAAAAGAGATCACTGATGGACACTATATGTGGGCGACAGAAGAAATGGATAGGACAAATCTTAAGGAGCGACACCCTACTAAAAGACATCATTGAGGGAAGAATGGAGGGTAAAAGGATGCGAGGTAGACCAAGAACAATGCTGCTGGACTGGATGCTGTCAGAAGAGGGATACAGTGGACTGAAAAGAGAAGCTCAGGACAGAGAAAATGGCGTCGTTGGACATATGAACCTGCCTGACGGCAGAGAACATAAAGAAGAAAAGACTGTTTCGTACTGTATATTGTACATTTGCATACAAGGAAAAACATGGCAGTGAAAACCAAAAATATGGACTTAGTGACTTTTCGAAAGTGCTCCTCAATTCACAATAGAATAGTTGGACGATAAGACAGAGGCAATCGAAAGAGGAAGTATCGGGGAAAAATTGTGGATTTTAAGAGCTGCTCAAAGTGCCAGCACAGCTATGGAATATTGGAAATCCTCCTTATGTCTATATAATCTTTTTTAAACTTGAACCTAAAATTTCTTTATATCCATCGTTTGCTAAAAATGTGCCTGTCTTCTGCCTTAGAGTCCGTGATTCCGCATTCATCTTTGATTCAATGTGCCAAGTTCTCGACTCTCTGCAACACTAACTACAACATTGTAAGTTGAACAGTGAACTGTCTTTTGAAAGTCGATACAAGAATCGAGAACAGAGGAAAGCCATGCTGTTACAACTTATGTGAGAACACATTTGAAAAGCTATTACCATTAACCGATAAAACTATAACTAAAATCGCATCATGGCCATACAGTTTAATAAAAATCCAAATGTTATTCAAAATGTGACCAGATATTTGCAGACAATGATCAACTGAAACTTCATGCAAGAATTTTGCTGAAAGTAACCTTTGCAAGTGCTATGTATGCCATAATCATTTTCAGAAAAGAACACTCTCAACTGCCATGCAAAACTCCACACTGATGGAAAGGAAATATAATATTGCACTATAAGTCAGAAATGATGACAATATGAGTGTGATAGAACAGCATAAAATAATCCACACCAGAGGAAAACCACATAAGTGTAATGTATGCCATAAATGTTTTACATGGAAGAGTGATCTACAAACTCATCTCAGGACACACACTGGGGAAAAGCCATTCAAATGCAATATGTGTCATAAGTCATTTTCACAGAAAGGTCATCTGGACCTACATGGAAGAACTCACACTAGAGAAAAACCTTACAAATGCAACGTGTGTCATAAGACTTTTTCTATCAAGAGAACTCTGGACCTACATAAAATAACCCACACTGGAGAAAAACCACATAAATGCAATATATGCAAGAAATCATTTTCACGGAAAGGTAATCTAGACGTGCATATAAGAACCCACACTGGAGAAAAACCATATCAGTGCACTGTTTGTCAGAGAGCATTTGCAGACTGTAGCCATCTGATAATTCACGTTAGAACCCACACTGGAGAAAAACCATATAAATGCAATGTGTGCCAAAAATTATTTACACAGAAAGGTCATTTGGACCTACATGGAAGAACACACACTGGAGAAAAACCATATCAGTGCACTGTTTGTCAGAGAGCATTTGCAGATCGGAGTCATCTAAGAAGCCATACGAGAATCCACACTGCAGAAAAACCTTACAAATGTGATGTTTGTCACAAATCATTTACAGAAAAGGGACATCTAACGCGCCATGTTAAATCCCACACTGGAGAAAAACCTTACAAATGCAACTCATGCCATAAGACATTTGCTCATAAGAGTTCCCTGAACCTCCATAAAAGAATTCACACTGGAGAAAAACCACATATGTGTGATACATGTCATAAATCATTTTTGCAGAAAGGTCATCTGGATCAGCATAGAAGGATACACAGTGTTCCGAAGACATTCCAGTGTGTTGTTTGTAGCATGTTATTTGCATGCAATGACAATCTCAAAAGGCATTTGTCCATGTGTAAATTAAGTGAATATGATTCGTGCAAATGCTTGCGATTTCAAAATGCCATTTCATCAAAAAAGTGCGAATGGCACATGAATAAGTCAGGCAAGAAATTCCACATAATGACTGAATATGTCAAATGTCTTGATGAAAAAGAGTTGACTTCATCAGAAACGGCCAGCAAGCGAGTTTCTTCATTTCAATCGAGTCTAAAGCCTGTTTTAGGTGAAAAGCAACTTTCTGAAGTTCGATCGACAGCCTGTTTTAACATTAGCCATTTTGATTTGAGACCTTTTGGTTGCGCAATGTGTGGTGATATGTTTGAAAGAAAAAGGGAATTTATGGAACATTGCTTCCATCACTACAACAGTGCTCCAGGAAAAGACACTTTCTGTGAAATATTTGATACACTTCTTTTGAGTTATTTTCCTTGAATACCTGAAGCAGATTATGCATCAGTTTCTTGTTGATTGGTCTCTGTCATCATCTTTGTCTCTCTAATAAACTTGTGCTGCATTGTAACCTCAATACAGAGAAACCATTTCTCAAGTTTCTGCTCTAATTTGTAAGCCTGTGGTTAACTGTTGGTGTTCGTCTATATCTTGGAGTTGGGATCATCCTTGAATATTTCAGCCATAGGCTTGGAGTGTTTTTTAAATCCCTCTGACAAACAGTTGACTTCAACATTTTTTTATCTTTAAGATTACTACATAATTTTTCAATTTCGTGTTGTTAAGGTAATGAACTGAGCAGTTCATCCATGCAGCCATTTGAAATCATAAAGCGATTATGTGCTTTTGCGTTAATTAGTGTAACTCTTTTGACTGTGACTGTGACCACACCAGCAGTTTTGATGTTTGTAGTCTGAACTCTGAAAGGCATTGATCAACTTGCTCCAGTGTGGATTTGCTAGTGGTTATAAGAAAGTGCTTCTGCACATTATATAGGTACTTAGAATTGTATGTTGTTCACTGCTAAGACATTGCACATATAACATTTTCATTAATTCATTTGTTCATTTATTGACTTGCAATGTCACATTAACATTCACATAACAGACATTAACAACAACAAAACTTCAACAAGGAATTGTTATAAACTTAATATTAGTGCAGGTCAATGAGTCAGCTGACAAAGGTCTAAAAGACCCGTTTAAACTCGGCTGGCTCATTTACAAACTTAATTCTTGCATTATGCGAATCATACGTAAAATTTATGTTTTGTTATTTAAATCTGTTTTTCGCAGTGTTTCATCGATTTATTATTTCAGTTCAGTATGTTTTTTGGAATGTTTCTGTGATGTTCAGTTCTGTAGATGCGCAATTAAAGTCGTATGCTACTGAGTAGAGATTCACCAACCGCTTGAAGTGAGTAGGAGGAGATTTGACTTCAAATGAGAAGTTGCGAAATAACAACAAGATTTATTGCTTTCATCCAATTAATACAAGCCTAGAAGGCCAATGACTTTTAAGTAGATTTACTTCTTCTCAGTTACATGTAAAGTTAGCTTCATCGTTTACTGATTATTCACAAGCATTTCTTGGGAAGCGGAACAGTCTCTGGAACAAAATATGTCACCCTGATTGTTTAAGCAGCATTTGACTTTAAAGTGCAGACATCCAGTTTTAACTACCCAACTTTTCTAAGCTGCTTATGCATCACTTGAGATACAGCAGCAGGTTGACAACAAAGTTACATGTCAAGGTGAAGTCTGGAGCAGTGATCTCTAAACCATTTAACATATATAAAAAGTAAATAATAGGTCATTAGGTGTGTTAAGTGCTTGGCGAGGGAAGGAAAGAAAGAGAAATCATTGAATATTCTAATGAAAGGTACCGGTAAAGCCTGGAACTTGTAGGCTATCATTCGATCATAATTATGTGAAATCCATACAACGGCGAATAATTCAGAACGCTATCGATTGCCATAATTTATACTTAAATATAGACATGCCACAAGTGGGATCATTGAGCAGATTCCCCTTTAATTGGAACAATTGTAATTTGAATAGAAATGGACATTTTAACAACAACTAATGCTAACACAGAATCTGCATTTACGAACCGAAGTTTTGCAATAAAATTTAATGAATATGATAGATGATATCACGAAATAATATTATTTTAATAATTTTTACTTCCATCTGTAACAATTCCGTATTCAGTCGATACGGGTTTGCGACCAATTAACACTCAAATCCATACAATCCCTAGGCTTAAAAATTAGAAAGCCAAAGCGCTAATTTACACACACACACACACACACACACACACACCTTATGTTTGGGAGTTAGAAATGGCGCAGAGGTTTCAAGATAGTATAATATATATAAAAAAAAAACATTCGCAAGAGGGAGAGGTATGAAGTAATTCAACTTCCATTTTAAATTTTTTCGCTTTTGCTTTTCAACGCCATTTTGAGAAACGGAACAAAAGAGTCTAGTGACTGCTTTTACTCGTAATTGTAATTCTACCTGTATCTTTAATTAGTTGGGAACTGAAGCAAAGTTCTTATAGCGTCATTATCATTTCTGCAATAGGCGTAAGTAGATATCACTTTTAGAAATATTGAGGAGCGCATTTCCAAAAATTGCACAGGCCACCGAGAGTTGCGTTGAGAAAGTCAAAGTCTGCATTCGGTCCTTACCAAATCAGACAACAGTATTCTAGGTGAAAAGTCTGTATTTACAGATATATTCGTTTTAAGCTGTTTTTTTAATGGGCGCTGAAAATAACAACAATAAAGTCATTATATGACTTTTGGCAAGTGCTCAATTCACAGTAAGATTACTCAACAACAAGACAGAGGCAATCGGAAGAGGATGAGCGGCAATCAGATGCGCCTAATGAAATATTGTGGGTAAAAGAGTTGCTCAAGGTGCCAGTACGGCAATGATATCAGGGCATCCTTCTTATGTCTATGTAATCTATTTTTAATTTGCAACTCTAACATTTGTTTATAATCATTGTTGGCCTATTTGTGTCTGTCTTCTACCTCAGAGTCCAAGAATCCGTTCATCTCTGTTGCATTGAAAGTGTATGTTTCGAAATTTCTGAACAGTTCAATCTTGTGTGACTGCTGCAAAAACAACGAAAGATCAGTAACCATCAGAAACCAAGTGGACTACTTGTGTCATCTGCAGTCAAACCAGTTCTGACAAAAACTGTTGAGCACTTGGTGAGAGGTCCTTACTTCGTGGAATATGAGCAACATTAATGCACCGAGTCATAACACAGAAACACAGTGAATAGTAATTTTGTATCCAGACCTTTGAATAGAATATCGCTCGACTCTCTGTGTAACAGTAACTGCAATGTATGCCTCCGAACAGTGAACTTTCATTTGGAAGCCGATACAAGAATCGAGAACGGAAGAAAGTCATGCAATTTCAACTTATGTGAGCACACTTTTGAAAAGCTATTACCAATGAGCAATGAAGTTATATAAATAAAATCGCATAATGACTCATATTGTATAAAAAAGCAAAATGTCATTTACGTGACCAGGAATTTGCAGATTATGATCAATTGAAATGTCATGCGAGAATTCTTGCTGACGAAAACCTTTGCATGTACAAGTTATGTCATATTTCATTTTCAGAAAAGAACACAAGTTCACAACTGCCATGCAAGAATCCACTCTGATGAAAAGACAATAGAATTGCACTATATCCCAAAAATCACGACAATATGAGTGAGTTAGAACAGCATCAAATGATCCACACCAAAGACAAACCATATAAGTGTGATTTGTGTCAGATATCGTTCACATGCAAGAGTTTTCTAGCCAGACATCGACGGGTACACACTGGAGAAAAGCCATTCAAATGCAATTTGTGTCATAAATCATTTTCACAGAAAGGAAGTCTAAACAAACATGGGAGAACCCACACTGGAGAAAAGACATTCAAATGCAATTTTTGTCATAACTCATTCTCAGAGAAAGGAAAGTTAAACATACATGTCAGAACCCACACTGGAGAAAAACCTTTCAAATGCAACTTATGTCTTGAGACATTTGCACGTAAGGATGCTCTGAACAGCCATAAAAGAATCCACACTGGAGAAAAACCATACAGTTGCACCTTATGCAATAAGACATTTGCACATCAGAGTACCCTGGTGGTTCACACAAGGACCCACACTGGAGAAAAACCGTATGTATGCAATTTCTGCCCAACATCATTTTCACAGAAGAGTCGCCTACAAATCCATCTAAGGACACACACCAGAGAAAAGCCATACAAATGCGAGTTGTGTCATAAATCATTTGTAGATAAGCTTCATCTGGACCGTCATATACGAACCCACACTGGAGAAAAACCATATCAATGCAATGTTTGTCTTAAAGCATTTTTAGAGCATGGTGATCTGAGAAAGCACATAAGAACCCACACCAGAGAAAAACCATACATATGCAATTTCTGCCAAAAATCATTTACACAGAAAGATCAATTGGATGGACATAAAAGAACACACACCGGAGAAAAACCATATGAATGCAACATTTGCCATAAGACATTTACATGTAAGAAATCCCTGAAACTCCATAAAAGAATCCACACTGGGGAAAAACCATACAAATGCACCTTATGCAATAAGACATTTGCACGTAAGGATGTCCTGGACCTCCATAAAAGAACCCACTCTGGAGAAAAACCATATAAATGCAACTTATGCCATAAGACATATGCATTCAAGGGTGCCCTGAACATTCATAAAAGAATCTACACTGGTGAAAAACCACATTCATGTAATTTGTGTCATAAATCATTTTCAAATAAATGTTATCTTGACCAGCATAGGAGAATCCACACTGGAGAAAAGCCATACATATGCAAATTCTGTCAAAATTCATTTACACAGAAAGGTAATCTAGATCAGCATGTAAGAACTCACACTGGAGAAAAACCATACCAGTGTATGGTTTGTGAGAAAACATTTTCAGAAAGTAGCCATCTGAAAATCCATATAAGAACACACACTGGAGAAAAACCATACGCATGCAATATCTGCCAGAAATCATTTTCACAGAAAGGTTATCTGTACGCACATGCAAGAATACACACTGGAGAAAAACCATACAAATGCAACCTTTGTCTTGAGACATTTGCTCAAAAGAGTTACCTGAACATCCATAACAGAATTCACACTGGAGAAAAACCATACGTATGCACCTCATGCCAAAAGACATTTGCTCAAAAGAGTGCCCTCAACAGCCATAAAAGAATTCACACTGGAGAAAAACCATTCAGATGCAACTTATGCCATAAACCATTTGCTCATTGGAGTAATCTGAACATCCATAAAAGAACCCACACTGGAGAAAAACCATACAAATGCAATGTCTGTCAGATAGCATTTGCAGATCGGGGTAATCTACGAAGCCACTTGAGAATCCACACTGGAAAAAAACCTTACAAATGCAATGTCTGTCAGAAATCATTTACACAGAAAGGTCATCTGGATATACATGGAAGAATCCACACTGGAGAAAAACCACATAAGTGTGAAGTATGTCATAAATCATTTGTGCAAAAAGCTAGTCTGGATAAACATAGAAGGACACACAGTGTGCAAAAGACATTCCAGTGTGTTGCATGTGGCACGGTTTTTGCATGCAATGACAATCTCAAAAAGCACATGTCCATGTGTAGTGGACATGATTCGTGTAAATGCTTGCGATGTCAAAATACCGTTTCTTCAAAACAGTGCAAAACCAAACTGACTAAGTCAAGCAAGAAATTCAACGTAATGACTGAATATGTCAAGTGTCTTGATGGAAAGGAGTTATCATCGAAAACGACCAGCAAGCGAGTTTCTTCATTTCGATCGAGACTAAATCCTGTCATAAATGAGAAACAACTTTCCGAAGATCGATCAACAGCCTGTTTTAATATTAGCCATTTTGCTTTGAGACCTTTTGGTTGTGGAATGTGTGGTGATATGTTTCAAAGAGAAAGGGAATTTGTGGAACATTGTTTCCATCACTACAAGAGTGCTCCGGGAAAAAATACTTTATCCGAACTATTTCAAGTGCACCAGGTTTCGAGTTATTTTCCTTGAATGTTAGAGGCAGATTATGCAGCAGTTTCATGTCGATTTGTCCGTCATCAACTTTGTCTCCCTAATCAACTTTTGCTGCTTTTTAACCTCAATACAGAGAAATTATTTTCCAAGTTGCTGCTCTTATTTGTAAGTCAGTGCTTAACTTTTGGTGTTCGTGTATATCTTGTAGTTGGAATTATCCTTGAATATTTAAGCCATATGTTTGGCGGGGTTCTTTTAAATCCTTCTGACAAACAAACAGTCAGCATTTCTTATGTTTAAGGTTGGAACATATTTTTTTCACTTTCGTGTTGTTACGGTAATAAACTGAGCAGTTTATCCTTGCAGCCTTTTGAAATAATAAAGCGATTATGTGCTTGTGCGCTAATTAGTGGGAACTGTTTTGACTGTGACTCTGTGAGCACACCGGTGTCACGACAACTCGTCCAACGACAACTCGTCCAACGACAACTGGTCCACGGACAACTGGTCCACCGACAACTGGTCCACTGAAATAGAAGCCGGATTAACGAGAAAGCGGTTGAGAAATGGAAGCTGGATGAAAGTTCTTTATTTACGAAATAGGAGCTGGGTTTATGAAAAAAGTCTAATGGTTTTCTTACTTAAATAGAAGCTGAATTGACGATTTTCATCATGTGTCTCAACATACATCCAGCTTCTATTTCAGTTGGAAAAAAACTTGATCCATCTTCCATTTCTTAAGCGGTTTTTCATCAATCCAGCTTCTATTTCACCTGTAAAAACCTTCATCCAGCTTCCATTTCTCAAGAGTTTTCTCATTAATCCGACTTCTATTTCGGTGGACGAGTTGTCGGTGGACCAGTTGTCCATGGACGAGTTGTCGGTGGACCAGTTGTCGTGGAACCGAGCACACCAGCAGTTTTGATGTTTGTATTCTGAACTCTGAAAGACATCATCAGGTTGCTCCAGTGTGAATTTGCCAGTTATTATAAGAAAGTACTTCTGCACATTGTATAGGTACTTAGAATTGTATGTATTGTTGTTCACTGCTAAGACATTGCCCGCAAAACATAATATACACATAATTCACGTATCATTTGAATAATTATTATGGTGTCTCGACAACTGGTCTACAGACAGCTCGTCTAACGACAAGTGGTCTCCAGACAATTCGTCTACGACAACTGGTCTACGACAACTCGTCTACGACAACTCGTCTAAAAACAAAGTGATCTCCAGCTTCTATTTCACCCATATAAAACCATCATCCAGCTTCCATTTCAAATATAAAGATACTTTCATCCAGCTTCCATTTCTCAAACGTTTTATTATTAATCCAGCTTCTATTTAACCTATATAAACCTTCATCCAACTTCCATTTCTTTATCGCTCTTTCCATAAATCCAACTTCTATTTCAGATCTATAAATTCCTTCATCCAGCCTCCATTTCTTTAGCATTTTTCGGCAATCCAGCTCCTATTTCAGATCTATAAATACCTTGATCCAGCTTCTATTTCTTAAGCGTTTTTCGTCAATCCCGTTTCTATTTCACCTACATAGATATGAAAAAAAGCTGAATGAAGGTATCTTTATATTTGAAATGTAAGCTGGATGAAGGTTTTATATAGGTGAAATAGAAGCTTGAGTAGTTTGTAGACGAGTTGTCGTAGACGAGTTGTCGTAGACCAGTGGTCGTAGACGAATTGTCTGGAGACCACTTGTCGTTAGACGAGTTGTCTGTAGACCAGTTGTAGTGGAACCAATTATTATGCTCATAATTTATGTTGCGTTATTGAAATCTGTTCGTCAGAGTGTAGCATTGATTTATTATTTCAGTTCAGTAAGTTTCTTGGAATATTTCTGTGATGTTCAGTTCAGTAGATTTGCAATTAGAATCGTATGCTACTGAGTAGAGTATATTCACAAACCGCTTGAAGGGAGTGGGAGGAGATTTGACTTCAGGAAGTTGGGAATTAACAACAAGATTTTTTCATTCAGTTACAAGCCTCGAACGCCAATGACTTTTAAGTAGATCTACTTCTTCTCAGTTAAATGTAAAGTTAGTTTCATCGTTTACGGATTATTCACAAGCATTTCCTTGGAATCGGAACAGCCTCTGGAACAAAATATACCACTTTAATATGTCACCCTCATTATTTAAACGGCGTTTGACTTTAAACTGCAGACAGCCAGTTTTAACTACCCAACTTTTCTAAGCTGCTCATGCATCACTGTTGAGATCCAGCAGGGTGTCAACAAAGTTACCTATCACGGTTAAGTCTGGACCAGTGAGATCTAAGCCATTTAAAATTTAAGTGCTTGAGAAATATAAGCTGGATGACAGTTTTTAGAGGTGAAATGTAGGTTGGATTAATGAAAAAACGCAAAAGAAATGGAATCTGGATGATGGTTATTAAACATGTGAAATAAAAGCTGGATTGACGAAAATAACGCATGATGAAAAAAAGCTGGATGAAGCTATTTCAAGAACTGAAATAGAAGCTGGATTGATAAGAAAACCGCTTAAGTAATGGAAGCTGGATGATGATATTTTTATATCTGAAATAGAAGCTGGATTGACTAAAATAACAGGCAAGAAATAGAAGCTGGATGAACGTGTTTTTAGATTTGTTAGATTTGAAGTAGAAATGGGTGCATGTTGGAATACATGAATGAAAATCATCAATGCAGCTTCCATTTAAGCTAAAAACTCATTTTCGTAAATCCAGCTTCTATTTCATCAATACTATTCGTCTGTAGACCAGTTGTCGTTAGACCAATTGTCCGGAGACGAGTTGTCGTTAGACGAGTTGTCGGTAGACCAGTTGTCATGGTACCGAAGGAAACAAATACAAATCAATAAACATTCTGTTGGAAGGTAAACCCTGAAACTTGTTGGTTCTAATTCGACCATAATTATCTTGAAATCCCTGCAATGGCATATAATTCATACTGCTATAGATTGCCATAATTTCTACTTTAAAATATTATAGGCATGACACCCAATTAACAGATTCCCGCTTTCATTGGACATGTTGATGAAAAACAATTGCTATTTGAATATGTTCTTTTAGATAGTTTAAGTTTCCAGGAGGATTACTACATATATCTTGCATTGTAATATTAACACTTGCATTATTTCTTTCACTCTTTTTCAGATTTATTACCAGTTAATAAGATTAGATTTACTGCAAAATATTAGTGGTTGCCTACTTATGTTGCACTCCATCGGTTTTTAAGCAACAGCTTCTTGCATGGATATTCAAATTACCTTTATGTAAAAATGTTCTACAACATAAATTGCACACATAGTGCCTTTCTTCAGTATGGGAGGCTGTATGATATCTGAGTGTAGACTTATCCCTGAATACCTTATGACATAAATAACAAAAGTAAGGTTTCTCTCCACTGTGAATTCTCGAGTGCTTTTTCACAGTACCTTTCTCGGCAAATGATTTTCCACATAAACTACACTTGTATGCCTTTATGCCGCTGTGGATTGTTGCGTGGGTTCTTAGATGAGAATTCTGACCAAAGGCCTTGGCACATAATTTGCATTTGAATGGTTTTTCTCCACTGTGGGTTCTTGCATGCATTTTCAGACTAGTATTCTGTGCAAAGGCTTTGTTACATGAATCGCAGTTGAATGGCTTTTCTCCACTGTGGATTCTAGCATGAATTATCAGAGTAGCATTCTGCGAAAAGGCTTTGGTACATGCATTGCATTTGAATGGCTTTTCTCCACAGTGAGTTCTAGCATGGTTTTTCAGAGAATCATTTCTCGAAAAGGCTTTGGCACATAATTTGCATTTGAATGGCTTTTCTCCGCTGTGGGTTCTTGCGTGGATTTTCAGATAAGCATTCTGCGAATAGGCTTTTCCACAAAAATTGCACTTCACAGGCTTTTTTCCACTGTGTTTAACTGCATGGCTTTTTAAACGAGAGTTAAGATCAAAAGTTTCGCTACATAAGTTGCAAGTGAATGGCTTTTCTGCATTGGATTCTTTCATGACTTTTCAGGCGATTATTTTGTCTTAGAAATGTATTGCAACATAAATTGCATTTGTATGCTCTCTTTTGAGAGGGTCTTCTTGCATGACATTTCAAAGTATTAATATCTCCAAACATTTTCCTGCATAAGATGCACTGGTAAAGTCTCTCTTCTGTTTGGATTCTTGTATATTCTCCTAGATGAGCTTTCTGCTCAAAAGCTTGACTACATAAATTACATCTGTATGGTTTCTCTGCATATGGAATTCTTGCTTATCTTTGCCGGGTAACACTATGTGGAAAAGCTTTGCAAGGTAAATTGCCTTTGAATTACTTTTCACCAATTTTGTGGGTTCGTGTAGATTTTTAGATGTGTAAATTCTTTTTCACAAAAAATGCAGTTGTAAGGTTTTTCTCCAGAATGGATTACTGCATGACGTTTCAGCAGAGAATATATAAAGTTCAAAATGTTTTGACAAGAAATGCTCTTGTATTGCTTTTATTGAATGTGGATGCTTCCACCTGTTTTCCAATTCCATTTCTTAATGGATATTTTCCTAGACGATTCACATAATTATCTGTTGTTTCTCGTCATAATATTATTGTTCTTTGCTTCCGTACGTAGAGATCTTTAAATCAACAACACTGTATGGTCAAAAAACATGAATCTTGGTCTTCTTGGGGGCTTAGCCCCTACCCTTAAACACTGATAAACTCCGCCCATGGCCACATGGGGAATGAAGGAAGAGATAAACCCAAAGGCTTTACAGGATTCGAACCGCAGGCACTTCAAGCAACGGTATTACACATTATAATAATTATTATTATACCAGCCCTCTCCCGAAAATTAGTAGAAGCAGTTAGGCCTACATTGGGCCTAGTAGGCTAGTATGAGTAGACAAGATTGATAATAATTATTAGAACCTACAAATTTTACCAAAATGTCTCAATAACAAATACCAGAATAGTAAACAAACATGCAATATGAGAGATACAGTCATTATTACTAATGTGCATAATAAAGAAGTTTATCGCATAAATTACGTACACCAGTAGGCTGCAAAGTCAATTTTTTTAAATGGCGTCTAAATAATTTATTGTTTCAACCATTGAGATGCATTACATGTGTAACATTAGCGCTAGAGAGAGTATGACGTACGTATCTGCCCTGCAGTCCATTAGTCCAATATGATCCGCAAATTAATTTTTTAAAGGCGCTCTTGTTCAGACCGACTAATTATAGGCGATTTCTCATACCGACCAATCACACACAGTCTTACAACACCGATTTGAAAAATAAAATTAAATAATTATTAATATTGTTATAATAAAACGGGCATGTCGATGCTTGCTTGTTAGCCTAATTTTGCCGTTTCTTGCAATAATGACAAATAAACATCGACAAGTCTTATTATAATAATGCTGATATTATTATTTTCATATTGGGGGGGGGCGGTAGAGTAATAGTTAACACGCTGGCCAAGAGTGCGAGAGGTAGTGAGTTCGAGCCATAGAGATGCATTATATAAATATAATTTATATCCCTAGAGACCGTATCCACCTCTCTATGGTGATGCCAATTTGGACGCCATTTTGTGCGGGATAAGGGTCAAGGCCGTTTAGTCGGTGACGTCACGATGCACTTTTGCACGCGCCCAATATACATTTAGATGCTGCGTTCAGGTCAAGGTCGCTTGGCTTTTGACGTCACTGGCGTGATTTCCGTTAAAATATAAGGTCGTTGGTGACTTCACATTTTCATGCAGAGGAGATAGGCCATATTCTCTCTAGCCTATATATTTTATACATATAGCGTACATCTCTATGGTTCGAGCCCCCGTTGGGCGGATTTGCTTTGTAGGCTGCTATTAGCGCCGTGTATTGCAACCTGTCTGTCCAGTTCGTATATATAGTTAAGATTTGTGTAGCCTATTCTGTGATCTCCGTTCTTGTGAATTGTTTAAGCTGCATAATTGTACACTGTAACCGGTTGCGGTCTGTCAACCGAGATTGTTTCAATAAAGAGAATATTATATTATATCGATACTGTAAGACTGTGATTGGTTGGTATGAGAAATCGCCTGTGATTGGTCGGTACGAATTGGACAGGTACATGATTGGTCGGTACGAATTAGACAGGCAGATGACGCCTATGCAGATTTTTACCAGAACATAATTTTTATTTACATCTAGGCCTATAGGGCCTACTTAGAATAAAAATGGATGCAAAAATACAAGCAAACTGCTTATTTTATTAACGATAGCTGCATAAAGGAATTAACAATGAGTACAGAAAAAGGTAGTTTGTATAGGCTATCTACAAAAGTGTTTAAACAACAATCACTGGGAAGTTAGTAAAACCGGATTAGGCCTATTGTACAAAGGAATTAGCAACGCATGCGTTAGCCAATAAAAATCTTTAAAAGAGATTTTAATATCAACACACGTGTTTAAAGTTGAACGCAATAAGAAAGTTGATAATGCAAGATGTCGACAATCTTTAGGCCTACTGTAACTGAAATTATTTCCATCGTGAACATTCCACAAATTGGCTTTATTCTTCAGTGAAACGGAAGATGGCAAGAGCACTGGTTCGATGATCATTGGCATAAATAGCCATTACCTCATTCCTCTCGCTATTGTAGTGCAAGCAATTGACACGTTGGAAACCGTTCTGATTTGGCTGCGGACCAGTGAAATCCAAGAGATTGAACTCAGAATCTAACAACTCAATTCCGTTTATTGAATCATTTATCAGAATTCTACCCCAAATATCGGCAAGATTCACTCTGCTTGTATCATTCAATGATGATCTGTATTGTCGTTCAATATCCTCATTTGTATCGATCTCCGTTAATATCCTCTGATGACTGTCGCTAGAGACTAACACAAGATTTCCATTTGATTTCTGGATTACACTTTTAAAATATCCTAACCCAGTTATCTCGCGATGCAAGAAACCATTTGGACCATATATTTTTAGTTCCTTTCCTATTTCTCTGATTATCAGATTGCCATTAACCGAGACGGATATGAAGGATATTGCAAAGTCTAAATCACTGATCCATGTCTGAATCTTCCACTTCTGTGTCTCATCTCTCGAAAAGCGAAAGACAGAAGAGCAGAAAGTATCCCTGTGTTGTTCTAGCACATAGATGCAATTTGAAACATTGCAAGCTGCTACGTACGCCGGACGTATCTTTGTGAACGGGATGATTTCTTTCACCTCTGCCATATTGTTGCGGTCGTAAACTCTAATCTCGTTAGTAAAACGGCCGTCTTGGTTAATGTAATAGCAGAATAGAAGTATTTCATCCTTCAGTGTAGTAACACGGGTGACGTGGCATTGGATCAGTGATTGATGCAAAATCTCTAAACGAATCGTCTGCTGAGCTAAAAAAAGAAATCTTTTATATAAAGAATTCAAACCAATGAAATAGCCCCACGCCACAACTAGAGGCGGACATACACCTAGGCCTAGTCCTACTTATTGTTACCACATATAGTATATTACAGACATATACGAAGCTCCTCCCACTTCCCATGTTAAATTCAGTAATCAGTCCACCTACCGACGATGTAGCGAAACAGACAAAAATGGCGTCTAATCGCAAGGGATGTTCTGTCGTTCACATCGATATTTATATACTTATTATAATGTTTAAAAAAGAAATTGAGCTTTTGTAAGATTTCCGAAGAATCCCGAGAGGTAAGAACTGTTGCATTTTCAAATCACCGTGAGCCTCGTGAGGTGTTCATGTGAGACAGCTGGAGATTAGTTGATCAACCGGCTTGGACAGGCATGCCAGCGCGGGTCCTAACTAACGTTATACGCATGCTACCACGATGACTAGACTTATGTATGCGTCTCCGGTGGGGATTTCTGAGAGCAGGGGAACGAAAATGAATCGAAGAGTTCGTGCGGTGAGCCGACGGTGACTATTTGGCTAGCCAAGCTGATGATCGGTAATCCCGAAGACTGAGTGCCTATTCATGTAAACAGTATGTCCACCCAAGAAATCGCTAAAATAGAGCACTGCGGCCTTATAAAAACTTCATCATATAATGCAGTGCGCTCAGTAAGTAAGTAATTAAAAAGAATACTATCATGTGTGCTAAGTAAGTTAATAGAACAATTTGGTGAAGTGCAGATATATAAAAAGAATTAAAAGGGTGATGATTAAATGTTCTAAATCCTGCAGACGGAAACTTTTGGTAAACATGTATTTTAGCGTCGTAAATTATTTTCTATTGCTCGGGTTTCTCGCCAAACTAGAAGTTGGATTGATTAAAAATTACTATGCTGCAACGAGCGAATAATTTACGAAGCTAAAATACACGTTTACCAAACTCCTAACTTCATTCATCGGGGTAAATATTTATATTAGCAATGCTAAAATACACATTTGGTTTTGTTTGCTTTCAAACCTATTTATTCGTATTTACTGCATATTTTCACTCGTTTGTAATTTTATAAACCTGATCGTTTTACTTAGTTTAGTTATCGTTGATGACTTACTTACTGATCCATTGTTGATGGCAGAGGAATACAGAGAACTGAAGGACATGGTACAACAGCGTGAAACGTGGAGACTTTGGACGTGCCGCTTGGCAGAGAACCTAAAGAAGAAGACTTACTTACTGAGCGTATTGCATCATGGATCCATGCGACTGACAGGTCGCAGCACTCTATTTCAGCCAAGTCATTGGTAATCATATTGTTTTGTATACAGGCACGCAGTCTTCGGGATAGCGGCTATATTATTGCCTCTATTTCTATAACTGCAAATTCTAGATATGTTGTTAATTGCTGCATTTTGACTGTGAATTTCGAATCCACTAGCTAATATTTATCATTTTCCAACTGTATAGTGTATGACAGAGGTTCTCAACCTTTTTCTGTGCGCGACACACCTAAACTCATTTGGCGACACACCATGCAATCGTCATTATGTCAATATCTTTTATAATTACAATAGGTCTATGCTATTTCAAAAGTGTATCTATTTTAAATTGTTAACATTTTTAATGAACGAAAATGTTGACACTGAATGCTTTTGTAGTTGCTAATGATCTGACATATGACATTCGTAATGTTGACCAACCTAATATTGGAGGAATTGTAGGCATCTAATTTTGTGCATCAGTTCAATTTCGTGAAACTTTCATCATCAGCAGCAGCCACTGATCATGATCAAAGGACCATTAATGTGGCTACTTCAAAACAGTGACAAGAGTCTAATTTAAGGCCATCAATTGAGTGTAGGTTGATAATCACAGGATTAAACCAGGTGTATTCATTAGCTGTGACTTGTTGCCTTATGCATAAATCTTTCATTGTTTCTGATTGTGAACGTTGAATTTTATCTTTAGATCCAAACGGTTGGTTGTCAACAGTAGGGCCTACTGTCACACAGCAAACCTCAACAAAAACTGAATGCAAACTCAAAGTTTTCAAGACCCCACAGTCTTCAGCAGCAGAACCTCGAAAACAGTTAATCCAGTGAAAATGGAATTCGAACTGATATTGAGGACTTATAAACTGAAATAGAAAATCTCATTTTGGTTGCCACATTAATCAAACCTTTCTAGGGTATGTGGACAGCATTATAATGGCATCTGTCTCCAAGAAATCATTAATTCGTGAGTGAAGACCGCAGAATCTGAACTTATTAATTTAATGCCGGCCAAATAAATTAACTAGAAAATAGCTTGGATTGCTTTTATCCTATATAGAAAGCTGCACTTAAGTTTACAGCTTTTGTATATTATCTTGAGTTGTGAACCACTGACTTTACTTAGCTTTACTTATTGCACTTAAGTTTACAACTTTTTAAAGATTGTCGTGAACCACAGACTTTAGCTTAATTGCAAATAAGTTTACGACTTTGGTAGGATTGTCGTGAGTTATTGTAGTTGATGACCATGTTGTGTAATTAGGTCCGGCAGTTTTCTTTCTAGGATCATCCTTGATATATGGACACGGTCTTAAATGGTCTGAAAATGTCATATTGGTTGTCACATTGATCAAACCTGTATAGCTGGGATTATACATTGCATCCTGCAAAAAGTGTAAAATTTATGTCTGTTGCAATATTATTACTACAACTGTACAGTGAAGAGCATTCTTGGTGGCTGGTCCAGCTATTTGGAATAGCCTCCCTATGGTTTTCTGTTTGCTTCCCCGTTGTGCATTAGACAATTAGGAATAGGAGGAACAGGGATTGAAGGTCAAAAGAGATCAGAAGGTGTAGGGACTAAGGTGAGAAGTAGAAGAAAGAAAAAGGCAATGGCGGAGGAAGCTAAGAAGAGTGCAGGTGCAAGAGAAGGAAATTGTAGGAAGAGAAAGAAGATGTAACGGCATGCAGAAGGACAAGGAAAAGTAAATAAGGGATGGCAATAAGAAGAAGGAATAGGAGAGAAGGATGAGTTCGAGGCTTGCAGAAAGAGGGGGAAATAGGAGGATAAGGAATTGGAGAAGAGGAAGATCTGATCTGAACACCTGATCATTCACCTTCCAATAATATTCTCTACCTAAACGTACGCCACCCACTTTAACAGCTGCTCTGAACTTCTGACAATCGTGCTAACCGGACAACCCTTCTGACTAGACACAGCACTCGTGAATAAGCTGGTGCACTGCGCTTGGCTTTCGATTGATACTTAGAGATTTGGCCTAGTTACTGGCCTAATTAGTTACACCGGTAAGCGAGCGGCATACGTCTGTTGGTTGTATAGAACTGCGGTTTAAGCCCCGGGCTGGGAGTTGACACTCAGAGATTTAGATATCTCGGGCTAGCACGCATGGGACGCGGTAGCGCAAGCTGCTGCGGAGCGACCTTGATCAAGTTACTTACCCATCATTGGGCAGAGAAACATAATCATCATCAGATTACGATACACCAAGCCAAACGATCAGCAGCAGCGGCTATAACGCCCACCTTAGCAGCTATTCCGCCACCTCTGATCCTTTGGTAATCGCGGTAACCGGACAACCCTTCTGACTAGACACAACACTCGTGAATAAGCTGGTGCACTGAGCTTGGCTTTCGAGTGATAGGCCTACTTTAAACTTAAAGATTTGTAGATTACCATACACCAAGCCAAACAGTCAGCGGCTATAACGCTGTCCACGCGAGCTTTCTAACCCCAGGACCGCGAGGCGGCGCTTTTTGACCTAATTACACAAAGTGGGAGGAGCTTCGTATATGTCTGTAATATACTATATGTGTTGTTACTCTAATTCAAATGTAAAGTAAAAATTAATAATTAAATGTTTACATCACAAAACAAATTGAAAGTGAGTATGAAATCCTAACGGAGGCTGCGTGCACCCTAGTTTTTTTCACGTGAAACGCAGTGCAAAAGTGGACACACAATAGGCCTATAGACTTAATATTGGGCTTGTAAATGGGCTAGACAAGCGGTTCTCGACTTTTTTTATTGAGTTTCCTCATAATTATTTTCATTGCATTTTTTATACCATTATCCAATGTCATGGATTTTCACCCTCGTATTTCGAAAACATGCCTCTCTCAATTGTCGTAAAAAATTTGAAGTTCTATTTTGCAGTGGTAGCATTTTAGGCTGTCATTGAAAGCAATTTTTTGCTCTCCATATTTTTCAATGCTAATAGCCGTGATTTAATACTTCAAAGATTCCCATCCCTTATTTACAATTTTTCATCTAAAAAAATTTCTCATAATTTCAGTGCTGAAAGATATGACTTGAAAATGGATGCAGTTTAAGCTCTCATATTAATAAAATTGCTCATTTTCAATCCTTATAGTCATGGTTTAAGACTTCACAGTGTTGACCCCAATTACATAAAAAATTTAGATTTGAACACTGCTACAGTAACTGTAACATTTTAAGCTGTTATCTTAACAAAATTACTCATTATTTCTGTGCTCAGAGACGCAGTCTAGGACTTCGATAAATAGCCCATGCGCTTCGTTTATTATAGAAGAATGGCTAAAGTGGAATTTACATTTGAATGCAAAAATTGAGAAAAACAATTAAATTAGCTGCACTGCAATCTTACAAATGAAGCATAAGTAAAACTTTATTTTAAATGCTAGTTGCTACAGAGCAGAAAACAGCATTGAAATTGCTATAGACTGCATCATTTACAAATTTCTGCAGGGTCCAGGATACAGTCTGGTAAATCGCCAGGCGACGCCCACTCCAGTGGGGTCGCGACTCACAGGTTGAGAACAGCTTACCTATATTAGGCTAGGCTATGGTGACTGTCGTGGTACATACATGTTGACGCCAATCCAAGCTCCATTTATTGTTCCAAACAAAATGTATAAGACAACAAAATATTTAGGCCTAACAAAGTGAGCAATAGGTCTACCCTCAAGAGCTCGGTGAAGCTCATTTCGAAAGAAGTTGGTCGTAAGGATGTTGTTCCAATACGGACAGACAGATCTCATTCTGTTTATCACAAGATCAGCTTTTTCTTTCCATACACTTTTCGACAGCTTCATACCCTTCACTTCCATAGCTATGGCTTTAACGAGAATACATTCCAACATCTCCAACGGAAGATCATGCAGCTGCAGAGAATACAGTTTAATATATATATATATATATATATATATATATATATATATATATATATAAACGGTTTTTAGAAGTTATCATGTAGCCCAGCTGTCAATAGATTATTCTAATAAATAACCAACTTTGCAAGTTTAACAATAAGAAAGAAAATATGAGGTGAGTCAGAGGACAGGACGCCATGCTATACGCCTACATGTCTTTTCCTCTTTATAATTATTATTGGTTGATTCTTATGGGCTATTCTCCTCATCCAGTAATTTAGCTGCAATTAGGCTCTCATGGCAGTAATTTCCTTTGTAACCAACTTTGAATGGGTTTGCCTTGAATAATATGCATTTGGTTTGCTCTTATTATGTAAATTTGGCACAGTACGGTGTAAAGTCGCTTGCACAAATACATTGCATTGGTCACAAACGACGGTTTGTTGAATATAACGAGAAGTTGCTGAGCCAGCAGAACTGTTTAGATTTCACCACAATTATTACTAAAGGCGAACTTCGGCTGAAAACCAATTGTAGATGTCACGTATAGTTATCACGGAAAATTTGGGTGTGATTAGACTTAGGCTAGTTGATAATAAAGTTGCCTTACTCCAGAAAAACGTGAATAGGACAATGGACAATATTATGTTGGTCAATATCCTAAAGCACAGTAGCTAACGATAATATTCCAATAATCGGAATGAGTTGCATTACAAAGCAATAATAACCCTAGGCTTAGGTAGACCACAGCGGCGCCGCCAGGATTTTATTTCTGTACGCACAACTTGCACAAAATAATATGAAGCGAACAGCGATCGATACGAGCTTATATTCAGGGGCGGATTCAGGATTTCTGGTTAGGGGGGGGCGTAAATACCACCAATCCAATCCCATATATATACATATATACATACAGTGCTTGTGCCAGGACGCTGTATTGTAGGCCTAATTGGTGGTCAGTGGCGGCGCCGAAGGCGGGAAGTTGCGCGTGCCGAAGGCACGAAGCCCATCCCGACTAGGGGGTCTGGGGAGCGTCGTAAGCTACCCCAGCGGGGTCTGGGGCGAAGCCCCAGCGACCAGCGCATTTTTGGCTGTTTCGACCTTAAATGGAGCCATTTTTAGGCTCTTGTTTGCCAGCTATTAATTTTGTGAACGACAAAGTCGCGAAATTTTTAAGAATAAGTCGTTTTTCAGTGTCGCAAGCTACCAGGATAACAATAAAAATCAAAATGTTATTGTAAAAGAGAAAGGTTTTGTCTTTACAGTAAGCTCCCCCAGCGGGGTCTGGGGGCGGAGACCCAGCGATCAGCGCATTTTTGGCTGTGTCGACCTCAAATGGAGCCATTTTTAGGCAGTCATGTTGAACCTATATAATATATCTTTCTTTGGGCGCATAACGTATAGGTAGGATAGATCTATAGGATTCTCTCGTGGTAATATGGCAATTCAAACTGTCACCCAATAAATTTAGACCATGTGACAATTATATAAAAGTTTGCGCCCCTAGAAAAATTCCTGCGGACGCCCATGTTAAAGGCTTCAAATTATTACCCCCTCCTAAACATTACCCCCCCCCTGCAAACTGTAATTTGCATCAATCGTCGCATTTATTGGACTAAAAATATCAGAAAAATAATCCCGCTTCTTGTTTTGGTCTGAAGATTTTCATCCGTTATCCCACTTCGTGGTTTGGTTTGTTAGAAATATTTTCATCTGTAACTAAAATACTAAATCGCCGCTGAAGTTACATGGAGAAATGGCTTCGAGGCTATTATTTTTTCCGAGTAAAATATTGATAACAAACCACAGTGGGATGACGGATAAATCTATGCAAATCTAGTGTCCGGGGGTAATCTGAAACCGGTTACGGTACAAGTTACCGGGGGTGATGTTTAGGAGGTGCAATTTGATACCTTTAGATCGGCATATTGCTATGCTATCGTCGCCTTGAAGCCGGAATTTTCCAGGTTCGAATCCACCTCGCCACGTAAGGACCTTGGGCAAGTCCTTCACTCACAATTGCTCAGCGCCTCGGCCGGAGTAGAGAGCTTGAAGGGGCGCTATAACCAGTGGCGGATCCAGAACTCTTCCAAGGGGGGGGGGCAAAAATCTTAGAACCTGGGATGGGACAGGTGAAACAAATTTCGAAATTTGGTTGTTGGTCGAAAATAAATAGGGATCAGTCTTTGGCTGAAGTACTTTTCATCCGCCAAAAATAGTTGATGAGGTTTTTTTTAGTCATCTGCCAAATTTTTTTTCGAGAAAATCATACCATTTCATCCGCCAAAAAGGTTGATGACCTTTTTTTTACTCCTCCACTTGAAAACCGACTGGGGGGGCCACGTCCCATGCCATTTTCCGAATAGGGGGGCAATATGCCATTACACCCATATGCATATTGCTAATTTCATACCAAATTGGGGGGGCCACGTCCCATGGCAGTTTTAAATGGGGGGCCATGGCCGGATTGCCCCCTGGATCCGCCTCTGGCTATAAAAAGTGCACATAAAAACACATACAAACAAAAATTAAATTAAATTTTTTTTAACGGTTTTACATCCAGGAATTCCAGGATCCATAGACCTCTAGGGTCTAGGCAGCTATAAGACGCTCAATACCAAGATGGCTCTCTATTATAGTGTAAGTAAGTAAGGAAGTAAGTATATCCCTCAGGCTACCACGCTATTTTTGTAACACTGACTACCAAGGGGGGGGGGTGGTTACCACCCCCCCCTGGATTTTGGGTTTGGTTTGAGATATCATAACTTGTAATACACCTATGGATTCAGCATTCATTTCTGCACAAAATGGTATATTTAGGTTTAAAATATATGAAAGCGCCCCGAAGTTATGAATTTTTTACCGTAGGCACCCGTCGATTCCACAAAATGTATACTTTCGCATAAGCAAAATATTAGATTCTGTGTGTTTTAACATAATTTATTTAATTAAAAATAGTTTACATATAATAAAGTCCAATATTCAACTATAAAAACTAGTAATAAGTTAGTTTTAGTTACAATAAAAAGAGAAAAAACATGTAAAACATGCTGAAAAACGTTTACGCAGACTTATCGGTTTGCGTTGTAAAAAAAACCCAACATTTTCACACATTTAAATTTATTTTGAGCACTTCCGGTCATCAAATGTCAAATTAATTGGTATCAAAAAATAGCCCTAAATGCACTCTATAGAATGAAATAATTTATTTCTCTTAAAAAATAAATTAGGAATAATTTTTAATAGGAAAAACATGAAAATTTTATGAAAATAAAACACCTTTATAAATATTTTAATTTATTTTGAGCACTTCCGGTTGTCAAAAGACAACTCCGTGACCATAAAAATGTAGCCCCACATTCCCTCTACAGAATGGTGTAATTGGTGTCTATTCATGTCAAAGGACGGATAAGATACAGCCGATAATCTAAGGGGGGGGTGGTATCCACCCCCCCCCTGGTGCCTCGGGTATATCGGGTATAACTTTTGAATGGTATGGTATATCATCACACATTTTAGCTCAGAATGTGTGCAAATGAATCCTCTACAGCTACCTAAAACGTCAAAATTTTATTCCTAACGAAAAAAAAATGATTTGGGAAAAACCTAGGGGGGGGGTGGATACCACCCCCCCCCCTGGTAGCCCGAGGGATATTCTGTAGATTATAAAATTTCAATAGAATTTAATCGCTTATAATAAATTTACAATTTGTGAAAAAAATTTTTTTTGCCTTTCCGCGCTGTACGCACTTGCGTAAGTGCGTACGCCTAACGGCGCCCCTGGTAGACCATACAATGTGGCCTACATGAATGCAATAGAAGGCAGTTTTATAATACTTGATCAATGTCCATTGTCCAGGATATTAGGATTTTGTGAATGGTCTGTCACATTTGAATCATAGATATTTCCTGTTGATTTATCTTTAGGCCTAAAAGCAAGTCTATATACGCCAATGGATGGGTCCGATTTGACCAGGGTCTATCACAACAGAGGCCGTTATCCTGGACAGACATTTCCTTGATATAATTATTACAGCACTTAGTAAGCAATAATCTGGTTATTAGCTTACCGGTACCGTTTTGTCGCTCGATGAGTCGAGTTTCAAACGTTTAGCATTGGCTACTTGTTGGAAAACTGCGAGAAAAGGAAAGCGCCGAATTATTATAATAGGCCTGCAATGTGGCAATTATTGCATGTGTGTAAAAATGAATAGACTAATTATCATAATTTTTTATTGTGATTATTTTTTGAAAGAAAAATTGTAATGCAGAAAAACGAATAGGCCATATTACATAAAACAAATAGCCTACTGCCTAGGCTCCTACTGGTGTCTCTGTATGACAATTTCAATTTTTCATAAAAGAATCACAATAAACAGATAAAAATTATGATAATTATTCATCTTATTTAATTACAAACTTACCATAGCGTCGTAAATTATTGCACTGAAACTAGTAATTGAGTGAGCGATGCAGTGTGTCCTAGCGAAATAGACAATAGTAGCCTATTAGCCTAGAAGGTAAATGAGCAATGAAAATTATGGAATAGGCAAACTAGAAGTTGGATGAACGATGGAATTAATGCTATGAAACAAAATGGCATTGATGCTGAATTATTGCATCAAACATAAAAACTAGATGAATGATCAATAGCAATAGTTCATAACGAGGTTCAATTGGATTGATGAAGAAACGCTTAAGTAATGGAAGCTGGATGAAGTATTTATATATCTGAAATAGAAACTGGAATGACGAAAATATATTAAACGAAATAGCAATAGTTCATAACGAGGTTCAATTGGATTGATGAAAAAACGCACGATAAATGGAACCTGGATGGTTCTTTTACATGCGAAATAGAAACTGGATTGACGAAAATAACGCACGAGAAATAAAAGCTGGATGAATGTAAATTTATAGATCTGACATAGAAGCTGGATTGATGAAAAATTAACGCTGAAGTAATGGAAGTAATGGAAGCTGGATAAAGTATTTTTATATCTGAAATAGAAACTGGAATGACGAAAATATATTAAACGAGCGTCAAATAGAAGCTGGATGAGGGATTTTAAAATCTGAAGTAGAAGCTAGATGCATGTTGAAATACATGAATGAAAATCACTCTTCTGGCCACCACAATGACATTTGCTGTTGGGGGTGAATTAAAAAACAAGTACCGAGCAGTTTTCCTCCCGCCCTGCGAGCGACTGGCTCAGTTGGTTCCTTCAAACAAATGGACTCAAGATTTATTTATTTCTCAATTAGGCCTAGGCCTATCCTGTTGTTTAGTTGTAACGGCATGGCTGTGTTACGGCGCCATAACGTCATTGTTATCAGTATTATTATAGCCTATATTCAAAGGCTTCTTTCCATTAGATTTACCATCTGAGTCTTCATTCTTTTGCTCGTCATTGCTATTCTCATTTGATGTCCGTTTCTTTGATTTGCTGCGGTGGATTATTGCGTTGTCCATCGCCAGAAGATCAAACGTCGCCTTTTCAAGAAACACAATTTGCGCCAATATTGCAAGAAAAACACCAAACTATGTCGGAGAAAAATCGAACGCGAACAACAGAAGGGACGATATCAACCCTGAAACGACAAATGGCGCATTGAACACGTGATAATCGACTATGACGTCACCCAACTGTAAGAGACGTCCTACAACAATTCGTAAGCTTATTTCATGATGTCAGCATTATTATTTTTAATCAATCCAACTTCTAGTTTGGCAGGAAATCAATAATCATCCTCACCTAGACTTGGGAGTGACTTTAGTCAGCCAACCTGACCTTACTTGATCCTAAAATGACTATGTCGACCTGAAGTCGACGACTTGCAGCCAAATCGACTTGACTCGATTTGGCAAAAAACCTTCCGACTTGAAGTCGACTTCTTACATTGTAGGCCTAATTATTAACCTATTGGGCTATCATTGCGCGCGGCTAGTAACAATTATTAATCTATTATGCAGCAACTCAAAGACAGTGTTGTATGCGTATCGCGATAAAGTAGCCTAGGACTAGGCCTACTATTATAGACTAGCCTACTAGGCTAATAGCCTACTACTCACTGACAGTTAAATCTGTCATTGTTCAATAATTAAGCAGTTTCAACATCTCATCGTACGCATGCGCAGTAGGTTGACTTAATCCACACTTGCTGTGTTTACAAATCTCTTAAACTCAGTAACATTAATGTAAGTTATCTTGGTTAGAATTGCGTCTACCCGCTGCGCATGCGCACTGACCTACTGATGAGATGCCGAATAGGACAGTTTTCCATCTGCAGCGCTAAAATAACGGATATGATTAGCACCAAATCTCGCGTTCGTTTCGTATTAATACTAACTTATTGTAGTTGGACGAGCCTAACAATAGCAGAACCAGAAGTTGGATGAGCGATGTAACCATGGCATTTAGGTTTGATTATTCCATTAGGCCTAAAGCTATAAGATGGATGAGAACAAAATAAGTTTAATTGATATAGAATTTTGACAAGAGATTAAGTAATTATGTCCTAGCAAACAATTGCGTGAGCGCTGGAAATTTGGCAAAACATTTTTAGATGCATATGTGAAGCTGTGCGAATTGGCGGGACTGAACACGCTTCCCCTCCCAGATGACCAACTCGCCTACGTTGCATTTTGCATAACCGTCATTCACGGACAAATTAATGTTAATGCCAGGCAACAATTGAAAAAAGCAGCAGTAGAAAAACAACCAAATCTAGAATGAAATGAAATCGTTTATTCAAAATATAAAATATGCCATCCAGGCTAACAAAACAGATTGATTAGCAATCATCAAAGAAAATTTTGAATGCTATTCTTTACAACACATTATAAACATAAACTGTTCTTTATTAATCCTGTAGTGTTTGCTACTGAGCCTCACGACGCCTAACATAAAATGCAATGAATTGTACATAGAGTAGCATCTTTAACCTAATGCGTATTCTGTGTTATTCGCTTGACGGCCAATCATAACGCGACAGCAACCGGGAAAAAACACAGGGATGGACCAATAGCATTTCAAGAAACAAATCAAAACAAGAAGGTAAAAATATTCAAAATATTACGTAAAATCTATTAATAGCGGTCCCCTATTATGCAGTTTTCGCTGCCTACATTAATTAATTTGTTGGTAGATCTAAACGTGTACTTGGTAAACGTGTATTTAGCGTCGTAAACTATTCGCTCGTTGGATCATTGCTATTTTTAATCAAAACAGCTTCTAGTTTGGTGAGAATCCTTTTCATCGATCTAGCTTCTGTTTAGGCACGAATTTGTTTGATCAATCCAGCTTCTATTTCGTCAGCAAATATTTTTCCTCAATATAACTTTTATTTAAGTAAAAAGTTAGGCCTATTGCTTGTCACTCCAGCTTCGATTTCAGCGAGTTCGTTTTCATAAATCCCACTTCGATTTTAGTAAAAATTAATTTAATAAATCCGACTTCTATTTAGAAAAAACTCTTTTCGCCAATCCGACTGGTACTCGACTAATGATGAAACCCATGCAATGGCGAATAATTACAGTGCTGCAACGAGCGAATAAACGTCTGTGTCTGGGTTCAGTTAAAAGGCGTAAAAGCCACTTGTAAAAATGGCTTGATCCAAGTAGTATCGCGTGAAGGCAAAGCGTTGATTTGCACGCTTTTGCAAAGCACTGCCTGGTGTTCATGTTCTGGGATTCCGGCAAACGTAAAATGAGAAACAACAGCATATTTTGCACACATCATTAGTTTCTCAGACTCGCTTGGGATGGCTAATCGAAGCTAAACAGTGTGTCACAGTTGTATGATCAAAATAGGCATTAGGGCCTATGTCTGTCCGTCGGTCTGTATGCTACCTACTTCTTTATATAGTATTAGTAATTCATCAGCTTTTTGATTGACTGATTCACAAGGCCGTAGCCATGGGTGTGTTTTAAGTGTTTGGACCTCCCCCAATGGAAAATGGATCAAATAATATAACGCATTTGTTAGCACAAGATGTAAAACCATGAAATAAAACCATGAAATCCCGAGAAAAAAATGTAGAAAATAATAGAATGCATTCACTAGCACATAGGCTAATGAAAAAATCGGTTAATCTCTATAATGACTCGGTAGCAAGTAAACATCATGGCGACCAAAGATCCGCTCATAATAGAGCGCGGTCACGTGACGGCAAAAGTAGCCCAATATTTTCGCGGCCTACGGTGATGTGTAAGCCAATGTTTTCGCGAAAGTAAGTAAGTAAAAATACCATGAAACGGTTATTTTAATAAATATTAATACGCTTAAATAAGCTAAATAACACAACAAAATCGATGGACCTTAACACATTGGCCGCCATCTACGAGATATCTCGCGGTAAGCGCGAGATCTCGCGGTAAAAAACCGCGAGATATCTCCGCGAGATCTCGCGGTAAAAAACCGCGATGTTAAAAACCGCGAGATATCGCGGAGATATCTCGCGGTTTTTTACCGCGAGATCTCGCGCTTACCGCGAGATATCTCGTAGATGGCGGCCAATGTGTTAAGGTCCATCGATTTTGTTGTGTTATTTAGCTTATTTAAGCGTATTAATATTTATTAAAATAACCGTTTCATGGTATTTTTACTTACTTACTTTCGCGAAAACATTGGCTTACACATCACCGTAGGCCGCGAAAATATTGGGCTACTTTTGCCGTCACGTGACCGCGCTCTATTATGAGCGGATCTTTGGTCGCCATGATGTTTACTTGCTACCGAGTCATTATAGAGATTAACCAAAAAATCTAAAAAATAGTCATAAACTTTTTTGATAGGAAAAATGGTCTGCTTTTCGTTTTTTTCTGAAAATTTGGACAAATGACTAAAAAAACATCATCAACTTTTTGACAGGAAAAATGTTATGTTTTCTTTGAAATTTGGACAAAATGACTAAAAAAATTTATTTTTTGACAGGAGAAATGGTATTTTTTCTTTTCCTGCAAACCCCCCAAATCAAATCCTGGCTACGGTCTTGTTGATTCATTATAGGCCTATACATGATTGTTATCATTAAATAAGAATTGGCCTACTATAGTATGACATCAATTCCATTTTTTCACGTCATAATCAATTATCACATGTTCAATGCGCCGTTAGTGGTTTCAAGACTTTATTCGCGTTCCATTTTTCTCTCACATAGTTTGGTGTTTCTTGCAATATCGACGTAAATTGTGTCTCTTTAAAAGGCGACGTTTGATCTTCTGGACATGGGAAATGCAATCCACCGTGTCATGTCAAAGAAACGGACAGCAACCGAGTCTAGTGATGACGAGCAAAAGAATGAAGACTCAGATGGTAAATTTAATTCATTTGATTATTGTTATGCTCGTAGTTCATCGTTAATTCAAAACTCCGTTCAAGGTAAACGTGTTGGCCTGTGCAAGTTCAGCATGGTGAATTGTTTAAATAATAGTTTCCTATAGACTATTGGTGGGGTTGAGAATGAGTTGCAAGCGTCTCTAAAAGCCTCTGCTACTCACATAGGCGTACGGGAGATTTCAGCAGTGGGGTGGGGCAAAGATTTTACTTCTGCCCGAAAAATAAAATTTCTCGTCGTGGGAAATACTATTTTTCCCAGACAAAAAGTTGACCTTTTTTGTCATCGGGTTGAAATGTCATGAAAAAACAATTTTTCATATTTTCCCAGGTCGGCTTGCCCGAAAAAGAGACTTGCTTGAATTTGGGGGTGGGGGGCATTTGCCCTCTGGACCCACGCCGCGTACGCCTATGGCTACTCAATTAACCAATACGCAACCTTTACGCGGTCACCTGTTTGACGATCGAGTCCTTGCCGGTATTAGCGAGCCCTCAGAGATATTATGGAGTATGCAGTATGATGATGGAGGACAAAGGACATCGACGCACAGAGTGAAAACAACGGGAGGAAGGCAATTGGAAACCACCTCTCTAACTTGCCCATTGAAAGTCATCCAACAAAATCCTTGTAGAACCTAAATCAGAAAAATATGAATCGGAAGTTGGAACGTCAGAACGATGCTGAGACCGGGAAAACTGGCGAATGTAATAAGAGATGAGAGGAGCAAATCTGAGCATTTTAAGATTCTCGGAAGTTTGGTGGGAAGAGGGTGGCGACCTCATGAATAGGTCTGTTACTGTTTAACGACACTGCTATAATCATCAATGATGGTTAGTGTCGCCCTCCTTCTTTATTCAGGCGTGGGACTGGCACTGTCAGAGGACATAGAGTGGCGGAGTTTGACCTCATGAGTTAAGTGAGTATGGGTACACTGAGGGAAAGATGAGCCAAAGTGGAGTGGCTATTTCTTTTGTTTGTACATTTAGGCCATGTGCGCTTGTTATAGCGCCCCTTCAAGCTCGCTACGCAGAGGCGCTCCCGGCTACAGCGCGGACACTGCACCGGAGTTTAGCGCCGAAGCGCTCGAGCAATTGAGAGTGAAGGACTTGCCCAAGGTCCCTGAGTTTAGCGCCAAAGAGCTGATCGAGCAATTTCGAGTGAAGAGTGACGCTTTGTTAGGCCTGCGCTTTAACCCCAAGTAGCCACAACAATGCACAATCCATGCTTTTCTGCTTAGCAATTTAAAATTTATATGATGATTATGCTTTTTAATGCAAAACTATTATTAGACCTACAACGGGTTTAATAATCGCATACTTTGTTCTTAGCAGTATTCCGACGAGTAGCCAGTGCTAAACGTGGAAAATTCGACTCATCGAGCGACAAAACGGTAAGCAAATGATCAATCACGTAGTCGGACTTAAATTATAGAGGACACAACTCCGGGAAATATCCATGGCCCAAAAGTGACAGGCCATTCTCAGAATCCTAATATCCTGGACATTGGTTAAGCAGGCCTATACAAAGGCCAAGAAAACGGGAACTACCTCATAATGCCTCCATTGTAGCTACGCCTATGGTTATAAATACTTATTAGGATAATGGAAATCACAGTGCCTGTTTGAATATTTATGTTAACTGTAGGCTGATTATAGTCGTATGATTCATTTACCGACATTTTCTAATAATAATTTTTCGCTAAAAACTAATACACGATAAACTTTACGCTGTATCTGTGTGTCTTAATGTGTTACATCTAGGCTTATCACTGGTTTTCAGTCGAAGTTCTGCTTCAATCTGATTAAATCTAAACAGTTCATCTATTTAATCGATTTCTTGTTATTTTCATAATTCGCTCTTTGTGACCAGTGGGATGTGTTTCTGAAATCGCCTTTCACAGCATGCTCTGCAAATTCTATATTTGTCGCAATAATAATTAATGCATAATAATTTTGCGCATACCATTGAAATTTTTGAGACGTTGGCCTATATACCCGTCAAAATCAGTTGAAAAAGCAAGTAGGCTACTGTCATAAAATCCTAATCGCAACTAAATTACCGGATGAAGCGAATAATAATTATTATCGTCTAAAAGTTTCAACCATTATAAAATCCAAAGACAGCTTTGCCAATCTAGGCCTATAATGGCATTAATTGCGTTCTGTCGACCCTCATGTCTTGTTTCTTAATCTTGAAGTTTATAAAATTCATCAACTGGTTCAACGACAACTGGTCCACGGACAATTCGTTCACCGACAACTGGTTCACGACAATTGGTTCACTACAATATTATTGGCTCACCGGCAAATGGTGAATGGAAGCTCGATGAAGGTTCCTTATAAGTGAAATAGAAGCTGGATTGACAAAAATAGCGCTTGAGAAATGGAAGCCGGATTAATTATAAAGCGCTTGAGAAATGGAAGCTGGATGCATGTTGGAATACATAAATGAAATTCATCAATCAAGCTTCTGTTTATGAAGCATTCCCTTCATTAATCAAGCTTCTATTTCAGATATAAAATACCATTATCCATCTTTCATTTCACGAGCGTTTAATTGCGTTCTGTCGACCCTCATGTCTTGTTTCTTAATCTTGAAGTTTATAAAATTCATTATAATATGCCTACTCTATCGTGATGCTCGCCTAAATTATTTATATAAATTCTCAAAACTTGTGTGAACAACTGAACATTAATTATGCTAATCGTTCTGTCATTGTCTGCAGCTGCATGATCTTCCGGTGGAGATGCTGCAGTGCATTCTCGTTAAAGCCATAGCTATGGAAGTGAAAGGTATGAAGCTGTCGAAAAGTTTATGGAAAGAAAAAGCTGATCTCGTTATAGACAGAATGAGATCTGTCTGTCCGTATTGGAACAGCATCCTTACAACTGACTTCTTTCGAAAGGAACTTCACCGAGCACTTGACGGTATTGTCCATTTTGTAAATTACGTTATTGGCTCTTTTTATGCGTAGGCCTATAAATAAGCAGATCTTAGATTGCAGTCCACGAGTAGCCTATAGTATATACGAGTAAAAGTGACATTGATAATCATTTGCCATATATTTTCCCGGTCTACTTACCCGAAATACAGACGCCCATTTGCCCCTCTTTACCCCCGTCTCCTACGACTATGAAGACGTTAAATTGGGCGTGCAACGCAGGTTTAGGAGCATTGATCTGTTTAATAGCTATAGACACGCAATTTAGCCTTCTACTATCACCACCACCTGGTGCCACCACCACAACTACCACCATCACCACCACCACTTGTGTCACCACTACCACCATCACCACCACCACTTGTGTCACCACCGCCACCATCGCTGCCGCCACAACCACCACAACAAATGTCTTCGTCGTCATCGACATCATCATCAATTTATGTACAATTCTTTGAGGTAAAGTTCATAAGTATTGTAATAGCGCTTCTTGTTTCTATAACAGAGGCTTACAGAGGATTGCTTGCATGCTACTAATTATGCAGTAGGACTCGTGATTTTTAATAATTGATTGGCATAATTTATGTTGCTCTAATTTAGCACTGCATTCAACTTGAAATTCGTCATAGAATTCATTAGGCAGGATTACATGTAGATCTGTTGCTGAATCTAGAATTTTATGATCTACATGGTGGGCCATAAAAAAGACCCCCTTACATATAGGTTTTTGCCATTATCTTGGCCAAAACTAAGAAGTTCTAAATGAAATTTTGCAGTCTTAAAGACAATAATTCAAATTTACATATATGATGGCCAGATTTCATCAAAATATATCAAATACAACAAAAGTTACCGGTATATCACTTTTAGTGAGGCCACCCACCGTTTTCTGAGGATTCAAAGACGAAACGCAAACAAATTAGTTTTGTTTTGCCAATATCTTGGCCAGAAGTAATAATTTTGAAATGAAATTTTACAGGCTTAAAGACAATTCATATTTGCACAAGAAGGCCCGATTTCATTCAAATATCTCAAACACAACACAAGTTATACCACTTTTAGTGAGGCCACCCACCGTTTTTGACTATTCAAAAACGAAACGCAACAAAAAGTAGAAAAAACACAATTTTATTAAGTCTCATCTCAAATAACTGTTGTCAAATGAACTTGGTAGGGCTTCAAAACTTGTATTCAATGTGCCCACTACCAGTGCCAAAACTTCTTTTGAGTCTCTTGCAAAGTTCTTGATGGACCCCTGATTCCTTATTTATCAATTTGATTGAAATCTTGCTAAGTGACTTCTCAGTGACGTGCAGCTACGCTGGTACTCTGTTCCCTTTTTAAATAGCAATAATAATGATCATCTGGCAACATCAAGGCTATTTGATAACAATTATTTTAGATGAGACTTAATAAAATCGTGTTTTTGCTACTTTTGCTGCGTTTCGTCTTCGAATTGTCAAAAAACGGAGGGTGGCCTCACTAAAAGTGATATACCTTTGTTCTGTTACAAATATTTTGATGAAATCCGGCCATCATATGTAGATATGAATTGTCTTTAAACGTGGAAAAAATTCATTTCGATATTCTTACTTCTGGCCAAGATATTGGCCAAAATAATTGAATTGATTTTTTTATAGTTTTGTTGCGTCAGGTTTTTGAATCATCAAAAAACGGTGGGTGGCTTCACTAAAACTGGTAGAACTTTTGTTCTGTTTGAAATATTTTAATGAAATCTTGCCATCTGGTGTAAATATGAATTGTCTATAAGACTGTAAAATTTCATTCTGAAATTCTTACTTTTGGTCAAGATATTGTCAAAAATCTTACGGGGGGTCTTTTTTTGGCCCACCCAGTATTGGCAAACCCACTTTTAAAATTGTATAGTAGGACTATGTATCCACTTCCCAATTGCGTTTCACGTGAAAAATAGGGCAAGAGCGGTCTCCACTAGAGTGCCACCATGCTCAGTTGCTCACGTTTAGATTTTTTTACCCTCTACGCTACATGTAAATTAGAGTTTTCTAATAGGTTCATGTGGAGCTATGTCCGAAAGCTGTGCTTCCAAGTAGCCTATACGCCTATTGGCCTAGCCTACATAACGTATTTCATTTGTTTGAATAATAACTAATCTATATAAATAAAAATGAAACTTTGCGATCCTGCGGTCACGATCACGCCGAAAGCTACGCATCAATTGTTTTGAAAATTTACCAAGACCTTCCATTCCGATAGCGCAAGGTCACGACATTTCTTCCCCCCCCAAAAAACCAATCGTTTCCACAAAAAGTGAACTTTGCAATCCGTTCGCCCGCCATTTGTAAATTCAACGAAACGGCACGCTTGCAAAATTTCACAATCGTCTTTACCAGAAACCATGGTGTAAGAAACAAAGTGACGAAACATTAATGAGTGCGCGTCCCGTGACGTCATAAGCGACTCGATAAATAATTACGTTACGGCCTTCCAAAATTCTTGGCCTCTATCCGCTGTCAGTAAAGGACGGTGTGAGGGAGGAAACGAGCGGAGTTGGAGGGGGAGGGGAAGGGGAGGGGGAGAGGGTCTTTTCTGCCACAGCAACGCGTGGCTGGGTACAGCTAGTTTATATAATAGAATTGTGTTTTTTTTAGCTCAGACAACAGTTCGTTTGGAGATTTTGCATCACTCACTGATCCAATTCCACGTCGTCAGCGTTACTACACTGAAGGATGAAATACTTCTACTATGCTTATACTTGATTAACCGCCGTTTTGTTAACGAGATTAGAGTTTACGACCGCAGCAATATGATGGCAGGGGTGACAGAGGTCATACCATTCACAAGGATACGTCCGGCGTACGTAGCAGCTTGCAACGTGTCAAATTGCATTTATGTGCTAGAACAACACAGGGATACTTTCTGCTCTTCTGTCTTTCGCTTTACGAGAGATGAGACACACGAGTGGAAGATTGAGACATTGATCAGTGATTTAGACTTTGTAGTATCCTTCATGTCCGTCTCCCCTGAAGGCAACCTGATAATCATAGAAAACGGAATAAAGATATATGGTCCAAACGGTTTCTTGCATCATGAGATAACTGGGTTGGGATATGTTAAAAGTGTAATCGAGAAAACAAATGGAAACCTTGTGCTAGCATCTAGCGACCAACATCACATGGTGTTAAAGGAGATCGATACAAATGGAACTATCGTACGACGATACAGATCATCACTGGATGGAAAGAGTGAAGTGAATTTTGCAGATAACATTTCGGGCAGAATCCTGATAACTAACCCGAGAAATGAAATTGAGCTGTTAGATTTTGAGTTCAAGCTCTTGGATTTCACTGGTCCGCAGCCAAACCAAAACGGCTTCGAGATACTCAATAGCTTGCACTACAATAGCGAGAGGAATGAGGTAATGAGTGTTTATACCACTGATCATCGAACCAGTGCTCTTGAGATCTTCCGATTCTTTGACGAATAAAGCCAACGTAAAGAATATTCAGGATAGGAACAATTTCAATTAGGCCTACAGTGAATATTGCCGTCAATTGTTTCTTATCGAGGCTAGTCTGTTGTTAAGAAACTCTTCTCTAGGACTATTCGTTGTTGAATCATTGACACAGTTCCGTTGTTAAAAAAATCAATTTGATTGTTTTTAATTGTGCATTTTATTTCATAGGCCAACAAGCTGAGCTACCCGGCGTTGGATTGATTACACGGATTCACGTCAAAGTTAACGGCAGATTGATGAAAAAACGATAATTAATGCTATGTTGCACTGGTGAATATTTTTGGGACGCTATGCTAGGCTAACGATAGCGATTACGGTGGGAACTGACCATAATATATCCACGCAGGTGTCTTTCAAACTGAATGTTCTTCTTAGAACCAATTTAAAAGCAGGCTGAATGTATATAGAAACACAGCATGCCCACAGCTGTTTGTACTACAGCTAGATACGTTAGGCCTATACACTTAAGAAATTCGTTTTATCAACTGAATGCAACAATGCATTTTGTGCAACAATGTATTCGGATATAACTAGCGTTAAGAAATGAATCTAAGCTAATCACAGGGCCGTGTTTAACATTTAGGTCCATTCGGTGCGGTGCACCGAATGCCCTGAGCCGAGAGTTTTGTTGTCATTGGCCAAATGTCTGAAATTGTGAGTCTCAATGTTACTTAAACCTTTTGTAAAATCATAAGTGTAAGAAAACATTAGTTTAACTAAGTTCACCGCGTGCTTGCTCACAATATGCTTTGTGATATGAATGTAGGTTTTCTGGGCTTAATATTTTGATGTCTTACAAAATATAATTGTAGGCCTATCTTTTCTCACCAGTGAGCACTAGTCACGTGCTTAGTAGGACGTTTGTCATTGAGATGATGTATAATCCTTATGATTTTAAAGCATTGGAGTTCGATTTTCTATTTTTTATTTCAATGGTTGTGCACTTTTTTGATTTGACCTATATACAAGGTTGATTTTAAGCAGTGATCTATATTTGCGCGAGGGCTGTTAAATGGTGTTTAAACGATCTTCTTCAGCTAGACGTGCGCCTCGCCTTCTAAACGTAGGCCTTGTAACTAGCATAGCCTACTTTCTAAGAGGTCACCGTATAAGACGTTTTATGGAAAGTGCACACCTTGTTGAACCTGTGTAACTGGACGATTGCTGGTACAACTGTTTAATATTAGCCTTCATCATATACTTTGATGTACTGTATGTTGTCATGTGATTTGCCTCGAACATCCCTTGCAATTGTGCACTAAAGTAAGAATACTTTGTCCTAAATTGTATATACTGATGCAGCGACCAGCGTAGCTGACAGGTCTACTCATGAATAGTGATCAGCTGACCTGTACTCAATGTTCATACTGCATTAAGGACCCTACGAGGTCAATTACCTGTGCGCTATGTAATGGGCGCTTCCACAAAAGGTGTTGTGAACTTACAGAGAATTGCAATGTGGCTAATGATTCATGGTACTGTGCCCGTTGTAATGTCGTTAATTTTCCTTATAACCATATTGCTGACGAGAGTCTTTTTTACAATGTGCAAATGACCAGATCGGTCCGATCTGTAATGTTCAATCAGATCTTGAATTGAACCTTTACCCAGGTGCTAATGAAAGCCGTTCGATGCTAGACAACGATGACATTGATCCCGACAGTAATTATTTTGACGCAAAGCCATACAGTAGTCGCTACCAGACCCCTTCATCCGCTCAACTTAAATTCTCCTCATCTTCGCCTCAATTCTCAATCTTGCATATAAACTGTCGAAGCATTCTGCCTAAGCTAACAGAAATACATGATCTATTGCATAGACTACCTGTTTCTGTTCTCGCAGTAACCGAGACGTGGTTGGCAGATGAAAATGCTGACCTGATTAATTTACCGGGGTATAATTTTATTCACCAGCCCAGGGCTAGTGGTGGTGGGGGAGGTGTGGGTGTGTTCATTAAGGAGGGAATTTCTTTTCTTAGATGTGAAGCCATTGAACGTAAACTGGCGCATAAATCCTATGAAGGATTGTTTATACGGGTCGTCTTGAGTGGAGAAACAGTCGTAATAGGCACTATCTATCGCCCTCCTGGCGAAAGCTTGGAGAATTTCAATAATGAATTTGAACAATTATTATCTGAGATTATGAACAAAACAAAAAAGGTGATGCTTGTGGGCGACTATAATGTTGATCTACTCAAGTCTTGTGAACATAAGGCAACGGGCTGATTCTATGGCTGCATAATGTCTTATCACCTCCTACCAGCCATTACTAGGCCTACTCGAATAACTCCACACTCTGCCTCGTTAATAGATAACTTATTTACAAATGCCTGGATGAACGTAGTGGAATCCACTATCCTTGTCTCTGATATATCTGACCATTTACCAATCTTAGTTAAGTTTGACCTACAACGCTCATTGCTTAATAATTCATCGTTTGGGGAATCTAGGAGCTTCAATGAAGAAAATAAAAATAACTTTCGTGAACTACTTTCTGGACAGGATTGGACTGCCGTCACTGAGCAATGTAGTAACGGTGATGTCAATAGGGCTTATGATACATTCATTACACAGTATAAAAATGTTTATGACAAATCCTTTCCAGTGAGTTCAAGGAAGATTCGAAGTAAACAAATTATTAAAAATCCCTGGATGACACGGGGCCTACTTAAATCTAGTAAAAAAAGGAGCAATTATATCTGAAATTTATAAAAAATCCTAGTGAAGTTAATAGAAATAAATTTGTTAAGTACCGGAATAAATTTAAAACAGTTAGAATAAAAGCTGAAAAATACTATTATGCCACTGAATTCGACAAATATAAAGGCGATCTTAAAAAAACTTGGAGCCTAATAAGGTCGATAACTAATATGGGATCACGCGATACGACCATAGAATCGTTAAATGTCAACGGTGCTAAGATTGAAGATGCTGAAGACATAGCTAATAAACTTAATGATTATTTTGTAAGCATTGCCCAAGTTTTAGACGACAAAATACCCGACTCTTCAGATTCATTTATGAAGTATATGAAGTCCCCTCCATTGAGGTCCTTTGGTTTAATCCCAACTTCCTCTAGTGAGGTTTTGAACCTAAGCCAGTCCATACGTACTACACACAGCAAGGGCATGGATGACATAGACCCGTGTATTGCGGGTCCTAATATTGATTGCATTGCCCAGCCTTTAGCAGAACTGATTAACTGTTCTTTCACTACAGGCATTTTCCCGCAGCCATTAAAAATTGCAAAGGTTATTCCTATCTATAAAAAAGGCGAGAAAGACAATTTGACCAATTATCGTCCGATTTCTGTCCTTCCTTACTTTTCTAAAATATTTGAGAAAACAATGTATAGCAGACTGTATGAATTTGTTACGAAAACTGACATAGGCTACTTTTCCCGTCGCAGCATGGCTTTCAATCGGGTCACTCCCCATATATGGCCCTGTTATCTATGCAAGATAGAATCTCTAATGCAATAGATAATAATGAATTTTCCTTGGGTATTTTTTTTGACTTGGCGAAAGCTTTTGATACTGTTAATCATAAAATTCTATTAAATAAATTAGAAACATATGGCATACGTGGTCTGCAACTCAGTTGGTTTGCCAGTTATTTGGATGGGAGACGCCAATGTGTTGAAAATAACGGCAAACGTTCCACTTTAAAAAGGATCCTATATGGTGTCCCACAGGGATCAAATCTAGGACCCCTATTGTTTCTCCTCTATATAAACGATCTCCCGAACGTCTCTAACCGCTTGTTCTTCATCCTTTTCGCAGATGATACGAACGTGTTTTATTCACATTCTTGCTTGCATACGCTATTTCAGATCATAAATGTGGAGCTGGAACTTATTGCCGACTGGTTTAAAGCTAATAGATTGTCTTTAAACTTGGAAAAAACTAACTACATCCTGTTTAAATCGCATAGGAAAAAATTCCACTTGGTGAATTTCAATTAAAAATTAACGGCATCTCTCTCGCTTCTGTAGAATCTACTAAATTTCTGGGAGTTTATGTTGATAGCCATTTAACATGGAATGAACATATTGCTCATGTTGCCTCAAAAATAGCAAAAAATATTGGAGTAATGGCTCGAACTGCTTACATTTTACCATCTAGTATTAGGATTAAACTATACTATTCCTTAGTACATCCATATCTCTCTTATTGTAACATAGTGTGGGCTTCTACTTATGTCACAAGATTATATAGAGTTATTATTTTGCAAAAAAGAGCTGTTCGTCTTATTGTGGGAGCTCCATACGGCTCTCACACTGCCCCCATATTTCTCAACCTTAGAATTTTAAAACTCGACCAGATTTGGATTTTGCAAATAGGGGAATTTATGTACCGGTTTGATCGAAGCCTTCTGCCACCTATATACAAAAATTATTTTCAGCTTTCATCCCAGGTTCATTCTCATTTTACAAGATACTCTTCTTTGTACCGCCGAACCTATGCTCGCACTAACACGCGCCAGTTTTCTATTAAGTCTACTGGGGTTACCACTTGGGAAAAAATTCCAAGGGAAATAAAATTGAGCCCCAGTATTTGGACATTTAAGAAGAAATTTAGCGCCTTTCTAATAGAAGGTACCAAATAAAATTAAAGTAGTGTTCGCTCAGTATGTGCATTGCAGTTGGTCTCTGTACAGTAGGCTACAGTTCAGTAGCCTATAGTTAAGATTTTTTGTTCTTTTTCATTATTGTTTGTGACTCAGCAGTGTTGAGGTTTTCAGTTTCCTGTTCTTGTGTTTTGTTTTTCTTCCGTTCTCTAGTATAAGTTGCTTTATCTTTTTTGTCAGTCACTGTGTTGATTTTGCAAAGACTTCGTCATGGCCACCTTGCATCGTCAAGTCATTAATAGTTGGTGTCCCTAGACAGCGGGATTTTTTAAAATCCCTTTAGGGCCTCCCTTTTTTGTAGCCAATGTGAACGATGTGTGAACTTTTCATGTATACTGGTTGCAAAATAAAAATATTTGATTGATTGATTGATTGATTGATTGATTGGTTCGCCACAGCCTACACACCACGTAGCCTGCGGATTTTTGTAAATTGACTAATCTTGTAAGACTGCCGAACAGCACTTTGCCACCGACACTCGAAGAACCTTAAACACGGCTCTGGCTAATCATAATGATCTAAGAATTACCCAGACTAACTTATTAATTAATTAATTTAGGAGTTTTCTGGTTTTCATTTCCTTTACCGCTTTACCTTCCAACAGAATGTTCACTGATTTGTCTTCCTTCTAGGCCTATTATCAAGCACTTAACCTGTAATGATCTGAATGCATCTATATACTGACCTATATTACGTTAAATGGTTTAGAGCTCACTGGTGCAGACTTTACCTTGCCTGGTTATTAACTTTTCAGCCACCCTGCTGGATCTCAAAAGTTTTGCATGACCAGCTTAGCAAAGGTGTACGCTTATAACCAGCTGTCTGCAGTTTGCAGTCAAACGCAATTTAAATAATGCAGGGGAATTTGTTCAAGAACATGTTCCGCTTACCAGGAGGTGCTTGTGAATGGTTCCACGACAACTGGTCTACCGACAACTCGTCTAACGACAACTCGTCTCCGGACAATTGGTCTAACGACAACTGGTCTACTGACGAATAGTATTGATGAAATAGAAGCTGGATTTAAGAAAACGTTATTTTTGCTTAAATGGAAGCTGGATTGATGATTTTCATTCATGTATTCCAACATGCACCCATTTCTACGTCAAATCTAAAAATACCTTCATCCAGCTTCTATTTCTCGCCTGTTATTTTAGTCAATCCAGCTTCTATTTCATATATAAAAATATTCGCATCCAGCTTCCATTACTTAAGCGGTTTTCTTATCAATCCTGCTTCCATTTCAGATCTAGAAATACCTTCATCCAGCTGTTATTTATCATGCGTTATTTTCGTCAATCCAGCTTCTATTTCACCTGTAAGAGAACCATCATCCAGATTTCATTCCTCTTGCGTTTCTTCATCAATCCAACCTACATTTCACCTCTAAAAACTATCATCCAACTTCCATTTCTCAAGCGCTGAGTAAGTTGTCAGTAGACCAGTTGTCGTTAGACGAATTGTCCGGAGACCACTTGTCGTTAGACGAGTTGTCGTTAGACGAGTTGTCGTGACACCCTTGTGAATAGGCCCCGCCTACTTAGAATAAAAACCGACGCAAAAATACAGGCAAACTGAATTTTTAAATTAATGATAATTGTATAAACAAAACGAGTACAGAAAAATACAGTATGTATCCAAACGTCTTTAAATAACAATCATATTGACGGATATTGTAGCCTACAAAGAAATTTAATTAACAACGCATACAGTTAGCCCATGCAGAAGAGAGTTTTTATCAACGCAGGTGCTTAAAATTGAATGCAGTAACAGGCCTAGCCACGATACAAAAGTTGATTATAATAGATTTCGACAATCTTTACTGTAACTGAAATTATCCCATCGTAAACATTCCCTGCATTGGCTTCATTCTTCAGTGAAACGAAAGATGGCAAGAGCACTGGTCCGACGATCATTGGCATAAATAGCCATTACCTCATTCCTCTCGCTATTGTAGTGCAAACTCCTGACACGTTGGAAACCGTTCTGATTTGGCTGCGCACCAGTGAAATTCAAGATATTGAACTCAGAATCTAACAGCTCGATTCCATTTCTCGAATCATTTATCAGAATTCTGCCCCAATTATCCGCAAAATTCACTCTACTCGTTGCATTTAGTGACGATTTATATTTCCGTTCAAACGGCTTAATAGGCCTAGCATTTGGATCGATCTCGGTTAATTCCCGGTGATGTTGGTCTCGAGAGACTAACACAAGGTTTCCATTTGATTTCTGGATCACAAAGTCGGCATATCCGTAACCAAAGACACATCTTTCTGGAGTCGACGTTATGTTATGAAGCAACAAACCGTTTGGACCATATGTTTTTATTGCCCCATCTCTGATTATCAGGTTGCCTTCAGGGGAGACGGACATTGAGGATATTGGAAAGTCTAAATCACTGATCAATGTCTCGACCTTCCACTTGTATGCTTCCTCTCTCGTAAAGCGAAAGACAGAAGAGCAGAAAGTATCCCTGTGTTGTTCTAGCACATAAATACAATTTGACACGTTGCAAGCTTCTACGTACGCGGGACGTATTATTGTGAACGGGATGATCTCTTTCACTCTTGCCATATTGTTGCGGTCGTAAACTTTAATCTCGTTAATAAAACGGTGGCCATGAATATTATAGTAATGGCAGAAAAGAAGTACTTCATCCTTAAGTGTAGTAACGCGGGTGACGTGGTCTTGGATTAGTGATTGATGCAAAATCTCTAAACGAATCGTCTTCTGACCTAAAAATACAATTTTTATATGAATAATTTAAACAAATGAAATAGGCCTGCGCCACGACTATTCGCGAACAACCATATAAGCATAGGCCTGGGTCTACTTATTGTTAAAGGCCTACTCCAGTTCTAATTATGTAAAGTAAAAATATAAATTTTAGATCACAAAACAAGTGGAGCTTGTTTGCACTCTAGTTTTTTTCACGTGAAACTCCTTTTTCAAGGCCCTGAGCCAGCAATGGACGAATCCTAAGGTCCTGGATACGAGGCCAGCGTATCGCAGGACTTGCCGTTTACTTCCCAGCTTACGCCGGTGTAAAGGTTTCAGATTATCCCCTCCTAAACATTACCCCCTGAAAACTGTAAATTGCATCAATCATCGCATTTATTGCACTAAAAATATAAGAAAAATCATCCCGCTTCTTGTTTTGGTCTGAAGATTTTCATCCGTCATCCCACTTCGTGGTTTGTTATCAATATTTTCATCTGTAACTAAAATACTAATAGCCGCTGAAATTTACATGGAGAAAATGGCTTCGAGGCTATTATTTTTTTCCGATCAAAATATTGATAGCAAACCACGAAGTGGGATGACGGATGGAAATCGTCAGACCAACCCAAGAAGCGGGATGATTTTTCTAATTTTTTTAGTGCAATAATTGCGGTGATTGATGCAAATCTAGTTTCCGGGGGGTAATCTGAAACCGGTCTCAAGTTACCGGGGGGTAATGTTTAGGAGGGGGTAATTTGAAACCTTTACACCGGTGCCAAATTATACTGCTTATAGTGACAGAGGCACGTGTGCGTAAACAACTTGCCCAAGGTCGTTACCCGGAGTCGAACCCGCAACCTCGCGCTCTGTGAGCGGACGCGTTACTTGTCCGCCACCAGGTCGCTGTACCGGTATAGTCTTTAATATTTTTGGATTGTAATTAGGCTAGAATCGCTAGATGATAGGCTAGGTTATTGTGACTCAGTGACTGTTGTGGAACATATTGACGTCAATCCAAGCTCCGTTTACTTTTGCACATCTAACAAAAATAGTTAGCAGAGTAAGCAATAGCCTACCATCAAGAGCTCGGTGAAGTTCCTTTCGAAAGAAGTCAGTCGTAAGGATGTTGTTCCAATACGGACAGACAGATCTCATTTTGTCTATCACAAGATCAGCTTTTTCTTCCCATACACTTTTCGACAGCTTCATATCCTTTACTTCCGTAGCTATGGCTTTAACGAGAATACACTGCAGCATCTCCACCGGAAGATCATGCAGCTGCAGAGAATGACAGAACATTACATTTTAGTTTATATATACACGTTTTGAGAATTTATCATGTCAGCTTAACCCAGCTACTCAATAGGCCTAAATTATTCTGATAAATAATCAACTTTGCAATAAGAAACAAATTATGAGGAGCAGGACGCAATGCTATAAGCTTAGGCGTACCTGTCTTCCCACTTTAAAATTGCCAGGTATTATTGATTGGTTGATTCTTATGGGAAATTCTCCTCACCAAGTAGCCTAATTTAGCTGCAATTACGCAGGGCTGTTTTAAATGAATTTTTATAACCGCACAACTCTTTCTTTTTTTCGCATCCTGCATGGTAAATTACCTCCAATCGGAGGAAAATGGCCTTTTTGCTAGTTTTAACTGTATAGAAGTGCTTATACAACTGCACAAATACATTTAGAACTGCACATTTTGTGTACAACTGCACGTTAAAAAGCCCTGCAATTAGGCTCTTATGGCAATAATTTCCTTTTTAACAATTTTTTATCTTGAATATTATCTAGGCCTATCTGGTTTGCTCTTATAATTTATGCAAATTTTGCACAGTACGTTGCAAAATCGCTTGCAGAATAATTGCATCGCACTGGTTACAAACGACGGTTTGTTGAATACATCATATTGAAGCCCAACATGTCACTGTTACATATAGCCTATTGTAAATTTTAGGTTTTAGGCCTAGTTGATAATAAAGCTGCCTAGCTTCCGAAAAACTTGGATAATGTTAGTCAATGAGACTAATAAAACTAGATAGGCCTAGGCCTAACAATAATATTCCAATAATCAGAGGGAGTTGCATTACTCAATGTGGGCCTAAAGGTGACGACTGGGAGAATTTTACTCACGACGTGAGATCTGTCATATCATGTTATCATGGTTATCATTGAGTGGATTAAAGTGAGAAAGGTGTGTGTCGTCCAGTCCCACTCCCTCTCTCTCTCTCTTCTCACACAGACGATCGTACAGAAGCCGAGACATGTGGATCCGAGAGTGCGAGTGCAGAAAATAACCGGTTCCACGACAATTGGTCCAACGACAAATCGTCCAACGACAACTCGTCCACGGACAACTGGTTTTTACAGGTGAAATAGAAGCTGGATTGATGAAAAACCGCTTAAGAAATGGAAGATGGATCATGTTTTTTCTATCTGAAGTAGAAGCTGGATGCATATTGAGACACATGATGAAAATCGTCAATTCAGCTTCTATTTAAGCAAGAAAACCATTAGACTTTTTCATAAACCAAGCTCCTATTTCGTAAATAAAGAACTTTCATCCAGCTTCCATTTCTCAAGCGTTTTCTCATTAATCCGGCTTCTATTTCGGTGGACGAGTTGTCGGTGGACCAGTTGTCCGTGGACGAGTTGTCGTTGGACGAGTTGTCTATGGACGAGTTGTCGTGACAACAGATAACCATAGACCTAGGTAGGTCTGTAGCGAATAAACGCTCCTTAACAAACGAATCAATTAACTAATAACCTGTGTAATTATTAATACTAAGTAACAGTTAAGCTAGACAATTAATTGGCGTATTTAATAGATAATTAATAAATTGAATTGTGGCATTAGCGAATATAACAGTAGAAATCACAAACACAAATGCGCTACAAAAATCAGTCAACGCTTGAGGAGGCACGAAAACAGCGTTTCGCGCAGCAGACGATCGTCAACACTGTGAGCAGCCGAAGAGTCACGTGGTCTGATTCGGGCATGAGATTCTGAAAAGAATGGCAGACATTTTGCGATTTGTCAACCAAAAAACGTTAATTCAGAATGCGCCGATGACATTTATTTGAGTGTGAAAAACGGGACTTATTGTACGTTTATTCCACTGCTGATCTGTAAATCCTGGGGAACGTAGTACCTGGGTAAGATAGAACTGTTCGAAGTTTAAGTCGGACTGTAATAGCGAACAAAGTCAATTTTCGCTCGGTGTCGATCTTGAGATCGAGAAGACATTGCGATTGGAGTTTCGAAGTAACGAGAAGAAGTGGTGATTTCGACGACGAAGCAGAAGTGAAGAAGACGTGTGAGTAGCCAGTGCTCACATAAGAACGAAGACGACGCGGTGGTGAAACGGCGACCGAGGGCAGCCAGGGAGAAGCGACCTTTCTTCCCATCTTTCCTTCCAATCCAGTTTCCCTGTGTCAAGAACAAGGACCTCATCATCTACTCAAGAAGGGAACTCCTGAGGAAGCTAAGCACCTTATAATATTTTAGTAGATAAATACGCCACAATAGGTAGTTAGGGTATTGAATATTATTTACTGTTGAATGTTGATATTTATAATATACATCAAAAATGAAATACAGCTTGTTCTTGTTGTAGGTCAATTCTAGTAAACATTCTTGATCACCCATTACGAATCCCTGAGTTTATAAAGCGTCTAGGGTAAGACCTGGTATGCGACAGTATGGGGACTCAGATTCCGGGATTTTAGTCAGCTTAAAAACTGATCTAATTGAACATTAATGACACTAGAAACAGCATAGAACAATATTGCTAGTATATTGATTTTTTGGATGTAAAGCTGAACTGATAGAGACTTGCATTTTAGAACTGTAGAGTGTATTTTAAAGAGTCCACAGCGACTGATATATTGAATTGATTTCTGTGTTCAGAAATTATATAGCGCATTTTTTGCCTATATTTTACTACTTGCTAATTTGAAGTAAGTCAGTAAGTGATGGCCAACAGTGATTTCGAAAACTGGGCGAAGATAGCCAAAGAGTTAGAGCTAAGTGGAGAGGAGCTTCGTACGTTTGTTAAAGAAAGACAGGCGGAACAGCGGCAAGACAGAATAGCAGAAAGGGCGTTTGCAAAGGAAGCCGAATTAAAGAAGATTGAGGCCGATGCAGAGGTAAAGAAAGCTGAGTTAGCAGCTGAGGCAAAGAAGGCGGAAGTGGAAATGAGACGGATTGAGGCTGAAGCCGAAGACAGGAAGACCCAAGCAGCAATGCAGGCTAGAAAGGCCGAAATTGAGTTAGAAGCAATTAGGAGTGCGGAGACAGAAGCAAGAGAGAATCGCTTAGCCGCTGAAGCACGAGAACAACGTGAAGCGACTGAAGCACAACAACGACGTGAAGCGACTGAAGCACAACAACAACGTGAGCTACAGCTAGAATTAGCACGGATTGAATCACAAGTAAGAATGAGAGAAATTGAGTCCAGAGGTCAAGACAGAGAAAGTGGAAGTGCATCATTCACAATGGTTGGTGACAATCCACAACAAGGGGAAAACAACAGGAACAACAGAGGAATGAGGGATATCAAATTCCCCATCTTCAACGAAAACAAAGATTGTTTAGACGCTTACCTGTTGCGGTTCGAACGAACTTGTGTAGCATACGAGATAAAGAAGGAAGTGTGGTCACTAGTGTTAGCTAGACACCTTGAGTCAAGAGCACTTGAAGTATATCAGAGACTGTCTGTGGAGGAGGCTCAAGATTATGAATGTCTGAAGACACAGTTACTAAAAAGATTCAAGTTAACTGAAGGTGGATATAGACACAGGTTCAAGACAAGCAAAATGGAAGCCGGAGAAACACCGACCAATTTTATTTATAGACTGCGACGCTACATGCAGCAATGGATTGCTCAAGCAGGCTTTGAACAGACCTATGAAGGAGTAGAAGAATTGTTATTAAAGGATCAATTTTACCTGACGTGCAGCACAGAGCTAAGAATGTTTATCAAAGAGAAAGGGAAGACAAGTTTGAAAGAAATGTTAGCGTGTGCTGAGTCATACATAGAGGCACATGGCTACAAATATGCAGAGGCAAGCATAAAACCAGATGTGAAATTCCACAACGAAAGGACAAACAACAGACCCTTTGAGAATAAATCCAAAGAAGAATTTGGTAACAGCCAAAACAGGAGTAGAAATGATGTAACAATAAATCGGGAAGTGAACCGTGGTGTAAGTTCAAACAGAGGGTTCAGTCGAGAACGTGAGAACACTGTGGGACATAAAATTACTTGTTTTCTCTGCGGTGAGAACCATAAGGCATATTCGTGCCCACACAAGAATAAAGAAGCTGTCAGACACACTGCAGCCGCAGTGCAAATATTCGAGAATCAGACATATAGGGCCAGACAGCAGATTGAAATGCAGAAAATGAGTAATGTTACAAAGGACCAACATAGGGTAGATGACAAGATGATTAAAGCATTACCCATGCAAACAGCTGCAAGTGCTTTGGTGACTGGAACCAATGTCGGATGCATGAATCTAGAAAACAGAAGTGAACATGAAGTAAAAGTGAACGGGAGAAATGTCAGGTGTCTCTATGATTCTGGATCGACATGTTGCATAATTAAACGTTCGTTAATAGACGACACAGATTTGACAGGTGAGGAGACACATTGTGTATTGGTCGATGGAAGTTTGAGATGTTTTCCACTAGCCAAGATAAACATAGAGAGTGAATACTTTAGTGGAGAGGTACAAGCGATGGTCATGGAAAATCCGTCGATGCCAGTTATAATTGGGATGATCGAAGGTATACAATACCAGATCACACATGGAAAACAGAAGGATATAATCAGTGGAGAACCAAAGAATGCAATTGCTGAAGTGAAAAGCAAGAGCATATTGAGAGACAGATCTAAATCTAGAGATAGATCAGTACATGACAAAAAGTCAGTGAAATTCACTGACGATGTAACAGTAAATGAGACAGAGGAAACAAATACAGCAGCAGCAGTTGAGACCAGAGCTGAGGTCAAAAGAACAACAAAGTACAAACCATTGAAGATAGCAAAGATGCCTGATCTAAATGTGACAGCAAAAGAAATACAGGAAATGCAGAGTCAAGATGAGACGTTAAAGAAATATTTGGATGGAGCAATAGATTGGGATGGTCAAGATAGCAGAATAGATGTAATGACATGTGTCAAGAGAAATGGATTACTGTATAGAAGATACAAGGAGGTATTAAAGGATGAAGTGAAATGGCAGTTGATGGTGCCTAAACAGTTGAGAAGTAAGGTGTTGGCAGTGGCACACAATTCGTTGTTGTCAGCTCATTTAGGCATGAGAAAAACACACGACAAAATTCTCAATGAATTTTATTGGCCAGCAATCAGACAGGATGTACGAAGATACGTCTTGAGTTGCGATATTTGCCAGAAATCTGTAGACAAGAAAGTGAATTACAGAGCACCGATGGGCCATCTACCAGTATTAGATGTACCGTTCAAACATATCTGTATAGATATCATAGGGGAGGTACACCCAATGTCAACCAGGGGATATCGGTACATATTGACCATCATAGATTTGAGCACCAGATACCCTGAAGCAATTCCGTTGAAAGGGATCAGTACAGAAGAAGTAGCAGAAGCATTGTTTGGCTTCTACTGTCGTATGGGAGTGCCGGAAAAGATACACACAGATCGTGGAAGTCAGTTTACATCAGAACTTATGGCAGAAGTAAACAAGATGTTACTGATAAAGCACACATTAACAAGTCCTTATCACGCCATGGGGAACGGATGTGTCGAAAGACTAAACGGTACTATAAAGGCCACATTAAGGAAGCTAATGGGAGAACAGGAGAAGGAATGGGATCGCTATTTAGCACCATTACTGTTTGCTCTGAGAGACACGGTACATGAAAGTCATGGATTCACTCCATTCGAGTTAATATTTGGAAGATCATGCAGAGGTCCAATGCAAATACTTAAAGAATTATGGACAAATGAAACAGTTGAAGAAGAAGTCAAGGATGTATACACATACATGATTGATCTGAGGGAACGCATTGAAGAAACTTGCGATATGGCTCAGAAAGCAATCCACGTGGCAAATGCAAGGAATAAAAAGTATTATGATAAGAAAGCAAGGTACAGAAAACTAGAAATAGGCGAGAAAGTACTATTGTTATTACCAAGTTCAAAGAACAAGATGTTAGTGAAATGGAAGGGACCATTCATAGTGAGAGATAAAATCGGAGATCATGATTATAGGATAGAGATTGAGAAAGGTAAAGTCAAGACTTACCATATCAACATGCTGAAGAAGTATAATGAGAGAGAAGAAGAAAAGCCAGATGGTAAGATAGTGGCATATGTATCAGCAATTGTGCATGATGGGAAGGAAGGAGAAGATGAAGAAGAAGAAATATTGGACTTGTACATAAGTAAGCAGACAGAAACTTACAAAGATGTGGACATAAATCCCAAGCTGGAAGAAAATCAGAAGAGAGACTTAAGGAATTTATTGAAAAGATATGAAGATATTTTCACGGACAAACCTGGAAGAACAGATTTGGTCAAGCATGAAATACATTTGACAAACGAGGAACCAGTTAGACAGAGAGCGTATCCAACTCCATATCATTTACAAAAGGAAATCGATAAGGAAATTCAGACAATGTTGGAGAATAATATAATAGAGAGATCGGAGGCAGCTTACGCAGCACCATTGGTGGTGGTAAAGAAGGCAGACGGTAGCAATAGGCTGTGCTGCAACTACAAACAGTTGAATAAGGTTACAGTATTTGACCCTGAACCTATGATGTCAAACGAAGATATATTTAATAAGCTGAGTGGGAGCAGAATCTACAGTAAGTTTGATTTTTGCAAGGGCTATTGGCAGATCCCAATGAGTCCAGAGTCGAAAGATTATACCACGTTCATTTGTGCCAATGGCATGTATAAATTCAATGTAATGCCATTCGGATTAGTAAATAGTGCTTCGAGTTACAACAGACTAATCAGGAAAATTCTGCATGGAACAGAAAACCTTGAAAGTTATGTGGATGACATATTAGCCCACAATGAAGGATGGCAGGATCACTTGGAAACACTGGAGATATTTTTTGAAAGGGTTAGGGAAGCCAACCTAACATTGAAGCCAAAGAAATGCTCATTAGGGTACGGAAAAATAGATTTCTTGGGTCACACGTTGAATAATGATGACATCAGTCCAAAAGAAGAGTCTGTGGACAAGATCATTGATATGCCTAGACCAAAGACGAAAAAACAAGTGAGGAGTTTCATCGGAGCAGTGAATTACTATAGAAAATTCATTCCACACTGTGCAGAAATAATGGCACCGCTAAGTGATTTGACAAAGAAGTTGTCACCTGGAAATGTCGAATGGAATGAGAAATTGGAAAACAGTTTTATGCAGTTGAAAGAAGAACTGGCAAAGGCACCAATTCTGAGATTACCGAACTTAGAGAAGGAGTTCATATTGCAGACGGATGCAAGTGGAAAAGGGATCGGATGCGTAATAATGCAGGAATATGAGGGGGTGAATCATCCCATAGCATATGCGAGCAGGAAGTTACTTGAGCGAGAGATGAGGTATTCGGTGGAAGAAAGAGAATGCTTAGCCATAATGTGGGGCGTAAGTAGGTTCGACAGGTATTTGTGCGGCAAACAGTTTGTGATTGAGACGGATCATTGCGGATTGCAATATATGAAAGAGGGTAGAATGAAAAATGCAAGGGTTATGAGATGGAGTCTAGCCTTGCAAAATTATTCGTTTACCATTAGATACATCAAGGGGTCCAACAATGTAATTTCAGATTACTTGAGCAGGGGACTAGAGTGATATATAGTGAACCTTTGATGAATGATAAGTTGTATATAAATAGGTGTAGAACAGTAATTTTGTTGTGTTATGTAAGGTAAAGGAAGATAGTTTATAGATTAGTTTGTTAAGTATGTGAGTAAGTTAAAGCCTGTGAACAGACTTTTGAAGGGGGGCATTTGTAGCGAATAAACGCTCCTTAACAAACGAATCAATTAACTAATAACCTGTGTAATTATTAATACTAAGTAACAGTTAAGCTAGACAATTAATTGGCGTATTTAATAGATAATTAATAAATTGAATTGTGGCATTAGCGAATATAACAGTAGAAATCACAAACACAAATGCGCTACAAAAATCAGTCAACGCTTGAGGAGGCACGAAAACAGCGTTTCGCGCAGCAGACGATCGTCAACACTGTGAGCAGCCGAAGAGTCACGTGGTCTGATTCGGGCATGAGATTCTGAAAAGAATGGCAGACATTTTGCGATTTGTCAACCAAAAAACGTTAATTCAGAATGCGCCGATGACATTTATTTGAGTGTGAAAAACGGGACTTATTGTACGTTTATTCCACTGCTGATCTGTAAATCCTGGGGAACGTAGTACCTGGGTAAGATAGAACTGTTCGAAGTTTAAGTCGGACTGTAATAGCGAACAAAGTCAATTTTCGCTCGGTGTCGATCTTGAGATCGAGAAGACATTGCGATTGGAGTTTCGAAGTAACGAGAAGAAGTGGTGATTTCGACGACGAAGCAGAAGTGAAGAAGACGTGTGAGTAGCCAGTGCTCACATAAGAACGAAGACGACGCGGTGGTGAAACGGCGACCGAGGGCAGCCAGGGAGAAGCGACCTTTCTTCCCATCTTTCCTTCCAATCCAGTTTCCCTGTGTCAAGAACAAGGACCTCATCATCTACTCAAGAAGGGAACTCCTGAGGAAGCTAAGCACCTTATAATATTTTAGTAGATAAATACGCCACAATAGGTAGTTAGGGTATTGAATATTATTTACTGTTGAATGTTGATATTTATAATATACATCAAAAATGAAATACAGCTTGTTCTTGTTGTAGGTCAATTCTAGTAAACATTCTTGATCACCCATTACGAATCCCTGAGTTTATAAAGCGTCTAGGGTAAGACCTGGTATGCGACAAGGTCCTACATGAAGGCGGTTTTTATAATATTATAGCCCACTTGTTCAATGTCCATGATATTAATATTTTACGAATCACGTGATTCGCTTGTCACGCTTGGATCATGGATGATTCCCGTTGCTCTATCTATATTATTAGATCTAGCTAGGCCACTTATTATCAGCTTACCGTTTTGTCGCTCGATGAGCCGAGTCTCGAACGTTTAGCACTGGCCACTTGTCGGAAAACTGCGATAAAAGTAAATCATTCGATTATAATTTTATACAGCGTCGCAATTATTTTATTGTCTGTGTACAAAAATGTGTAATTGTCATTATTTTCTTTGTTTGTAAAGGAAAAAAATCAATTTTTTCAAGCACACAAATAATTAGGCCTATTAAGCTACCCAGTGTTCAGCTACATTAGCCAAGCGTAATAAAATAAAACTACTTCCGGGTGAAATAAATGATTGTGCTGAAATTGAATGAACAGTGATATAGGCTAAGGCTACATGTGTCAGAGGGCAACAGTAGTCTATTAGAAGCAAAACGAGAGATGAAAATAGTGGTATAGTAAAACTAGAAGTTGGATGAGCGATGGGATGAATGCTATGAAACAATGGCATTGATGCTGAATTAATGCTTTGACCCTGCTTTGAGGGTTTGGCTCCTTTATATCCTACTTGCAGGAGCTCTGCTGCTTAACCACGCATGTTCAACGCCGCTGCTCTCTCCGCTCAGCTGCACAAGCGGAAATTATTGTTCCACGGTCACGGACTGCAATCAGGCAGCGCCGTGCATTCTCCGTGGCTGGCCCTGCGACCTGGGATGAGCACCCTGTTAGGCCTATCCTTCGTCAAATAGAATAGCCTACCTATTGGCCTGCGCCTTTCTACTTCATTTCTTTCTCTTCTTAAGACGGTCTTATTCAACCGGGGTTGGACTGGGAGCGCTCCTGAGTGGAAACCTTGAAGGAGCGCTATATCAAATTCTCAGTAAATAAATAAATAAATTGCATTAAAATAATAAGCCGGATAAGTGATCAAGTGTTTATGATGACGGGTGTATGCTGTATATGTCACTGTAGAAGGTTCCACGGCAACTGGTCTACCGACAACTCGTCTACCGACAACTCGTCTCCGGACAATTGGTCTGACGACAATGGGTCTACAGGAGAATAGCATTGATGAAATAGAAGCTGGATTTACGAAAATGCTTTTTTGCTTAAATGGAAGCTGGATTGATGATTCTCATTCATGTAGGCTATTCCAACATGTACCATTTATACTTCAAATCTAAAAATAACTTCATCCAGCTTCTATTTCTCGCTTGTTATTTTAGTCAATCCAGCTTCTATTTCAGATATAATAATACCCACACCCAGCTTCATTTACTTAAGCGGTTTTCTTATCAATCCAGCTTCTATTTGAGATCTAGAAATGCCTTCATCCAGTTCTTTTTATCATGCGTTATTCTCGTCAATTAATCTTCTATAAGTTCTATTTCACATGTAAAAGAACGATCATCCTTATTCCACTTCTCTTGCGTTTTTCATCAATCCAACCTCCACTTCACCTCTAAAAACTGTCATCCAGCTTCCATTTCTCAAGCGCTAGATCAGTTGTCAGTAGACCACTTGTCGGTAGACGAGTTGTCGTGACACCAGTCCTACAGGTATTATAATACGACTACTCGTATTGGAGTTATGAATATTATTAACAATGAACTATTATGGAGAGCATTCATTGGTCTAGTAGGCTATACTCAAATAATTATTCTTCATTGCAATAAAATTACCATATTTTGAGTTTTCATTCTTTTGCTCGTCATTACTGGACTTAGTTGCTGTCCGTTTCTTTGACTTGACGCGGTGGGTTACATTGTCCATCTCCAGAACATCAAACGTCGCCTTTTGAAGAAGCACAATATGCTCCAATATTGCAAGAAACACCAAACTATGTTGGAGGAAAAGTCGAAAGCCAATAATTATAATAAAATAGGAGCCTACGCGAATAATATTAATCCCTGAAACGACTAATGGCGCGTTGAACACGACGTGAGTCACGTGATAATATTGACTATGACGTCACCCAAGGCTTATTTAACGATATCATCGATAAAACATTCTTTTGCTGGGCCCCCAAAAAAGATGGGGGCACATAGCGTAATTAGTCATTAGCCTGTCTAGTTGTGCAACATTATTATTTTTAATCAATCCAAATTCTAGTTTGGCAAGAATAGTTATCTTCTGGACCTGGAAGTGACTTTGGCCAGCCAATCTGACCTGTTTTGACATTAAACTCATGTGAACTCGATCCACTACCCCCATTTGTTATCAATGACATTTTGGATGACTTTAGCCCCTTTTTAGTCTACCTGTTTAATAGGGTGTCACGACAACTCGTCTAACGACAACTCGTCTAACGACAAGTGGTCTCCGGACAATTCGTCTAACGACAACTGGTCTACTGACGACTTATCCAGCGCTTGAAAAATGGAAGCTGGATGATAGTTTTTAGAGGTGAAATGGAGGTTGGATTGATGAAAAAACGCAAGAGAAATGGAATCTGGATGATGGTTCTCTTACAGGTGAAATAGAAGCTGGATTGACGAAATTAACGCATGATAAATAAAAGCTGGATGAAGGTATTTCTAGATCTGAAACGGAAGCAGGATTGATAAGAAAACCGCTTAAGTAATGGAAGCTGGATGAGGATATTTTTATATATGAAATAGAAGCTTGATTGACTAAAATAACAGGCGAGAAATAGAAGCTGGATGAAGGTATTTTTAGATTTGACGTAGAAATGGGTGCATGTTGGAATACATGAATGAAAATCATCCATCCAGCTTCCATTTAAGCAAAAAAAAACATTTTCGTAAATCCAGCTTCTATTTCATCAATACTATTCGTCAGTAGACGAGTTGTCGTTAGACCAATTGTCCGGAGACGAGTTGTCGTTAGACGAGTTGTCGGTAGACCAGTTGTCGTGGAACCGTTTAATAGATCCCTCTCTGAAGGTTGCATCCCTCCCTCTCAGAAACGGGCCCTTGTCTTTCCTTCACAAAAAAGCCTAACCTTGACACCAATAGATCCCTCTCTGAAGGTTGCATCCCTCCCTCTCAGAAACGGGCCCTTGTCTTTCCTTCACAAAAAAAGCCTAACCTTGACACCAACCTTTGCCAAAATTATCGGCCTATCTCAAATCTATCCTTTCTTTCTAAGACACTTGAACGCCTTGTCTCTCTGCAGTTTCTACCTTACCTTGAGCAATCCGGTCTCCTTCCTGCAAATCAATCTGGTTTTAGGGCCCATCATTCCACCGAGACAGCTCTCCTTTCTCTATTATCCGAAATCTATTCTGCTGTTGATAGGTCTGAGGTCTCTCTGTTGGCCCTCTATGATGTCTCTTCAGCTTTTGACATGGTCGATCATGATATTCTACTCAAGCGTCTTGAGACCTCCTATGGTGTTAAAGGCCTCCCCCTATCTTGGTTCCAGTCGTACCTTTCTGAAAGAACTCAAATGATTATATCTGGTGACTCTCGAACCCAATGGGTTCATGTTAATCTGGGTGTTCCTCAAGGTTCAGTTCTTGGACCTCTCCTATTTATTCTTTACACGGCCGACATCTCTTCTCTTTTTCCGATTTGTAGTGCTGCTGGCCATCTATTTGCTGATGATGTTCAGGCTTTTGTCCATGGTCCCTCATCTTCCCAGCTGCTATTAGTTGCTCTTATTGAATCCCTTACTACTCATCTCCACTCATGGATGTCTTCAAATCGCCTTTCACTTAATACTTCAAAGACTCAATTCATCTGGCTAGGTACTCCCCAGCAGCTCCAGAAGCTTGATTTCTTTCTGCTCTCTGAAAGATTTCCGCTGTTTTCCTTCTCTTCAAGTGTGCGGGATCTGGGTGTTGTAATTGATAGTTCACTTACCTTTACTGAGCATATTTCCAATGTTACACGCTCGTCATATTTCCATTTAAGACGTCTCAGAGCCATTCGTCGCTCTGTCTCCTCCTCCATCTTCACTACCTTAATTCATGCTTTTATATGTTCACGAATTGACTATTGCAATGCTCTCCTCATTGGTCTTCCTAAAGTTCGTCTTTCACCGATTCAGTCGGTTCTCAACTCAGCTGCTAGATTGATTGCCCGCCTTCCCAAGTACTCTCACATCTCTACCTTTATGTTTCATGAACTTCACTGGCTTCCTCTCCGTGCTCGCACACAATTTAAGATCCTGACTCTGATCATAAAGGCTCAACGGGGTCTTGCCCCAAAATATCTCACTAATGTTTTACTTCGTCCTCACTCAGCTTCCTCCCACCGTCCACTTCGTTCATCCAACAGATTTGACCTCTTGGTTCCTCGGTCCAGAACTGTTATGGCTCAGTCTCGAACTCTCGATCATTTGTCTCAATTGGTCCTTCTCTTTGGAATGCCCTCTCTCCTTCTGTTCGCTCTACACTTCTTTCTGGTAGTCTCTCCTCTGCTTTGTCTCTTCTCAAAACCTGTTTCTTCTCGCTGGGAATTGCGCACTGGGAGCGCCTCTGAACGGTTCACCCTACTAGAGGCGCTTTATAAATGTTTAAATACAATACAATACAATACACTACATTAAAGTGATTTAATGTAGACCTGAAGTGGACAACTTGCAGTCAAAGCGACTTGACCCGACTTAGCAAAACAAACTTCGGACTTGAAGTCGACTTCTGACATGGTAACTTATTAGCCTATTACTACGTAGGCCTACGGCTAATTATTGTGGTAAAAGTCAAGCCAATTTTGCATAGCCTGCCTATGCCTATCATCATACATTACTAGGTTCTACCAGTAGCCTACTCACTGACAGTAAAATCTGCCATTGTTCAATATGACAGTTTTCCGTCTGCAGACGATTGCATATGCAACGCTAAAATAACCGATAATAATTTTTATCACGAAATCCAGATTTTATTTGCGTCGTATTCACGGACCACTGGAAACTCATTTATTTGCTAGCACTCATGTCGATCTTCATAAGGGAGGAGACGTTCAGAAATTTTATAGGGCCTATTAACATTTTTATTCGCCATTTTTTATGAAGCATGCTGTGACTTTTAACATCGAATAGCAAGTTATAATTATGAACGGCTGACCAACTCGCCAACGTTGCATTATGCATACCAGTAATTCACAGAAAAAATTAATGCCAATGCTACGTAACAATTGAAAAGAGCAGTAGAAGAATAACCACAAAATCTAGAATGAATTGAAATCGTTTATTCAAACTATAAAAAATGCCAACCAGGCTAACAGAACAGAATAATAAGAAATCATGAAACAGTAACCTAGGCTAAATGCTGTGCAGGGCACTGCAGGCCTTAAACAGCATGATTACCGTAAATATTGTCTGTACTAATCCCATAGAGCTTGACTACAAAAACTTGTCTAATGACTCACTAGGCTTACTTAATCATACCATAATTATAGTAATCACCCGAGTCGTTGTTGATCAAGCGAAACACTAAAACAAGGCTAGCTAAAAACGTGAATCCTCTGGTTCAGCGAAGAGAAAAAGGCGTTTTTTACAAGTTCAGCAACTGCATATTTTCATTTGAGCATGAAGCGATTGAAGTTTCGCATTCAGATTCGGCAACTATAATTATTGTGTTCAAAAACTAAATGTTTCTCAACAGCAAAATGTCTGCTTATCTCCTGCAAGTATTTCTTCTAATGTACTTTACGTGTGGGTATCAGCATATATATTTAGCTCATAATATTCGTCCATGCCACAGATATATCCGAACACACCGTGCTATTAAATGCTGTGACATTCAGTTGATATTGGTTTACCACAGCGGTTTTTCCGCATAAATTGTATCACATGGTGATACAAATGGCCTTTGTGCAAAATGTTTTGCAACATAAATTCCACGTGCGCCATTCTCCAGATAGGGTAGACTATAATTATGTCAGTGTGGATTTATCTTTAAATGATCTTTGGCCAAATTGCACGTGTAAGGTTTCTCTCCAATGTGGATTCTTGAGTGATTTTCCAGATTACCTTTCCTTATAAATGCCCTGCCACATAAAGTGCACTCGTATAGTTTTGTTTCATTGTGGGTTCTTGCATGGCATTTCAGATGAGAATTCTGACTAAATGCTTTAGAACATAATACGCATTTATATGGTTTCTCTCCAGAGTGTGTTCTTCCATGACGATTCAATGTAGCTTTAAAAAGATATACTTTGTTGCATAAAATGCACAGGTAAGACTTCTCTCCACTATGGATTCTCTTATGACTTCGTAGGTGTGTTTTATGCTTAAATCCTTGACTACATAAATTGCATTTATACGGCCTGTCTGCACTGTGGGTTTTTGCATGCATTTGCAGGTTAACTCCATGCGCAAACACTTTGCCACATAAATCGCATTTGAATGGCTTTTCTCCACGGTGGGTTCTTGCATGGTCTTTCAGTTTATCATTATGTGCATAGCTTTTGCCACATGAATTGCATTTGAATGGCTTTTCTCCACTGTGTGTTCTTGCATGGTCTTTCAGATTACCATTCTGTGAAAAAGACTTGCCACATAAATTGCATTTGAATGGCTTTTCTCCACTGTGTGTTCTTGTATGTACTTTCACATTAGAATTGTGCAAAAAGGTTTTACCACATAAATTGCATTTAAATGATTTTTCTCTACTGTGTGTTCTTGCATGGCTTTTCAAAGCAGCATTCTGTGAAAAGGTCTTGCCACAAAAATTGCACATGAATGGCTTTTCTCCACTGTGGATTCTTGCATGGCCTTTCTGATTAGCCATGTCTGAAAAGGTTTTGCCACATAAATTGCATTTGAATGGCTTTTCTCCACTGTGGGTTCTTGCATGGATTTTCAAACTAGCATTGCGTGAAAAGGTTTTGCCACACAAATTGCATTTGAATGGCTTTTCTCCACTGTGGGTTCTTGCATGGATTTTCAGATTAGCATCCTGTGCAAAGGTTTTGCCACATAAATTGCATTTGAATGGCTTTTCTCCACTGTGGGTTCTTGCATGGATTTTCAGATTAGCATTGTGCGAAAAGGTTTTGACACATAAATTGCATTTGAATGGCTTTTCTCCACTGTGGGTTCTTGCATGGCCTTTCTGATTAGCCATGTCTGAAAAGGTTTTGCCACATAAATTGCATTTGAATGGCTTTTCTCCCCTATGGGTTCTTACATGGATTTTCAAATTAGCATTGCGTGAAAAGGTTTTGACACATAAATTGCATTTGAATGGCTTTTCTCCACTGTGGGTTCTTGCATGGATTTTCAGATTAGCATCCTGTGCAAAGGTTTTGCCACATAAATTGCATTTGAATGGCTTTTCTCCACTGTGGGTTCTTGCATGGATTTTCAGACTATCGACCCATGTAAATTTTTCCCCACATAGATTGCAGTTGTATTGTTTCTCTTTAGAATGAGTTCTTTCATAGTGCTTCAGTAAATAATTATATCCAAAAACCTTCTTGCAAAAATTGCACTTGTATCGCTTCCGTTGACAATCAGTGTTTTCACCTGTTCTCTGATTCCATTTATTTGTGAATATTTTCGTAGTTAATATGTATTTCTGTTGTGTCTCATCATCGTCATTCCCCGCTTCCATCTTTAAATCTTTAGCAGAACTGCCAAAAGACCATATCTTGTCTTAGCAAGACTGCACTTCATATGGAATTTACGACTGTAATTTTGGACAGGTTCAAATGGTGTCACGACAACTGGTTCACCGACAACTGGTTCAACGACAACTGGTCCACGGACAATTCGTTCACCGACAACTGGTTCACGACAATTGGTTCACTACAATATTATTGGCTCACCGGCAAATGGTGAATGGAAGCTCGATGAAGGTTCCTTATAAGTGAAATAGAAGCTGGATTGACAAAAATAGCGCTTGAGAAATGGAAGCCGGATTAATTATAAAGCGCTTGAGAAATGGAAGCTGGATGCATGTTGGAATACATAAATGAAATTCATCAATCAAGCTTCTGTTTATGAAGCATTCCCTTCATTAATCAAGCTTCTATTTCAGATATAAAATACCATTATCCATCTTTCATTTCACGAGCGTTTTTCATCAATCCAGTTCCAATTTAAAAAGAACATTTTCATCATTACAGCTCCAGTTTCAGATAAAACATTCAAACCAATCCAGCTCCAGCTTAAGCAAGAATATTTTCATCAATCCAGCTCCAGTTTCAGCAAGAATACTTTCTTCAATCCTGCTCCAATAATATTGTCGTGAAATAATTGTCGTGAACCAGCTGTCGGTGAACGAATTGTCCGTGAACAGTTGTCGTTGAACCAGTTGTCGGTGAACCAGTTGTCGTGGAACCGGTTCAAATAGCCAGTAGTCACTAATCATGAAATATTCTTTCAGCGCAATCTGATACTTCTTAAAAATACAATTCTTCACCTTTTGCACACACACAAGCCGAGCAAGGGAGACCCACTAATAATGATAAGAAAATTAATGAAGACCGAAACTCAGGTAGATTAGAGGAGATTTATAAAGTGAAGTTCTTGATGTTGGTAATAAATTATTGTGAAAAATTTAAGAGTAGGCCTAGCAGTTGTAGGCCTAGTAGAAGTAGAAAGACTGCTAATAAGGCATACAATTAACAAGTGCCCCTATAAAAAATTCTAAATAAAAATCGCTAATACTTACAAAAAGAAAGCTAGGCTACATAAACGTGTATCTAGCGTCGCAAATTATTCTTAATTGCACAAGTTCTACCGTTGGTTGAATATAAATCGGACTGACGAACAGGATTCCTGCAAAGTAGAAGTAGAATTGATGAAAATAATTGTTAACTAGGCCTATTATAAGCCTGGGGAACGGGGAAAAACCTGGACAACCCCCCCGGACAACCCCTCCCCCGTGGACAACCCCCCCCCCCCCATTTAGCCTAGGACATTACCCCCCCCCCCCCCCCCGACAAAACCTCCCTTGCTGCGCAAATAGCGTATTTCTGTAGGTAAACTTATAATTTGCTTAAACTTAGGCTAATTATCCAGTTCGCGGTGCTGTGTCAACTAATTAGTGTCACACGGGTAAACACCTGTCATTCAGGCGTGAACTTAGAGCTTGTTAGTGTCATTCATTCACTACGATATGAAACTAATACCTGTTGGTGTAAATTAGGATAGCATAAATCGTTGTCATCAATCCAGCTTCCATTTAAGCAAGAACATTTTCATCAATCCAGCTTACATTTAAGTAAAATTTATTTTGTTTCAATCCGGCTTCTATTTAGTGAGAATTCTTTTCAGCAGTCCAACTTGCGTACCTGTAACCGCCATTTTATAGTCCGTCCACTTATACGCAATATATTCTACAAGAAGGGGGGTTTGTCCTACCCTGAGAGGTTTTGTCCGGGGTTTTTTGTCAGGGGGGTTTGTCCAGGGGTGGTTTTGTCCTACACTCATAACCTATAGCGAAATTAATTAAAAACCATTTGAGATCGAAGCTTGATTGATGAACAATAAAAAAAATTTAATTCAAATTAACAGATGTTGTATTGATGACCAAAAATTATTGTCTAAATATTAGCGGGAGTTAAAACAAAAGCATGCGTACAAAGAAGCCTGGTCGGTGAGAAGAAATCTTGCCAAACTAGAAGTTGGATTAGTTAAAAAAAATCTGCAACAAGAGAGTAATCTACGACGCTAAAATGCATGTTTTTCAATTCCAACAGAGGAACTAAATAGCAATGCAACGAATAAAACATTATCTCTAGAAAAAGTAAAATAAAGAAGATTTTTTAACCTAAAACAATAATAGTCTCCCCTTGACAAAATGGCGTTGCTGTAATGCAATATTAAATTTTTTAGAAAAAAACGTTCGGCTAGCGACGTCTGGAGACTGACGACAATAATTATTATTATACTGGCGTTGTAACAAAGCATGTATGCATTCACTACACGGTGTCCCAATTGAACTGATACCCTTTTTGTTTTGCTGATATACTTGTCAATTCTAAATGAAAATCTATAAAACTTCATAGAATGTAAGAGGGCTAAATTATCAATGTTTCCAGAAATTTTATCCAATTCTACAAACAAAGTCCGAAGTTATGCACATTCAAATTTGGGCAAAGGAAATTGTAAAAAAAGATTATGGCCTCCAAGTCCGTTAGACGACAATAGGACTAATTCTCGTCTATTAGAAGTCGGTGAGACGAAAATGATTTTTCTTGAACTGAAAGGTGGATTTATGAAAGCAACCTCGCTGACATCGAAGCTGGATTGACGAGCAATAATTATTAATTAAATAAAAGTTATTTTGATGACAATTGCTGCCGAAATAGAGGCGGCATTGATGAACGAATTCTTGCCTAAGCAGAAGCTGGATGGTTGAGTGATTCTTGCCAAATTAGAAGTTGGATTGATTAGAAAATAATAATGCCGAAACCATGGACGGAGTTTGGTGTCAGTTATGGGGGGGGGGGCGTGGCTTAAAACTTGGGCTTTGGTTGTTGGGGCGGAGACTTAGTCCAGATCGAGAGGCGCCGACATTTTTTTCTCTGCCCCAAAAAGTAGATGACCTTTTTTAAAAGTCTTTTGATTTAGAAGTTCCGTGAAAATAACCATTTTTCCCGAATAATTATTTTAGTCTGGGCCTTCTTTGAGGGGGGGAGGCATCCCAGAAAGAATTTCATTTTCATGGTGAAAAAAATTACTCATGGCATTCTCGGGGGACCTAGCCCCCCGACCTCTGATAAACTCCGCCCATGTGTGTGGCGTCCATTGGACATAATTATGAACCTGCCTGACGACAGAGAACTAAAGATCAATGCGTGGTTATGATCGCCGCGGTTTTGATATGAGCGGTTTTTGTGAGCGTTTTGACCGGATACCCTTTACAACACACGATAAACAGCAAATGCCTTTATTAGTCCTGTTGTGCTTGACTACGAAAAACTTATATAATGACTGACTAATCATATAACAATACAGTAATCATTGGAGTCGTTGATCAAATGAAATACTCAAATGAGGATAACTAAAAACGTGAATCCATCAGGTTCATCGAAGAGAAAAAAATGCATGTGTTTACAAGTTCAGCAACTGCATACTTTCTTCGGAATATGAAGCGATGCAAGTTTCGCATTCAGATTCCGCATCTACATGTCTATTAAATGTTTCTCAACAACAAAATGTCTGCTTATTTTCTGCAAGTATTTCTTTTTATGCATTTGACGTTTGGGTATCAGCACGTAATGCTAAGCTTATATTCTATAATCGTCACAGATGTATCCCAACGTACCCTGCCATAAAAAATGCTGAGTTCAGTTGATATTTAGTTTATCACAGCGGATTCTTGCATGGCGATTCAAATGGCCTTTGTGTAAAATGTTTTGCAACATAAATTCCACATGTACGGTCTTTCTCCACAGTATCTCAGTGTGAACCTATCTCCAAGAGATCTCTACAAAATTGCACCTGTAAGGTTTCTCTCCAGTGTGGATTCTTGAGTGATTTTCCAGCTGGTAAGTCTCTTTAAATAACCTACCACATAAATTGCACTTCTATTGTTTTGTTACATTGTGGGTTCTTGCGTGACGTTTCAGATGAGCATTCAGGGTAAATGCTTTAGAACATAAAATGCATTGATATGGTTTCTCTCCAGAGTGTGTTCTTCCATGGCGTTTCAATGCAGCCTTCTTTAGATATACTTTGTTGCATAAAATGCACAGGTAAGACTTCTCGCCACTATGGATTCTTGTATGACTCCTTAGGTGAGCCTTCTGCCTAAAGGCTTGACTACACAAATTGCATTTATATGGCCTGTCTGCACGATCAATCAATCAATCTTTATTGAAACCTTTGCCAAAACAACAACAGGATAGCACAGCAAACGCATTATCGCAAAAAAAACGAATTGGCACATAGGAGACAAGGGACCCCAAAAGGGATATTAATCCCGCTAAGGAGGGACCCCAATTACCAAGAAGCAAATACGGATAGATCAGCAGTTAAACCAAGTTCATTGACTGTGCAACTCACGTAAATGAATGCAATAAAGGCATACAGATTGATTTTTAAGTCTTAACTAAACTTAACTAACAGCTAGACTTAACTACTGACAATTATTGACCAGCATAAACTTATAAACTTTATTTTTCAACGGCCAAATGTGATCGCAGCAGTTTTTTAAATATTAACAAATTAGGTGCCTCTTTTATGTTTAATGGAAGGGAGTTAAAAATTGGAGGACCCATGAATCTAATGGAAAATCTACGAGAGTTGGATTGGGCCTTTATGCTACGATACAGACTGGCGCTTCTAGTGTTATACCGATGCAAGTCAGAGCCCTGCTGGAAAAAAGACCTATAAGCACATGGTAGCAGGTTGTGATCAAAGCGGTAGAGGAACTCGCATACCTGAAAAATGTTTATCTGGCAAAATCTAAGAATCTGGAATTCGGAGAACAATGGGCTAGTATGTGATCGACGAGGAACTCCAGCAATTATTCGAACCGCCCTTTTTTGCAATATTACCAACTTATATAGTCGTGAAGCATAGTTGGAGGCCCATATTAAGTTGCAGTATGTAAAATACGGGTATACTAGTGAATAGTAGAGTTGAGAGCGAATGGATTTAGGAAGAACATGGGATGCCCTGGACAAAATGCCAATATTTTTTGCAACTTTTGTTGAGATAAATTTGATGTGATCAGTCCAAGTCAAATGCTGATCAACGTAAACGCCAAGGAATTTTGTCGATATGACTTGGGGTAAAACTGACTCGTTAATTGATAGCACGACGGAGCCTAATGGTGGTGATTTTTTTCTAGGCGATCTAAATAGGATAAAAGAGGTTTTTTCCAAATTTAAAGACAATTTATTTGCTGCAAACCATTTAGAGACCAATTGAAGTTCAGCATTAACAATTTGGGTTAAAGTTAAATATGAAGCATGGGAAAAGAAAACGTTTGTATCGTCCGCAAACAAAATGAACGTCAAAATGGAGGATGAGTTAGGCAAATCGTTTATGAAAAGAAGAAATAGAAGGGGTCCTAAATTGGAGCCCTGCGGAACACCATACTTGACAGGACGAAGATCGGACAGCGCACCGTTACAAGAAACACACTGATAACGGTTATCAAAATAACTTTTAAACCAATTAAGCTGCGTGCCTCTGATACCGTAATTAGCTAATTTACTAAGGAGAATGTCATGGTTAACAGTATCAAAGGCCTTTGCCAAATCAAAGAATATGCCATGGCTTCCTGCATGAATTTGCAGGCTAATTCGATGCACAAACACTTTTCCGCATAAATCACATTTGAATGGCTTTTCTCCACTGTGTGATCTTACATGGTTTTTAAGCTTAGCATTCTGTGCATAGCTTTTGCCACATGAATTGCATTTGAATGGCTTTTCTCCACTGTGTGTTCTTGCATGGTCATTCAGATTAGATTTATGTGAAAAGGACTTGCCACATAAATTGCATTTGAATGGCTTTTCTCCACTGTGTGTTCTTGTATGTACTTTCACATTAGCATTGTGCGAAAAGGTTTTGCCACATAAATTGCATTTAAATGGTTTTTCTCCACGGTGTGTTCTCGCATGGCTTTTCAGATTATCATTGTGTGAAAAGGTCTTGCCACACAAATCGCATTTGAATGGCTTTTCTCCGCTGTGGATTCTAAGATGGATTTTCAGTTTAGCATTCTGCGCATAGGTCTTGCCACATAAATGGCATATGAATGGTTTTTCTCCACTGTGGGTTCTTGTATGGCTTTTCAGATTAGCAATGTCTGAAAAGGTTTTGCCGCATAAATTGCACTTGAATGGTTTTTCTCCACTGTGGATTCTTGCATGGATATCCAGATTAGCATTGCGTGAAAAGGTTTTGCCACATAAATTGCATTTGAATGGCTTTTCTCCACTGTGTGTTCTCGCATGGCTCTTCAGACTAGCATTGTGTGAAAAGGTCTTGCCACATAAATTGCATTTGAATGGATTTTCTCCACTGTGTGTTCTTGCATGACTTTTCAAATTAGCATTATTTGCAAAGGCCTTTCCACAAAAATTGCACTTGTAATGCTTCTCTTGATAATCGCCGCTTTCACCTGTTTTCTTATTCCATTTATTTGTGAATATTTTCGTAGTTAATATGCATTTCTGTTGTGTCTCATCATCGTCGTTCCCCGCTTCCATCCTTAAATCTTTAACACTGTCAAAAGACCAAACCATACATTGCATTAGCAGGAGTCCTGCACTTCACAAAGTGATGTATGATGATTTTTTTTTTGGCGCGGAATGCGAGCTGCCTTCTGGTAGAAAACTGAATAAGTATGATTATAAGCATTCCTAGTGTTTGTACAATATCATAACTCCGAAACAATATACACCATAAGAACTCTTGCCAGTGGCGTAGCAATAGGGCGTGCAACTCGTGCAGTGCGCGTGGGCCCACGGCTGTAGAGGGGCCCCCGGGCGGTCAGAGTATTTTTTTATTTTAGGAAATTATTCGGAATGTATTCAATTCTGCATGTACAACGGTGCGGTAACAATGCAGAACATGGATGTAAAAAAGGTTTTTCCGTTTTTTATTCTTTCTAAAAAACGTCTGTTTTTTCGGTTTTCGTTTTTTCAATCGTTTTTATCGTTGTTTTAATTTTTTATGTAACTTTATTTATTTATTTGCTGTCTATAATTATTTTCCTTAATTTAATTTTTGTCTGATATTCCATTTAAGTTTTCTGTTTTCACCGTACTCTCAAGGATTCAGCTAACTATAGTGTCATTATGTAATTGTTTTATGATACTGGAGCGAAGGCATCTTATTTTAAGGGGCCCACCACCGAAGCTCTGCACAGGGGCCCCCCATAACCTTTCTACGCCACTGACTCTTGCAATGTCTCCCAAACGCGCAATTGGACCTTTGTTACTATTGTCTGTGACAATGGTGTGGGTGTCATGGCAACTGGTTGACCGACAACTGGTTCAACGACAACTGGTTCACGGACAATTCGTTCACTGACAGCTGGTTCACGACAATATTATTGGCTCACCTGCAAATGATGAATGGAAGCTGGATGAAGATTCCTTATAGGTGAAATAGAAGCTGGATTGACAGAAATAACGCTTCAGAAATGAAAGCCGGATTAATGATAAATCGCTTGAGAAATGGAAGCTGGATGCATGTTGGAATACATGGATGGAAATCACCAATCCGGCTTCCATTTATCAAGAATTTTATTTATTTAAATCAAGCTTCTATTTCATATATAAAATACCATTATCCAGCTTCCATTTCACAAGCGTTTTGTCATCAATCCAGTTCAAATTTAAGCAAGAATATTTTCACCAATCCAGCTCCAGTTTAAGCAATTATATTTTCATCAATCCAGCTCTAGTTTGGGCAAGAATATTTTCAACAATCCAGCTCCAATAATATTGTCGTGAAACAATTGTCGTGAACCAGCTGTCGGCGAACGAATTGGTGCGTGGTGCATCACTGATTTTGATATTAGCTTAAATAGGCCGTCTGCTTGCTTCACATAAAAACAGGTATTTACTCTTTCACACCTGTGACATAATTTTTAACGTGACATTTTGTGAGGTGACATTTTGTCATTGTGATAATATTATTTTGTCTGTGCATTATGTTCAGTGACATTTTGTCAGGCCAACCGTTTACTAAACGTTGCGTTAAAATGACGAGAATAATTAATTATAATCGTATGAAAACACCAAACTTAAATGTCCCTATAACCACAGAATAAAGAAAGCTTTCTTTATTCTGTGCTATAACAAACATTGGTAAACGTGTATTTTAGCGTAATTAATTATTTTCACGCTTATAATGGCACAAAAAGCGTCTTAAAATATTTCTGTCAACGTGCTATTGCCAAAGTGATGTATGATTATACTTCGAATATCTTAAAAAGAAGGATTTCGATCGAAAAATTGTAATATTCTGTCGTAACAAACCGCCGATCCAAGTTGTTGTTCAATTGCGATCCTTTCCGGAAGTGGCGCGCGGCAAGCAAAAATTAATAAATAAGTAAGTAAAAGTCCAGCTTTTTCAATTGCATCAGTTGTTTTATGAATCCAACTTCTGTTGCAATAATAACTATTTTTCATCAATCCAGCTCCAATTTCAGCTTGATTATTTTTATTACCACAGCTTCTATTTCTGCCCGTTATTTTCGTCAACCCAGCTTCTCTTTCAGATATAAAAATACCCTCATCCAGCTTCGATTTCTTAAGCGTTTTTTCATCATTCCGGCTTCTATTTCACATCTACAAATACCTTCATCCAGCTTCCATTTCTCATTTTTAACTTAGGACCGAAGTCTTGACGTAGGCCTACGTACACGTTATTTATAGTCGCATATACGTCGATGGTTTGGCGCGTACCCCAACTTCCGGTTAGATGTTGTGGTTCAATGGCGATTCGAACGTCGATTTCGCATGGGAAATGTGACATTTTAAAAACGTATTTTCTGTGAATATTCGTATTCTTACGAAATTTTAAGTGTGCTGTTAGATGAGTTAGACCATTGCAAGTCATTAGGAATAATTTACGGCGCTTTTTGTGTCGTTAAAAACGTTAAAACAATTAATTACGCTAAAATACACGTTTACCCAAACGGTATCAACAGAGGGGCTAAATACAGTGCTTAAAGTGTAGGAAAAGAAGTGCCTGGACGCTCCTCACCTTTCTCTGTTGTGCCGGCCAAATAAGTGGCTGGACGGTGTGCAGATTTTAAAATAAGTGCCTGGACGCCGTCCATGACCGTCCAGGCACACTTTAAGCCCTGGCTAAATAGCAATGCAATAAATGAAACACTAATCCAAAAAGAGCAAAATAAAGATCATCACAAATTATATTACTTAACACGCTACGCTATTGTCAACTTCAGAAAATGGCGCTTACTGTGCCATTACTTAAATTAGTTTTTTAAACGTTGGACTAGCGACGCCTAGTGACCGACGGCAATACTGAAGTTGTAAATTAATTAAGTAAGTAAGTATTAACTTTCCGCGACCGTTTTTGACCGCATTCAGAATTACAAACGACGTCATACATAGGCCTATACTAAGCATGTCACCTACATTCCAACAGAGAAATAATCATAAAAATCATACAAACACGTTATTTGCGATGATTACCAATAGCCTAGAAATGCTGCAACGAGCGAATAACCACTTAGGTCTACGCTAAAGCGTACATTGATCTTTTGTTTTTTGGCTTTAAGCTACTATTATAAAAGGTAAGCTTGTTGATTAAGTCGTAGTCTAGGCCTAAGTCTCTTATTCATAGATGAAAATATTAACCCTCGGGCTACCAGGGGGGGGGTGGTATCCACCCCCCCCCCTAGGTTTTTCCCAAATCAAACTTTTTTCGTTAGGAATAAAATTTTGACGTTTTAGGTGGCTGTAGAGGATTCATTTGCACACATTTTGAGCTAAAATGTGTGATGATATACCATACCATTCAAAAGTTATACCCGATATACCCGAGGCACCAGGGGGGGGGTGGATACCACCCCCCCCCTTAGAATATCGGCTGTATCTTATCCGTCCTTTGACATGAAGAGACACCAATTACACCATTCTGTAGAGGGAATGTGGGGCTACATTGTGGTGGTCACGGAGTTGTCTTTGGACAACCGGAAGTGCTCAAAATAAATTAAAATATATAAAAAGGTGTTTTATTTTCATAAAATTTTCATGTTTTTCCTATTAAACATTATTCATAATTTATTTTTTAAGAGAAGTAAATTATGCCATTCTATAGAGGGCATTTAGGGCTATTTTTTGATACCAATTAATTTGACATTTGATGACCGGAAGTGCTCAAAATAAATTTAAATGTGTGAAAATGTTGTTTTTTTTTACAACGCACACCGATAAGTCTGCGTAAACGTTTTTCAGCATGTTTTACATGTTTTTTCTCTT